>OX375880.1:11500119-12100119 GCA_947359465.1 Metellina segmentata | reverse complement strand
TCGTGACAAAACGTCGAAACGAAAGGAACTTAGTGACTTTGAAAGCGGTGTTATAGTTGGTTGTCACACAAGTCTATTCGAGGAATTGCTGTAGAGTTATCACAGACACTGTCAACTAATGGTGATGTCATGAAGTGGAAGACTACGGAAGTTGGGACACGAACTACACGCGTTGGTCGTCCCCGAAAACTGTCCGAATCGTATCGGCGTGTCCTGAAGCGTGAGATTCGTGAGAACCGCAAGAAACCACTCCGAATCATCAACGGTGAGTTTCAACAGGCAGCAGGGGTTACGGTGCACCCCAATACTTTGCGGAAAGAACTCTACGAGCCACGCTACACGCTCTTCCAGTCGAATGAGTGTGTTTTGGTTTGGCGAATGCCAAGCGAAAGTCTGTTACCGAGTGCATTGTTCCAACTGTCAAGTTCGGTGGTGGTGGTGTACAATTAGGGGTGTTTTTCGTGGTATGGCCTGGGACCTTTGCATGTTGTTCCTGGTCAATTGAACGCCGACGCCTACATGAACATTTTAGACAATCAAGTTCTTCCTACGCTCTGGCAATTGTATGGAATGGACGAATGTTATTTCCAGGAAGACAATACTCCGTGTCATGTTGCAACCTCTGTCAAAGCAGTTGTATCGAGATATGGATGGAAAACGTCTTCCCTGGCCTGCTCAGAGGCCCGACCTAAACCCCATAGAACATTTGCGGGACGAGTTAGAGCGACGCTTACGGACCAGGGAACCCCTTCCGAAATCTACAGCTGAGCGGGCGACATTCTTGCAGCAGGAATGGACACAAATGCTCATAGCTGTGTATCAAACCCTTGTTGCCCAGAAGGGTTGCTAGTGCAATTACAGCACGTGGGGGACCATGCCCCTATTAAGGCATGTATTCTTTCCTTTATACCATCACAACTTGCTATCCGGACCATTATTGTACGGTAGTGTATAACCACTGCCTTCGATTTCAATTTTGTCCCCATTAAAAATGTAGTCCACTGTGTAAGAGATATCTTCATATTTAGCCGCAAGCCGGGTTGGAAATTGTGTACAAAGAAGACAGCTGCACGTTAAATCTGTCGTGACCACAAATGTCCTCATGTTGGCGTGGTGTGGAAGTTTGGAGAGTGGGGTGCCAGTTCAGGAACAACCTCATCATCTGACGTGCGTATAATTACGTAGTGTTACTCTCGGATCTTTAACTTTCGAAGGTAGAGAAAAAAGGTAAAGAAGAAATGTATAACCCATACCGTCGCCAAAAACGTGTGTGTTAAGCGTCATTGCGTTTCTCCCCATTGCGACGTTAATTAAAACACCTACCTAAATGCGATCATATTTTGGATTTTGAATTTTGTGGTGCATTGCCCTAAGCAGAACAGAATTACAAAGAGGACCTAAAAGTGTAAAATTTTTTTATCTAGGTCTGCACTTACCTTCCTTTAACGTGTACGTGATAATCCGTTTTTAAATGATCAAATTTATTCAATATTACTGTTAATATTAGGTGGCCCAGAGGTCTAGAGTTTCTCGTTCAGTGAAATAAAGGTCTTGGGTTCGATTCCATGTGATACTCATTGAAATGCTCACACGAACTCTCCGTGTATGTGCACGTTTAACCTTCCACCGGTAGCGCCCTCCACACCAACATGAAAGGTCTTGTGTATTCCTTAGATACACTATTTTAAAATGAAAAAATTAAATGTAAAGGATGTTAAAATTTAAAATGTAAAGGGTGTATTTATTGAAATTATGCTTTAAATAATATCAATACAATTTTTTTAAAGAAATGATGTTCAAATTTCTTTATTTAATACATGATATGAATAATGTAAATATAAGGCATTAAAACAATTTAAAAAAGCCCAAAGAATTTTATTCATGAGATGAAAATTAAAGGAATAAAATTGTCGATATAGTTAATGAATTATTTACATTTAAGTAACATAATAAAGTAATAAATAACATAATAAAGATTTCTTTTAACTCTCTCTAAAAAAACAAAACAGATTCAGTAAAAACTTACCTTAACGGTCGCGCGTATTTGTCAAATACAAAGGACGAATCTTCAGGACACCTATTAACACCTCAGAATTCAAAATTAAGACTGAAAGAAATTCTAATTCAGCGAGAGGAATAGCCAAGGGCTAGTATTTGTAGCGCTATTTGGTCTAAAAAATAAAAAAATAAAATCAACTATTTTATTTCTCCCACAAACGCGTGACCGTTGGAAGGCAAAATACATAAGCCAGGATAGGTAGGTATTTGAATTGACGTCGCACTGGAGCAACACAACGGGCTATTGACGACAGTTCGGTAACTCCTCGTAATTTTGAACCACGGTCAGATGACGAGGTCACACCATAGCTGTCACCCCACTCTCGAAGCTTCCAACACCATACCAAAATAATGCAGGACATTTGAGGTCATGACAGATTCAACGTGGAACAGCCTGCGAAAGTGCAGTCGAAAAAATGCTTTGTTTATGCACGAAAGTAGAATAATTTAAAAATTAAAAATTAATTTTTATGTGCTCTCGAAATAAAATATTCTGCGCGTTTCTTGCAAAAGATTTTTCAACAAAACAAACAATTGGAACAGAAAAACGGAAGACAAATCAGAACAGGAGACATCTGTTTTTGAGTATTCACAGGCGCACAATTTTTTGGGGGCCTTCTGTGACATTTCTTTCTTTTTTAGACAAAAAATTCCCCTTTCATTTTTAATCAAAACAAAATTGCGCTCTTTATCGCCAGATCTTCCATTTCGCCGTGTGCTCAAAACGCCAATTGGCACCTTTCCTCGCCCAGTCTTAGCGCTATCAGATTCATTCTGGGCACCCTGGAGCAGGTGCGGAAACCCTTCAGCCGATGACGTCGGTCCGCGTGGATGTGACGCACTCCGAGGTCTTTCGAGAGCTCGCGGTTGGGGAATAACTGTATTCAGAGGAGGCCTCGCATGACCTTCAATTTGGCCAGCCTTTGTAAATTAAACCGAGGCTTCTGCAAAAATAATGCAAATTTTGTTTGGTTGTTTTTGACACTGTTTTCATTTTTTGATTTCGTCTCCGAATCGGGATATGACATTCGATGCTCCCTCGGAAGTGTTCCAATTCTTTTCGATTCGATGTCGTTAGCATCTTGCGTTTTCTTTCCGTTTGAGGAATGCAACACAAATATTTGTTCGTTTAGAGAGCGATCACAAAAGAATGAAAGCGTTTTTATCGTTTGTTGGACACAAATTGAGTTCGGAAAGCAGTAAAAAAAAATTTTTAACTCAACTTTGCTTTTTTGTCAAAAAAAGTTCATCGAAACGAAATTTAAAAGTGAAAGAAATGTCATTTTTTTAAATCTGGGGAATAATCGACTGATGAACTTATTCATTCGTTTTATTTTTATCTTAATGCGATTGTAGAAGAATGAATGAATTTTTTTCGTTTTCTTCACAAAAACACTTCTGTTTGAAAAACAGCAGAAAGAATTTTTAATTTTGTTAGTTGCTTAATGGATAAAATAAAATGTTCATCAAACCGGAATTTAGAAATGATAGAAAGGTCCTTTTTTTTTTATTAATTCCGATGCAATTTTTTAAATTTATATTTATGATTTGAAATAATCGACTGATGAACTATTTATTCCTTTTATTTTAATCAGAATGCGGTTATAAAAGAGTGAAATCATTTTATCACTTGTTTGTTAAAAATTCTGTTTGAAAAACAGCATAAGTATTTTTTAATTTTGTATTTGCTTTCTGATAAAAGAAATTCAAATTGGAATTCAAAATTGACAGAAAGGGTCATTTCCTTTTATTAATACGGATGTAATTTCTTTATTTATATTTGTTAACTGGAATAATCTATTTATTAATTTATTTATTTTTAATCAGAATGCCATCATAAAAGAATGAAAGCATATTTGTCGTTTGCTTCATAAAAATTGTTTAAAATGCAATAAAAATAAATTTTAATTTTTTACATGGCTTTCTGATAAAAAGTTTTTCAAACTAAAGTTTAAAAATGACTAAAAAGTCCATTTTTTATTAATACGGATGCAATTTTTTTTTACTTATAATTGTTATATGGAATAATCGATTGATTCATTTGTTCAATTTTAATCATAATGCAATCATAAAAGAGTGAAATAATTTTTATTGTTTGCTTAGTAAAAATTCTGTTTAAAAAGCAACAAAAATAATTTTTTAATTTTTGTCATTTAGGTTCTGATAAAAAAAAAGTTTAAACCGTTATTTAAAGACGAAATACAAGTAAATTTTTTGTGGTGAGGGATGAAAATTGTTTTCAATTTGTTCTTTGCTAATGTTTACCAAAATGTTATTTTTAAAAATAAAAATAATAAAAAAGAAAATTCTGTATTTATATTTTCCAATTTTTTTTATTATTTCGGATACATATTTTAATTCATATTTTTGATCTGGAATAATCGACTGATGGGGAATATGTAAACAAAAAAATTCTAAGCATGTCTTCTGGAAAACACAATATTACTACTAAAATCGGGTTTATAATTTAGCTATGCCTTTTTATAGCTTTATAGTATGTGTTGGAACATCATTCCAACGAAACTAACGGATTCACATTTAAAACGTTCTAAACATAGATAAGTCAAAATACTAACTTTGGAACTGGTGTTTCAAATGAGAAAATTAGAATCTATCTTCGAAAATTCTGAAAAATTAACATTTCAGTAGATTTTTGCATGTTTTTAAAACACAAACCAAAATAATAGCAAAAAAGTGTTGTAAAACGATTTGTGAATACGATAAGCAATTTTGAAGAAACCAAACCAAAAGATTTTTAAAGTAAATTATCAAACGCAATTCTTTTGTTCAGTTAACGAATAAAAAAAATGGTAGAAAAACGTTTGCATGCTATACGGTTAAAGGATAAAAATCCAAGACAAAAAACAAATGGATTCAATTGTTTTCCGACAGACAATTTCATAACATGTGAAACGAATTATTTTGCTTTTACCTCTTATATTATACAACATTTATAATAAATAGCATGACTTTGCAGGCTACTACTGCCATGCCAAGGTCGCCAAACAAATTAATATATGCCAACCTTGTCACGACTCGCCGTCAGTTATGTAACGTAAAAGCCACTTCCGAACACATAAGAGATGAGATTTCTACTGAACAATTCGTTAGAAACGAATGATCGGTTAATGATCTACACTAAATTTTCTTGGTTCTTTCCCTACGGGTTTGATCCCCGGAGCGGCGCTAACAGTTCGTTGTGTTGCTCCAGTGCGACGTTAATTAAAAATACTATACTCACTAAATTCCCATGAAGGAGCTTTTAAAGTTTTGTCTGAGACACAACACCGATAATGAACGAACTGATATAGCGAGGCATCGGTAATTTGGTGAGTAGGCAGTTGATGGATGATCTATTGGAGCAAAACAACGGTCTATTGGATATATTCCAAGTAGGCATGGTATTTGAATTAACCCCACACTGCAGCAACAGAACGGACTATTAACCGCGATCAATCCAATAGGGAAAGATCCGTAATCAACACCACATAATTTTGAAACACGGTCAGATGACGAGGTAAAACCTGAGCTAGCACCCCATTCTCCAAACTTTCAGACCGCGCTAACGTGAGAACTTTTGAGACCACGACACATTTAACGTGCACCAGACTCCTTTGTACACGACGGTTTTTGGTTGGATTTGAACTCGGAATCCTCCGGTTGCTACGTCCCACCGGGCTTCTATAGCCCGGGGACGGTCCAGGATCAATTCCGAAGGAAAGGATCTGAGGACACCTCGTCATTTTGAACCTAAGGTCAGATGCATATAACAACACCTGAACTGGCACAGCACTCTCCAAACTTCCACACCAACCCAACGTGAGGACTTTCGGCCACGACAGATTTAAGGTACACCAGCTATAACGGCTCCACCTACTTTATAGAGGTATGTGATAAAGGTAATGGTAATTTTTAGTTACCGTCGTACTAGAGCAACACAAAGGGCTATTGACGACGGTTCGGAATCAATCCACTACCACACCAAGCCAAAGTGAGGAAATGAGGTTACGAGTGATTTAACGCTAACCAGCTCCCCCATTCACGTGATTTTTTGGTTGTATTAAGATTCGAACTGGATTATAGATAACCTTCTGATTGGACAGGTAGGTATTTTACCTGACATTAGCTTCGTGCGGAAGTTTGGAGACTGGAGTGCCGACTCAAATGTTCTCTCGTCATCTGACCGTGGTTCAAAATAACGTGTTGTTGTCCTCGAAACTTTCCCTTAGAGATTGCTCCCGGACTGTCGTCAATAGCTCTTTGTGTTACTCTAGAACGACGGTAATTAAAATAACTACCTGTTTCGACCGGTATTGGTATTTATAATTAACGACAGACTGGAGCAACACTACGTGCTAGTAGTAACTGTCCGGAATCAACCTCCGAAGGGAAAGATTCGAGGACATCACTACGTAATTTGAGCCACAGTCGGATGACGAGGCCACACTTAAGCTGGTAAATACCCAGGTAATGGTAATGGTAGTTTTAGTTAACGACGTACTAGAGAAACACAACGGATTATTGACGCAATCAATCCCAAAGGGAAAGATGCGAAGACAACACCTCGTAATTTTGAACCACTGTCAGATGACGAGGCACCACCTGAGCTGGCACCCCACTCTCCAAACTTCGACACCAACCCAACGTGAGTTCTTTTGACCACGACAGATTTAAGGCACACCAGCTATAACGGCCCCACCTACTTTATAGAGGTATGTGATAATGGTAATGGTAATTTTTAGTTAACGTCGTACTAGAGCAACACAACGGGCTATTGACGACGGTCCGGAAACAGTCCCTTAAGGGAAAGATTCGAGGACACCTCGTAATTTTGAACCACGGTCAGATGACGAAGCAACACCTGAGCTGGCACCCCACTCTCCAAACTTCCACACCAACCCAACGTGAGCAAAGCTCTACGATTGAGAGACAAACATGAAGTGAGAGATGGACGCGATTGCTCCCAATCCGGGGCCGTATGCAACGCCACCTGGCGGTGATTTCGCGACGCAGCGAGTATCGTCTTACAAGGCGCGTCTGTTTGATCTCGAGTGTGTCCGAACGTCCCGAACGCTCTCCGGGGGTAGAGTGACACAGCGGTTCTATTCTTCGTTCCATTATCAAGGACACTCCGCTTCTGAATGACGGTTCTTTTTGTTTATGAAGCCACTGCCGTCGCCGGATTCGGTTCGAAAGAGTTCTGACCGATGATCGTGGGAGGTCTTTCATTCATCTCAAACCGGAGGGTTGAAGTGGCATTATATAATTCATGCGAAACTGGCAACAATGAGCAAGCAGACGACGTCGGATGGTAGGTAGCTATTTAATGAACGTCACACTGGAGCAACGGAACGGGCTATTGGCGACGGTCCGGGTAATGGTAATGGTAATGGTAATTTTAGTTAACGTCGTACTAGAGCAACACAACGGGCTATTGACGACTGTCCGGAATCAGTCCCTTAAGGGAAAGATTCGAGGACAACACCTCGTAATTTTGAACCACGGTCAGATGACAAAGCAACACCTGAGCAGGCACCCCACTCTCCAAACTTCCACGCCAACCCAAGCCGATCAACCGGTATAGTGGTTAAGGTGTTAGCCTCTAGATCGGAAGGTTCCTGGTTCGAATCCGGGTCCGGGCATGGATGTTTGTAAGCGTATGGTGTAGAGGCGGCTGATGCACCTTAAATCTGTCGTGGCCGAAAGTCCTCACGTTGGGTTGGCGTGGAAGTTTGGAGAGTGGGGTGCCAGCTCAGGTTTTGCTTCGTCATCTGACCGTGGTTCAAAATTACGAGGTGTTGTCCTCGGATCTTTCCCTTAAAGGGACTGATCCCGGACCGTCGTCAATAGCCCGTTGTGTTGCTCTAGTACGACGTTAACTAAACTTACCTTACCTTACCTTACCACGCCAACCCAACGTGAGGACTTTCGGCCACGACAGATTTAAGGTGCACCTGCCGCCTCTACACCATACGTTTACAAACATCAATGCCCGGACCCGGATTCGAACCAGGAACCTTCCGATCTAGAGGCTAACACCTTAACCACTATACCGGTTGGTCGGCGGCGACGGTCCGGGATCAACTCCCGAATGAAAATATTACATCACCACGTAATATAGAACCACAGTCAGATGATGAGGTCACACTTGAGCTGGAACCCCACACTCCAAACTTCCGGCCGACCAACCGGTCTGGTGGTTAAGGTGTTCGTCTCTAGAACAGAAGGTTCATGGTTCAAATCCGGGTCAGTGCATGGATGTTTGTAAGCGTATGGTGTAGAGGTGGCTGGTGCATCTTAAATCTGTCGTGGCCTAAAGTCCTCACGTTGGGTTGGTGTGGAGGTTTGGAGAGTGGGGTGCCAGCTCAGGTGTTGCCTCGTCATCTGACCGTGGTTCAAAATAACGTGGTGTTATCCTCGGATCTTTTCATAAGGGGATTGATCCCGGACCGTAGTTAATAACCCGTTGTGTTGCTCTAGTCCGACGTTAATTACAAAATTACCAAATTACCTAACTTCCACACCACTCCAACGTGAAGACATTGGAGGCCACGACAGATTTAACGTGCACCAGCCCCCTTTGTACATGACGGTGGTTGAATACGAACTCGCAACCCACCAGTTTCTAGTCTGTTACGGTCCTCAACTAGTCCTAGGTCTTCAACCCCATTGGAGGAGCAACGGATTGACAACCGACGGGTTACGAGTTGATAACTAGGTCCAGTCAAAGACCGTCATGGACCGAATGGTACATTTTTAATCTGTCGTGGTTTCGCATGTTAACACGTTGACGTGGGCCGACCAAACGGTATAGTGGTTAAGGTGTTAGCCTCTAGATCGGAAGGTTCCTGGTTCGAATCCGGGTCCGGGCATGGATGTTTGTAAGCGTATGGTGTAGAGGCGGCTGGTGCACCTTAAATCTGTCGTGGCCGAAAGTCCTCACGTTGGGTTGGCGTGGAAGTTTGGAGAGTGGGGTACCAGCTCAGGTGTTGCTTCGTCATCTGACCGCGGTTCAAAATTACGAGGTGTTGTCCTCGGGATCTTTCCCTTAAGGGACTGATCCCGGACCGTCGTCAATAGCCCGTTGTGTTGCTCTAGTACGACGTTAATTAAAAATTACCATTACCACGTTGACGTGGAAGTTTGGAGAGTAGGATGTCAGATCAGGTGTTGTTATCGTCATCTTAAGCTTCGGTTTCCTAACAAAGCGGAGCCATTATCTAGCAGCCGTGATACGTTGTGATGCCGCTGGAATAACAAGGCGGCCGTCTAAACAGAGTCCAGAGGTGTCAACTTAGACGGACAGAATAAGGTGGAGAATTTTGAGCAACACAGACGGCTGTCGTGAATTTGTTCTATTCCACATACAAAACAAAATGTATTTTTTATTCTCTAGTCTCAAGTTTCTATCTTAAGGATCATTGAAGATCGAGTGTTAATTTCAACGGATTTCAAATCAGCGTAAAATTTTACGCCAGATCGATACCAAAAACAGATTTACTATGCAATTATTTACCATTTGATTATTTAATTATTTATTTTTAAAAAAATCGCATTTAAGGTATCGTTCTGTTGTAAAATTTTTCGCAGATTTCAAATCCGTTAAAATTTTAAATCAATCTTTAACGATCCCGATTTTACAAAAACGAACTAAACAATGCCAGTCAAAAAAATTTTGTTTGTTTTGTTTCCCTCCCCTCTTTGGCGCAGGAAATGAAATGCTGTCGCTACAAGATAAAAAACGTTCCACGACTGTTTTAAACCGCTATGACGATCGTCATGCAAATGGCGGCTCCGCTCATTTTCGTAACGCTCACAAACAGAACTCTCTAGAAAACCAACGCCATCTGTTTGTATGACCAACGTTTTAGTGACGTCATCCACAGCTACATTACGGCTGCTAGATAACGGCTCAGCTTTCTTAGGAAATCGAAACTTTTCCGTGATTCAAACTGACGAGGCGTAAACCACGGATCTTTACCTTTGTGATGGATCCAGGACCGTCGCTTATAGCCCGTTGTGTTGTTCCAGTGTGACGTTAATTAATTCTCTACCTTCCGCAGGGTTCCATACTTTCGAAGGCTTCATCCTACCGTGGTTTTAAACATGGGGTGTTGTCCTAGAATCTGTCCAGATCACAGAGGAAATATAAAAGTATTGTGAGCAATGGCAACCTTTTGAAGTGTACCGGAACATATGACCAAACCTATAACGGGACCGTTACACTTCTTTCGCTTTCTCAGTGGAACCAAGCATTCACCATCTTCTTGGTTCACGAAACTGGGGGAGACTACTTCCATTGATTCATCATCTGATTGGTCCATTGATTGATCCTGTGATGGTAAACGGAAGTGGCAGAAAAACAGGTACACCCACCTAATATGGTGTAGGTCCACTCAGAGCACGTATAACTCCGGCAACTTGACGTGGCATGGACTCCATTAATTTGGAATGGTATCCTGGAGGCAAAGCCCACCACGGATCTTGCAGGGCAGTCCATAATTGCGATGTGCTGTGTGGTACATTTCGCTGTAAGACTACCTAGGTATGCTAAAAATGTTCATGCCGGGGGGGGGGGGGCAACGGAGGACTTTGAACTCAGAAGAGTGTTCCTGGAGGTCACTTGGAAGCATTTTTTGACGTGCTTGGTGTCGCGTTGTCCTGCTAGAATTGTCCAAGCCCGTCGGAATGCACACATGACATGAATGGGTGTAAGTGATCGGAAAGGATGCTGACGTACCGATCATCTGTCAAGGTCGAATCTAGACGTACCAGGGGTCCGAAACCATGCCAACTACACTCGCCCCATACGATTACATACCCTACACCAGCTTGAACAATCCCTGTTGGCATGAGGGTTTATGGCTTCAAGGGATTTTCTCCATACACGTACACGGCAAAAGCCCGATACAACTGGAAACGAGACTCGTCAGACCAGGAAACGTTTTTCCAGTCTTCAACAGTCCAATGGCGGTGCTGGCGAGCCCAGGCGAGGCGCATAGTTTTGTGCCTTGCGGTCATCGAGGGTACTCGACTGGTCCTTCGGCTCTGAATTGCCATGTCATTGAAGGACCGTTGCACAGTTCGCCCGCTGACACTTGTTGATGCCCCAATATTGACATCTGTAGCTATTTGAGGTAATGTTTGCACGTCTATCTCCTGAAACGATTCTGCTGAGCCGTCGATCTCGTCAACCTGACCGTAGTTCAAAATGAAGAGATATTGTAGCTTCTGGATTATTCTCCCCCCTTCCACGTAAATTAAAGTAGAGTAAATTAAACTCGACAACATCACGATGTTAACGCCTCGTCACTTCGAACCGGGCTTCCGCGCAAACTGCAAGCGACCGAATTGGAAGAAAAAAAAAAGGAGGAAAGAGAACGAACGAGAACGGTTTTGGCATTCCATAGATCTCGAAATGAATGGTGTGAGTTTAGTTCCACGAGGAATCCTATCCGACCATGTGAATGACAGCTACGAAATTCAGTAAAACCGAATGTGTCGAAAGGAAAGGGAAAAAAAGAAGATTCCTAAAGAACATGATAGTCATTGACGATGACCGGCGACAGGCTCTTTTTAAACCCTGGAGTTATTTCAGACCAGTGACATGGAAGAAATAACAGGTTAATAAGCGCGTTCTAAAACCGAACATGGAACAAACACCCCACCACGCGATCGCTTTCGACGCCATTTTCTTTTTCTTCGAAGAAAGTCAAAGGAGGCTTTGTTCAATCTAGGGTCTTTGTATCAGTGGGGAAAAAAATTCCGTACTTCCTCTTCCCGTACGAACGCAAAACGATTCTTATAACAGCGGATTCAGTTTCGAGAAGCCTTTCTCAGCTCAGTCTGAGGTGTTTTGAAATGTAATAAGATGAAAGGGGGGGGGTTGCTCAGATTAAACACAGAAGACCAGCGTCGAAGCAAGATCACGCAAAACAGACTAGTGCGTCACCATGCGTGTTTATACGCACGCTGAAGAATCACTGGTGTGAGCCATCCACTACTTATGGAATGAACGTTGACATTAAAAAAGAGAGAAATTTTGGTATTCTTAGCCCTCAACTTTCTCAAACACTTTTCTCGTCAGACCGCGGTAAATCGGAGCTACCGGTCTGGTGGTTAAGGTGTTAGCCTCTACTTCGGAAGGTTCCTGGTTCAAATCCTGGTCAGTGCTGGTAATTGGAAATTTTTAATTAATGTCGTACTAGAGCAAAACAACGGGCTATTGACGACAGTCCGGGATCAATCCCTTAAGGGAAAGATCCGAGGACAACACCTCGTCATTTTGAACCACGGTCAGATGACGAGGCAACACTTGAGCTGGCACTCCACTCTCCAAACTTCCACACCAACCCAACCTGACTACTTTCGGCCACGACAGATTTAAGGTGCACCAGCCGCCTCTACGCCATACGCTTACAAACATCCATGCTTGGACCCGTATTCGAACCAGAAACCTTTCGATCTGGAGACTTGACACCTTAACCACTATACCGTTTGGTCGGCCCGACAAAAATAAAAGAACAATGCCTGGAGTGAAATGGGTGAGGAACTCGACGTCTTGATGAAAAGTGATCGCTCTTCTCTACAAAGGGGTGGGCCGACCAACCGGTATAGTGGTTAACGTGTTAGCCTCTAGATCGGAAGGTTCCTGGTTCGAATCCGGGTCCGGGCATGGTTGTTTGTAAGCGTATGGTGTAGAGGCGGCTGGTGCACCTTAAATCTGTCGTGGCCGAAAGTCCTCACATTGGGTTGGCGTGGAAGTTTGGAGAGTGGGGTACCAGCTCATGTGTTTTTTCGTCATCTGACAGTGGTTCAAAATTACGAGGTGTTGTCCTCGGTAATGGTAATTGGTAATTTTATTTAACGTCGTACTAGAGCAACACAACGGGCTATTGACAACGGTCCGGGATCAGTCCCTTAAGGGAAAGATCCGAGGACAACACCTCCAAACTTCCACACCAACCCAACATGAGGACTTTCGGCCACGACATATTTAAGGTGCACCATCCGCCTCTACACCATACGCTTACAAACATCCACGCCCGGACCCGGATTCGAACCAGGAACCTTCCGATCTAGAGGCTAACACCTTAACCACTACACCGGTTGGTCGGCGTGTTGTCCTCGGATCTTTCCCTCAAGGGACTGATCCCGGACCGTCGTCAATAGCCCGTTGTGTTGCTTTGGTACGACGTTAAATAAAAATTACCATTACCCTAACTTGTCCGAATTCATTTCGGAAGAAATGAATCAACTGTTAACAAGATGTTTCCTCGTAAAGGGTATCGGGAGAATTGCGTTGACGCGTGAGTTTTTTTTCTTCTCGTCAATCGAAAGCGACATAACACGGGGAAAACGTCACTCGATTGCCATTTCTCTGGAAAACATGCCTCAGAGAACGCGTACAACTTGATGTGACTTTCGGAGCAGGTGCTCCATTCGAGAAGATGACGTTTTATGAAAATAAATGCGAGCATGTTGTGTTTGCCTCAGCAGATGTTTCTCTAGAGCCGCGTTAACACCGGAGTTTGCAAAACTTCTCTCCCGCTAAACATCGATGATATTCCGAGAAACGGCATTCATTTTACCGTCAAGATCTCGTGTCAGGGTTTGTGAGTTGGAGAGTTTGCAGAGCCAAATTTGCTTTCCACCAGAAGTCGGTGAAGATCAAAGGATTGCAACTTTTTGGGGAGATTTCTCGGAGACTATTACTTGGCAATAACCTCTCCCCTCTGCCCTTCTGTCCCCGTGGTCGCTCACGCCGTCTTTTGTTCGCTTTCTGTGAAATTTTGCCTTCATCGGTTGCCTTGACCACATCTCCCGCCAAACTGCCAGTGAATGACCTATTCGATTCAAATGGCGTTGATGAAAGAGCTGGTAATAACAATAATAGAACTATTTAGAGAGAGTCCTGTTCCCTCTGGAACCAAACTACACCCGAGTGCAAAGATAAAAATAAAAAGAATAATGCCTGGAGTGAGATGGGTGAGGATCTCGACATCTTGATGAAATGTGATCGGTCTTCTCTACAAAGGGGTGTATCGACCAACCGTTATAGTGGTTAAGGTGTTAGCCTCTAGATCGGAAAGTTCCTGTTTCGAATCCGGGTCCGGGCATGGATGTTTGTAAGCGTATGGTGTAGAGGCGGCTAGTGCAACTTAAATCTGTCGTGGACGAAAGTTATCACGTTGGGTTGGCGTGGAAGTTTGAAGAGTGGGGTGCCAGCTCAGGTGTTGCTTCGTCATCTGACCGTGGTTCAAAATCACGAGGTGTTGTCCTCGGATCTTACCCTTAAGGGACTGATCCCGGACCGTCGTCTGGGTTGGCGTGGAAGTTTGGAGAGTGGGGTGCCAGCTCAGGTGTTGCTTCGTCATCTGACCGTGGTTCAAAATTACGAAATGTTGTCCTCGGATCTTTCCCTTAAGGGACTGATCCCGGACCGTCGTCAATAGCCCGTTGTGTTGCTCTAGTACGACGTTAACTAAAATTGCCAATTACCTACAAAGGGGTGAGAAGATGTAGAAGAAGAAGAAAGGGCGCTTGGATGGTTGCCGATAAAGTCCACAAATCGTTTACACCGGAGTCGGTCGAAGAAATTGACGAAAAGGGGTCAGCATAGGGGAGCGTAAAACGTCCTCGTCACAAAAAGGGAGAGATATGTATATGGAACTCCGTTGTAAACGTGGCTTTAGAATAAACATTTTACGCCTACTTCAAAATTTCATCTCTTACGTGAATTTGCCGTCAATGAGGCCAGAGGCTGGCTACTTTATGACCCGATGGAGGTGAAGGAAGGAGTTTTTATTAGGGATGCGAGACATCGACAGCAAAACACCTATGTTTTGAAACATCGATGTTCAAAATTAAAACATCGATGTTGATAATACATCGCCCCAAAAACATCAATGTTTCTAAACATCGATGTTTTTAAAATTCAGTGTATTTAAACTTTTTTCCCCAATTTCTTAAAACTGGTTTAGCAACTAGTGATGCTACATCGACAGTAAAACATCGATGTTTTAAAACTTTGATGTTCAAAATTAAAACATCGATGTTGATAATACATCACCCCAAAAACATCGATGTTTCTAAACATCGATGTTTTTAAAATTCAGTGTATTTAAACTTTTTTCCCCAATTTCTTAAAACTGGTTTAGCAACTATTGATGCGACATTGACAGCAAAACATCGATGTTCAAAATTAAAGCATCCATGTAGATAATGCATCGCCCCCAAACCATCGATGTTTTTAAAATTCAGTGTAGTAAAACTTTTTCCCCCATTTCTTAAAACTGGTTTAGCAACTAGTGATGCGACATCGACTCCAATACATCGATGTTTTTTTATAAAACATCAATGTTTTGAAAACATCGACATCTATGCCGCATCTCTTCTTTTCAGACCCTTCACCCTTGGTCACTTGGGTCTAAAAGTATGTTCAATTTGCTGATTATAAAAATTATGCTATTTGGTTATTTTTTAAATTTTTATGATGGTACTTTTTTCATTGAAAAATAAAACATCGACGACGTAAAAACATCGACACGTATAAACATCGACTGCAATACATCGTGCCTCTCGTTCTTGTACTGTGGAGCGCCGTAAAAAAAGATACAAGCAGCCAATTACCTTAACCACCAGAAGGGAAATTTGAATGAATGCGTGCATTAAATACTTTCAAGTAATTCAATATTCCATTGAAAAACCGCTCAACTCGACTCAAAATTGCACCCGAATGACATCTCGGATAGTCTCGCCGTACTTTCGGATGGCAGCGCAATCCAGTTCTCGTTCTGTGGATTATGCAATTCCAAGGAGAGACGCACTCTCTCCTTAAACAATTCGAGGTGATTAGGTGATTTGATTAGTGCGGCACGTGCAGCTAAGAGGTGCTTTCTCTGCCACGTTGTAGAGGCTGCGCGTGTGAAAAAGAGGAATGGACAGGTAGGTGTTTCAATTAATAACCGAGGAAGAGCAACGGATTACAGATCCGGTGTGTTGCGAATTCGAAACTGCATCCATAAAAAGACTTAGGGTGATGGTGCACTATAAGTTACTGCAGTGGCATCAAATATCCTCACGTTGGATAGCTGTGGAGGCTTGGAGAGAGTTGTGCCACATCTCAGGTGATGACCTCGTCATATGACCGTAGTTCAAAACGACGAGGTAATTAATTGGTAATTTATAATTTAAGACGTACTAGAGCAACACAACGTGCTATTGACGACTGTCCAGGATCAGTCCCTTAAGGCAGTGTTCCCCAACCCCCGGGCCGCGGACCGGTACCGGTCCGTGGATCAAATGGTACCGGACCGCCCAAGGAACTAAATTATTTTCATTTTATTTACTGTGTTGTATTTCTCTCGGGTTTGTGCGGTTCTCATCTATGAAATGTCCACTCAAATTAGGAGGCGGTAAATCAGAACTGGAAAATTGTTCCGTTAGTAGAGCTTCAATTGTGATTTCTGAAATCGGTATGTCTCTATTTTCCAATTTTGACAAATGTGACAACTGTTTTCAAGTTGGCAGACAAAGTAGTTGCATTTAAAGCAAAACTGAAGTTGTGGGGACGGCGCGTGAACAGATGCATTTTCGACATGTTTCAGACATTAGTGTGGATTTTAGGCGAGACTGACCCTAAACATTCATTTTCCCAGTTGGTGCACGATCACCTGTCTTTGCTTTTAAAAGAGCACAACAGACCCAACCACAAAAGACCCACGGACTAGTAAGGAATGAATCCGCGATCCTTTTTGTCAACAAATCAGACGAATCTAGCATGTCTGTGCAAGAAGAAGATCAACTGCTGTAGATTGCAAATGAAGGTAGCTTTAAAATTACGTTCGACAACAACTCTGCTGGTGTTCTGGATTAAAGTCATGGCGGAATACCCCGAGATTGCCACCACAGCACTTAAATCCCTATTGCCATTTCCGACATCCTATCTGAAGCGGGGTTTTCTGTAGTGACAGCAACCAAAACAAAACAACGGTATAAACTGGACACAAGCAACACACTTGGGGTGTCATTGTCTCCTATTACCCCCAGATGAAACCGTCTCGTCGCAAAGAAATAAGCTTAGGGTTTTCATTGATTTAGCGTTTTAGTGAGTTAAAATGTTAAATCACTTTATATTCATTTTTTGGTGTAACTGTATTTTATTTTGAAGGCATGTTTAAATACAATCAAATTAAACATTTAAATCAAAACAATCTAAAATATAAACAATCAACGTCCCCTCCTCAGCGGGCCGCGTTTAAATTATCAAACGTTGATCCGGTCCGCGGCGATAAAAAGGTTGGGGAGCACTGCCTTAAGGGAAAGATCCGAGGACAACACTTCGTAATTTTGAACCACGGTCAGATGACGAAGCAATACCTGAGCTTAAACTCCCGAAGGGAAATATCCGAGGACAGCACCATGAAATTTTGAACCACGGACAGATGACGAGGAACCATCCGAGTTGGCAGCCCACTAGGGATGCGACATCGATGTCGATGTTTTGAAAACATCGATGTATTGGAGTCGATGTTTTTGTAACATCGATGTTTATACGTGTCGATGTTTTATTTTTAAATGAAAAAAGTACGGTTTTAAAAATTTTAAAAATAACCTAGTACCATAATTTTTATAATCGGCAAATTGAACATACTTTTAGACCCAAGTGGCCAAGAGTGAAGAGTCTGAAAAGTAGGGATGCGACATCGATGTCAATGTTTTCAAAACATTGATAATTTATAAAAACATCGATGTATTGGAGCCGATGTCGCATCACTAGTTGTTAAACCAGTTTTAAGAAATGGAGGAAAAAGTTTAAATACACTGAATTTTAAAAACATCGATGGTTTTGGTGCGATGTATTATCAACATCGATGTTTTAATTTTGAACATCGATGTTTTTCTGTCGATGTTGCATCCCTAGGTGCTAAACCAATTTTAAGAAATGGGGGAAAAAGTTTAAATACGCTGAATTTTAAAAACATCGATGGTTTTGGGGCGATGTTTTATCAACATCGATGCCGCATCCCTACACCCCACTCGTTATACTTCCACACCAACTCGACGTGGGGACTTTTGGCCTCGACAGATTTAAGTTTCACCAGCCACCTCTACACCATACGTTTACAAATACCCATGCACTGACCCGGATTTGAACCAGGTACCTTCCGATCTAGAGGCTAACACAGTCCTCGAAATAGAATTTTTAATGCAGGTGCACCTTGTGCACCTAAGTTTTCAAATTAGGTGCACAGGTTATATTTTAGGTGCACATTAAAAAAAAAATACAAGGGCATTAATGTACTGTAAACTACTTTATTATTTGGGTATGTTTATATAGGTTAGTAGTAGAAAGTAAATAAAAATATTTAAACATCTAAATTCTCCGGCACACAACTGTCGCGACAGTCGCTTCAACAAAGCCATCTAGCAAATGTTTCTATCATCGGACAGTTATGGTGGCAATGGCACAAGTAAACCTCCCTCCTGTATAAACCCGTTATGTCCCAGCAATGTTGTTTTCACATGGTGTGTATTTAGGAATTTTAATAACGCTCCTTTAGAGCTGGAGAGGTCAATATTAATATATATATATATATATTTTGTTCAAATATCAAAATAACATAACACGTTTCACCCCCTATTTTTTAACGTTAGGTGCACTGCGTGCATCTAGCGGGAAAAATCAGGTGTACAATTTTATTTTCATGTGCACAGTGCACATGTGCACCCGGGTATTTCGAGCCCTGGGCTAACACCTTAACTACCAAACCGGTTGGTCGGCCCCAATTTGACAACTTTTTAAAGTTTTTTTTTTTTTTCGTTTTTTAAGTATTTCTTAAAAATTTTAAAATGCCATTTTCAACCAAATTTCATTTTTTTTTTTAACATTTAAATTTTGCAGATGATGGTTCAATTTTTTGGCTCTTCAAAATCACATCTCGGTAAGGTAAGGTAATTTTAATTAACGTCGCACTAGAGCAACACAACGGGCTATTGATGACGGTCCAGGATCAATCCCTTAAGCAAATCACATCTGATTTTACGTCTACAGCCATTAGAACTGGAGATATTTAAAATTTGAACAAAGTATTGCCATCTATATTTGATTTGGACGTTTATGTTGTTTTTAGCTTTTTCTCGAAATGCAATTTTCGCTAACACACTCCGTATAACAAGACACCAGAGAATCCATGAATTAAACACTTTTGGAATTTTTTATGTATGCTCTAAAAGTTATAAAATATAGTTTGAATTATTATTAAGAAATATACATTTAAAAAAATTGAGCTGGATATATGCTTGACATTCTTTTGCATTCGCTTCTTTTAATGCTTTTTTGTCAGGGATAACTGATGTTAAAGTCCTTAATTAATTTATATACAACACTATAGTAATGGTTGCAGTTCAATACACGAATCAATGATTTCTAAATCAATGTTTTCAATGCATTACACATACTGTGAAAATGTTAGCTATTTTTTTTAATTATAACGCTTTGGATAAATGGTATTTGGAACTGTTTCTTACACTTTTTACTCCATTTAAAAAATATATATACATTTTTAAAACGCCATTTTATGGCATAAAATGTTTTTTCTAGTAGAAATCGATAACAAAATCAATAAAAAATCGAAGCTTCGTGATAATTTCAAAAAATTTCCGGAGGATCTTTGCAATAGAATCTTTCCAAACGATTCTATTCCAAGGAAAAGACCAAGGAGAGGGCAAAATGTTACGGAGAGCAAACAAACGACGGCGTATGTGACCACGGTGTGCCGAAGGGCAGAGGGGAGCAGTGATTGTCAAGCAATGTCGAAAGAGTGGAACATTTTCCTCCCACTTTTCGTCTAGGAGAAATGTTACCCAAAAGTTGCAATTCTTTGATCTTTATCGAGTCCTGGTGGAAAACAAAAATAAAGTTGCAAACTCACCAAATCGTCACCCCTACGCGATATCATGATGACCAAATGAGGGCCGTTGCTCGGAATAGCTTCGATGTTTGTAGGGAGAGAAGTTTGCAAATACTTTGTAAAGGCCCAACATCCTCCACACTCGATATATTGATGAATGGTGATGACTCTTCTCTATACTCACTCTTCCGATGAATGGTGATCACTATTCTCAATACTCACTCTTCTGATGAATCGTGATCACTCTTCTCTACACTCACTCTTCTAATCAATGGTGATACCTCTTATCTACACTCACTCTTCTGATGAATGGTGATCACGCTTCTCTACACTCACTCTTCGAATGAATGGTGATCACTCTTCTCTACACTCACTTTTCTGATGAATGATGATCACTCTTTTCTACGCTCATCTTCTGATGAATTGTGATCACTTTTCTCTACGATCACTCTTCTGATGAATGATGATCACTCTTCTCTACACTCACTCTTCTGATGAATCGTGATCACTCTTCTCTACACTCACTCTTCTGATGAATGGTGATCACTCTTCTCTATGCTCACTCTTCTAATGAATGGTGATCACTGTTCTCTACACTCACTCTTCGGATGAATGGTGATCACTCTTCTCTACACTCACTCTTCGGATGCATGGTGAACACTCTTCTCTACGCTCACTCTTCTGAAGAATGGTGATCACTCTTCTCTACACTCACACTTCTAATGAATGGTGAAACCTCTTATCTACACTCACTCTTCTGATGAATGGAGATCTCTCTTCTCTATACTCACTCTTCGAATGAATGGTGATCACTCTTCTATACACTCACTCTTAGAATGAATGGTGATCACTCTTCCCTACACTCACTTTTCTGATGAATGGTGATCACTCTTCTCTACACTCACTCTTCTGATGAATGGTGATCACTCTTCTCTACGCTCACTCTTCTAATGAATGGTGATCACTCTTCTCTACGATCACTCTTCTGATGAATGATGATAGCTCTTATCTACAATCACTCTTCTGATTAATGGTGATCATTGTTCTCTACACTCAGTTTTCTGATGAATGGTGATCACTCTTCTCTACACTCACTCTTCGGATGAATGGTGAACACTCTTCTCTACGCTCACTCTTCTGATGAATGGTGATCATTCTTCTAATGAATGGTGATCACTCTTCTCTACGATCACTCTTCTGATGAATGATGATAGCTCTTATCTACAATCACTCTTCTGATTAATGGTGATCATTGTTCTCTACACTCAGTTTTCTGATGAATGGTGATCACTCTTCTCTACACTCACTCTTCGGATGAATGGTGAACACTCTTCTCTACGCTCACTCTTCTGATGAACGGTGATCATTCTTCTGATGAATGGTGATAGCTCTTATCTACAATCACTCTTCTGATTAATGGTGATCATTGTTCTCTACACTCACTCTTCCGATGAATTGTGATCAGTCTTCTCTACGCTCACTCTTCTCTACACTCACTCTTCTGATGACTGGTGATCACTCTTCTTAAAGGGGTCGGAAGAGTGCTCACCCTTTTGTTAATGTTTTGCCGATATAAATTGGCAAAGTATTTACTACGGAGTGGATCGGAAAAGGGGTCCAAAAGAAAAATATTTTCAACTCCGGTGTCAACGCGTCTTTACCCTCTGGCAGTGACATTCCGATGAAGACTGGTGAATGGACAATCATCACGAGGAGAAGCATAAAATGCTGAACAATCCACAAGAGCGTGGTCGCAAATAAAGATCTCGAGATACGCAAATAAATGACACGAGATTTTTTAAGTTTTGGGAAGACATCATCTTTTCAACACAGAGACGAGATGAGGAAGCCGTTGCTTTAAGTGGCGGAGGAAGAGCTCTCATTAGACAGCTATACGGTGAAGTTAAACCCCTGTCAAAAAAACTAACAGTGGGGAAAAGCTATTTGTTTGCTTATGAACATTCGTTCATTGAATGTTCCCAATACATATTGTATACATAGTCTTCCTATTGTTAATCGAAACTTTTCAAGTTGTAATAAAAAAGTTGATCAAGTCTAACTCCAGTTTATTACTGTGGTGCAAAAACGCCACAGTGCATCTTCTAATGAAATCTTTAGTTGCTTTGTTTCCATAAGATGGCCGAAGAGCCCTGCGAATAGGAAAAGTACACACGAGAAGAAACTGTATCTCGATGTATATCAAAATGTCATAAAATGAACTTGATCCACTCTTGCTCTGAAGGCCTCAAATGTGTAGCAGGGTAAAAGGCAATTGCTTCCTCCTCGGAAATCTCGCAAGATTAAGGGCCCCGGTGGGAGCAGGTACACGTTGAATCTGTTGTGGCCTATAATGTTCTCCCGTTTTCGTGGTAAGGAATTTTGGAGAGTGCTGTGTTGCTTCATCATATGACCGTGGTTCAAAATTAGGTGACTTAACTTTCCCTTCGGTACGACCTTAATTAAATATCTACCTTCCTCGCAAGATTAATCTTTTCTTTCTTTCTATTATAAAAGAAAATTTTCCGATCTTTTTCAGTTTATTCGCTTTGTGATTGGTAGATAGCTAGTCACGTGATATCGAGTCTAATGGTTCAACGGGCTAACGAATTTGGACCACGCGCAGACGATAACCACAGTTATATTTTTTAATTCATTCATTTCTCCTTAATGCTGTATATTTAACTATGGGGCCTTGCTGGCTAACGCTCGCCAACCCCCTGAGGATTGCTTCGCAATCCTTATTGTTTCGCAGAGCGAACCTATGCTCTCTTCGTTCGCATCAATGAAGACATGTGACCTAGCAGAAGGGATTGTTTACAAAATATATTCCAAAAAAATGTTTTTAAATTCTAAAATTGTTGTATTACAGAAAATACATGATTGAGTACAGCTACACTCTACTTTTATGAGTGATGGCAATATTTTTTGGCGCACTTCGAGTAGCGTGTTACGATAAATTAAGGCAACCCATCTGTCATTACGGATGTTGTGGTTTTCATGGCAACCTCTGCAAACGGAAACTTTCAATTTTCATTTTAAATATACTAGAAAGTTCTTCCAAAATCCGTTAAAATCGTTTGATTTCATTGGTTCATTTGAAATTTTTTCTTTGATTGCATTGGTTATTTTAATTGAAAATATTCTTTGATTGCATTGGTCCTTTAAAATATTTTTCTATGATACAATTGGTTCATTTATTTGCACTTCGACAGTTGTGGAATTTTTGTTTTATTATATTAGTTTTCACAAAAGGATTAAGAGTTTTGTTTTTTGGCCATTTTCGTTTTGATTATTTTTTTCACGCTAGAGTTCTGACGTTATCAGGTTGTATTATTTCTTGCTTTTTTTCTTTTATAAATCTTTTTCTTCGTTTTCGTGGTAAGGAAGTTTGGAGAGTGCTGTGTTGCTTCATCATATGACCACCCATCACATGCCCACTGTATTTAGTATAATTGATAAGTTTCAGGGTATCTTACCCAACATTCGAAGTTTAGATCTGCTGGAACACAGTTATGTTTTGTAATGTATTTAATTTTTGTGAAATTTAAAAATATATATACTTTTCAATACGTTTTCAAGCTTTCATTTTCCGTTGTGAAAAGAAAAATGTTTTTGAAAGAAAAAGATTTTTGAAATAATTCTTTCCTTGGCAACTTTAGAAGTGCGCCAAAAAAGTCGCCAAGGCCGTTGCCAGCACTCATAAACGTAGAGTGTAGCTGTTCCGAAAATATATATACAATACCTCTAATATCAAAATTAAAATGAAAACTTTGAGCATATTTTGACTCGAAATGTGAGTGCTGCTTTGGAAATCGAATACCCAGCTTGTTGTTTGTGTACCTTTCCCCAGCAATCGAACCACCCACACTTTTTCATTGAGTTTGGTGCCGAAAGTTGTAGTGCAAGCGTCTTGTTGAACTATAATTGTTTTCCCTAAAAAGGACCGTTTCTTAAATGTTCCTGAAAAAATCCTACGCTTTTTTTTTATTTCTATTATAAACTGCATCAGCTCAACTAAAATTCATTTTTTTTTTCAATAAAATTTCATCCGATAACGCTTATAAATTCAATCGATGCGCGAAGCCTTGTGGTAAACAAACAATCGTACAATGTTGCCAAAACGCGTTAACAAATAACGTCTTTTTTGCGTGCCTGTAAGAGAATTATATATATATATATATATATATATATATATATATATATATATATATATATATATATATACATATTTATTCCGAAAAGTTTTATCTGTAGCAATTGTTATTTTTTTCTCCCTAGGATAGATTTAGTGTCCTTTTTTTTCTTCTTTTGTGTGGAAAAACTCTACGAGGATCCTTTGTACCAAAAATACTATATCTTATTTATGTTTTTTTTTCTTCAGTTTTCACTGCAATCTAATTCAGAACAATAGAAGTAAAGCCGTCTCTTTTGCTGCAGCACAAACTTAATTCACTTTTGTGATAATAATAATTTTCCTTGAATCCTTTTTGCAAGTAAAAATGTGCAGTCCAGCGTTGTCACATGATGAAAAAAAGTATAGTTCGCGAAGCGAACTAAATATGATTACGTAGCAGTCATCGGGGGTTGACGAGCGATAGCGAGCAGAGGGCGGTGGTTTTAAAAAAAGAAGGAGTTCAAAAAAGCAGGGCGAGCAAGGATTTTTTTTTTTTTTTTTTTTAAACTGAGCACCTTTTTGAAAGCTTTATAACTGCCGGTATTTTGTGGCGATCTTGAAATATTCATGAGGGTTGTGGAGTGTGATCAACTCGTCAAATTGATACCGCGCGTTTGTGACATTTGCATGTAGGTTAAGCCGTGGCGTTTTGGGTACGAGGCTACTGAAAAATCAATCGAAGCCTCCAAAGGGGCAATTATCGAAAACGACCTCCTTTCAAATTGCTACCTGCGGATGACCCGCTCATTTCTCATTGGATGCGATCCGTTCTCTCTTTAATCGGGAAGCTGACCTTATCGAATGAACACTATATTTAGAACGACCGACTGTGAAAAACCACTTCCAGCCACCCCGACCAATCTGAACGCGCAGTCTTTTTATATGTTAATTGGCCGATTCGTGAATTTCAATATTTCAATAAAACCGTCTTTTGGCCTTTAATATTTCTAACTAGCCACTGTGTGGTCAGCGCGGCGTTGCCTGTGACAGTTCTTTTCGGAGGGTCAGGTGTGACCACTGCTCGCTAACCCCCGGTGATTGCTAAGAATTCATAACCAAATGCAACCAAATGGGAATTTGTAACCTATTGGATAACAGCCAACATTGCGTTGCCTGTACTGTTGGTTTGCTTCGCAAATCAAATTATGAATATGAACTATGGTTTGCTTCGCAAACCAACACCACGGGCATCACCATAATGGCCTCGTCATTGTCAAATTCGGCCAAATTCCAATTGCGTAGATCCAATCGGCGAGACGTCACAATTTCTTGCGAAAATGTAAATATTTAATTGAAAAATTATTTATAAATGCAAGGTATCGATCTGGTAAAAAAATTTTCGCAGATTTCAAATCCGTTGAAATTTTCAATCTATCTTCAACGATACCGATTTTATAAAAAAAGAACTAAATAATGCAAGTCAAAAGGTTTTTTATTTGTTTTGCTGAGCGCAGGAAATGAAGTCTGTGATTTCTCGAATCAATGAAGGTCATTCTGGGCAGCGGCGTTCGTATTGGAAAAAGTGAACAAATTTCAATTTAAAAATTATTTATTCAAAGAAAATCATATTTTTAGGTATCGATCTAATGTGAAATTTTCCGCAGGTTTAAAATCCGCTGACATTTTTACTCTATCTTTAACGATCTAGAAGATAGAAAAAAAAACTCAGTTAAAACTTTATTTCGGTTTTTTTTTAGTCATCCGAAAAAAATCGTTCCTCTGCAAATTCATATGGAACCGGAAAAAATAAATTTAGAACCTGCGGTCTTTTATGCTGTTGCCATTCCAAAGAAAACAATAATAAGTAAATATCTCCATTAAATCTATTTTTAAATGTTCAAGATTAAATTTTAAAATTCGGGCTTCGCACAAAAATAGCAAAAAATTCGAATTACCTCTACGCCAAATCTCATTACTGTAAGTGCCATTGATTGCTCACAACAGTCCCCCCCCCCTCCACACATAAACACTTCCTTTTATAATAGTAGAGATTAAACGTCACCTTGTCAATCGACAGGTGTACTTAAAATCGTCTTTTAATTCATTTATTTCATTATTGTTTCGTTGCACAAGAAATCTAATAGGAGAGAACAAAAAAATATGTTCCAAAGGTTACAAGAGCGGTAGCCTAGTAGGAAGAGTATCGTATTAGCGATCAGAGGGTTGCGAGTTCGAGACTAGGTCCAGTCAAAGACCGTCGTGTGCATGCGGGCTGGTGCACGGTACATCTGTTGTGGCCTAAAATGCACTCACGTTGACCTGGCGTGGAAGTTTGGAGAGTGGGGTATGCTCAGCTCTGGTATGGTTCTTGTCATCTCAGCGTGGTTAAAAATTATATGGTGCCGTCCTCAGATCTTTCCCTTTGGGTTTGATCGCGATTCATTGCCCGCCTCGGTGGGCCGGTTGGAAGAGTAACAGATTGGCAACCGGAGGTCTGCGAGTTCAAATCCAACAAACACCGTCGTGTACACAGGGGGCTGGTGCACGTTAAATCTGCCGTGGTCTCCAATGTCCTCACGTTGGCGTGGTGTGGAAGTTTGGATAGGTGGAGTGAGAGCTCAGGTGTTGGCCTCGTCACCTGAGTGTGGCTCAAAACTACTTGGTGTTGTACTCGGATCTTTTCGTTGGGGGACTGATCTCGAACCGTCGTCAATAGCCCGTTGTGTTGCTCCAGTGCGACATTAATTAAAATTACTTTACCATACCAATGAATGAACTCCAAATAGCTTATTTTGAAGAGTGGGGTGCAAGCTCAGGCGTTGCCTCGTCATCTAAACGTGGTCAAAATTGCGTGGTGTTGTCCTCGAATCTTTCTCTTAGGGGATTGATCCAGGAACGACGTCAGTGGTTAAGGTGTAAGTCTCTAGATCTGAATGTTCCTGATTCGAATCCGGGTTCGGGCATGGATGTTTGTAAGCGTATGGTGTAGGGGCGGCTGGCTCACCTTAAATCTGTCGTGGCCAAAAGTCCTCACGTTGTGTTGGTGTGACAGTTTGTAGAGTGGGGAGCCAGCTCATGTGTTGCCTCGTCATGTGACCGTGGTTCAAAAGTACGAGGTGTTGTCCTCGAATCTTTTCCTTAAGGGACTGATCCCGGACCGTCGTCAATAGCCCGTTATGTTGCACTAGTATGACGTTAATTAAAATTACCATTACCATTACCAGGAACGTCGTCAATAGCCCTTTGTGTTGCTCTAGTACGAAGTTAATAAATTGGTTATAGTTAATTGTATAATAAATTGGTTATAGTTAATTGTATAATAAATTGGATTTTTGGTTAATAAATTGGTTATAAATAGCCGCCTTGTTTGATTCCCGGAAAACGTTCAGTATTGTTAAAATTCCAATTTGTAAATAGTAAATCGTTTATGTAAACGATGACGGTAATTGGTAATTTGTAAATAAACGTCATACTAGAGCAACACAACATGCTATTGACGACGGTCTGGGATCAGTCCCTTAATGGAGAGATCCTAGGACAACACCTCGTCATTTTGAACCACGGTCAGTTGACGAAGCAACACCTGATCCAGCAGCCTACTCTCGAAACGTCCACACCACGACAATGGGAGGACATTTCAGATCAGATTCAACATACACCTCCCCCTTTGGTTGGATTCAAACTCCAACTCTCCGTTATCTCCGTCCGATTCCCATCCAACCGGGCCTCAAACGCGTCCTGAAACAGCTCGAATTTGCTACAGAATGTTTCGGAAACGACACGCTGTCCAAGGTATAAGCGCGACTATTTGTATCGTGGTAGCGGGAGACGCAGACACCTCGCCCCCCCCCCCCCCCCGCCCGAACGTTCTGTTACGTTCTCTACGTGAACCGCGAGGCGAAAGGGGGAAGAAAAGTTCCCAGCTGGAACAAGCTCTGCTCACTTAAAACAGTCAAACGATATGCAAGTAATCTACCTGCAAACGATGTGCTGCGTTCAAGGTCAACAGGTGTGCTGAGGAACGAGAAAACCGCCTTCTTGAATCGCTACATTCAAATTTGCCTTTTGCTTGTTTTTGTCTTCCATTGCAACAATTTATTTTCTCTTCTAAACAGCACGTGGTTTCCACGGAAACCCCGCAGAATATAAATCACGAGTCCTGGACATCGGAGATTCGGTAGGTAGAAATACCGTCATATTGGAACGACGCGACGGGCTATAGATGACGATCCGCGATCAGCCTTGAATGGAAAGATTCGTAGAGCAACAAGGACCTCGGAAACCTGGTAGAAGACCAACAAACTAATAACCGGAGGCTTGCGAACTAAAATTTAACCAAAATACCGTCGTGTTGAAAAGAGACGGGTACACGTTAAATCCGAGGTGGCCTCAAATGGCCACGATGGCGTGGTGTGGAAGTTTGGAGAGAGAGGTGCCGCCTAAGGAGCGTAATGTTGAACTCGCCTCTGTCCCTTCGGGTTTGGTTCGGATCTTTCCCTTAAGGGATTGATCAAGGACCGTCGTCAATAGCCCGTTGTGTTGCTCTAGTATACGACGTTAATAAAAATTACCAATTACCAATTTACCCGTAACTGGTATAGTGGTTAAGGTGTTAGCCTCTACAGCGGAAGGTTCCTGGTTCGAATCCGGGTGCGGGCATGGATATTTGTAAGCGTATGATATAGAGGCGCTGGGCACCTTAAATCTCTCGTGGCCGAAAGTCCTCATGTTGGGTTGGCGTGGAAGTTTGGAGAGTGGGGTGCCAGCTCAGGTGTTGCTTCGTCATCTGACCGTGGTTCAAAATGACGAGGTGTTGTCCTCGGATCTTTCCCTTAAGGAACTGATCCCGGACCGTCGTCAATTGCCAGTTGTGTTGCTCTAGTGCGACGAGAACTAAAATTACCATTACCAACGAACAGCATCACGTTAGGTTAGATTCCAAGTGAAAACAAACCTTCCAACTATTCCCTTTCAAATACTGTAGGGTGTTTCAAAGACGGAAATAAGATAGCTGGATCAGACAGTCAAGTCAGGAACATAGGACTTCAGGAACATGCACCACTTGGACGGACAAACATTACATCAAATTAAAAGAAAGACATTTTCAAATTAGGTGAATACAACGTCACACATCAGCCGTCACCAACGCACTTGTTGTTTTGTCTCTCTCTCTGCCTTTCGCAAAGCATTCTGGGAGCTCATATATGATGACGTAGGCAATGAATACTTCCACATTATTCAACAACGGCTTTACTGACATCATACGGACACTAGGGATGCTACATCGATGTCGATGTTTTTGTAACATCGATGTTTATATTTGTCGATGTTTTTACGTTGTCGATGTTTTACTTTTAAATAAAAAAAAGTACAGTTATAAAAATTTTAAAAATAACCTAATAGCATAATTTTCATAGTCAGCAAATTGAACATACTTTTAGACCAAAGTGGCGGCCAAGGGTGAAGGGTCTGAAAAGTAGTGATGCGACATCGATGTCGATGTTTCCAAAACATTGATGTTTTTTATCGATGTATTGGAGCCGATGTCGCATCACTAGTTGCTAAACCAGTTTTAAGAAATGGGGAAAAAAGTTTAAATACACTGAATTTTAAAAACATCGATATTTTTGAGGCGATGTATTATCAACATCGATGTTTTAATTTTGAACATCGATGTTTTGCTGTCGATGTCGCATCCCTACCAGGCACTAGAGTATGTCTCTGCAAATATCATCTGTGCGGGATAATATTGGAGTGACTATTCTTAAAAAGCTGGAACGGCTCTCCTTGTCCCATAGGATACACCTACAGAGGATTTCTTCGCATGTCGACCTTGGAAGCAGTGAGATCGCGGACATCTTGGCCAAAGCGATGCTGGTGATGCCTCGGTGCCTTCGGTGTTTCTTTCAACCTACATGGAGCTTTTATTCCAGGACAAGAAGCGAAAATGAAACGAATTGGCTCGTTCCACCAGTGCTTCGCTGGTATCGGAGTACTAGACCGGGTGGATCTCTGGCACTTGGTTGTGACAGGAGGGACCAGACCACTCCCACTCGCTTCCTCTGTGGGCATCTAAGGTCGCGGTTACACCGCATTTGCAAAACTTCTCTCCCTTCAAAAAATGAAGCTATTCCGAGAAACGGCATTCATTTTACTGTCAAGATCTCGTGTCGGGGTTTGCGAGTTGGAGAGTTTGCAGAGCCAAATTTGTTTTGCACCGTGAGTCGGTAAAAATCAAAGGGTTGCAAATTTTGGGGAAGATTTCTCCGAGTCGTTTGCTTGACAATAATCGCTCCCCTCTGTCTTTCTGCCCCCCGTTATCGCTCAAGCCGTCTTTTGTGCGCTCTCATCGCTTGCCTTGACCACATCTCCCACCAAACTGCCAGTGAGTGACCTGTTCGATTCAAATGACGTGGACGAAAGAGCTGGTGATAACATTAATAGAACTATTTAGAGAGAGGCATGTCCTCTCTGGGACCAAACTACACACAAGTACAAAGACAAAAAAAAAAGAACGATGTCTGGAGTGAAATTTGTGAGGAACTCGACATCTGGATGAAAAGTGATCGCTCTTCTCTACAAAGGGGTGAGAAGAGTGCGCTCGGGTGGTTGCCGATAAAGTCCACAAAGAGTTTACACCGGAGTCTCTCGAAAAAAGGGACCAAAGGGGGTCAGTCAAATCAAAAAAGGAGATAAATGTATGTGCAACTCCGGTGTAAACCCGGCTTTGGATCTATGAAATATGCTGAGGGTTTTAAGTGTTTTGAGGTGTGCATCGAGTGTTCTACTGAGCATGTTTCCCGGAACATATTCTTGCGTGCCTGGGGGGCTCTCCAGGCGAGATCTTGCTGCCGATCATTTGTTGGTGTTGGATTTCTGTAGGGTGTATAATGTCATGGACCTGGTCTTGCTATGTTAGCCTTGGCGATGTGTATATGATTGATGATTGTGTGTATATGATGAGGTGTGTACATGATTGATGGGATGTGCATATGATTGATGTGTGTATATGACTTGGGGATGTGTATATATGACTTGGGGATGTGTATATGTGTGGATGATGTAACAACAGAAGTATATGATTACATACAGTTCTATGCACTAAGATGTTGTGTTTTGTTACCTAAGATCCTTAGACGGAATACATAGAAGCGTTAGATACCGTCTGCATGTTAGATTATTCCCAGGAAATCTAAGCCTCGTTCCAATACTAGAATGTGTCCTTCAAAATAAATCTGGGGTCATAATTGCTCAGTGGGCGCCCACTGCGCTTACACCCTTCGAGCTGTACGCGTTGCAGTTTCGATTGCTGACAAGAGTACCCCCCCCCCCGAGTGTTCCGACCAACCGGTCAGGTGATCTCTAGATCGGGAGGTTCCTGGTCAGTTCATGAATGTTTGTAAAGGTATGGTGTAGAGGCGGCTGGTGCACCTTAAATCTGTCGTGGGAGAAAGTCCTCCTTTGGGTTGGTGTGGAAGTTTGGAGAGTGGGGGTGCCAGCTCAGGTGTTGCCTCGTCATCTGACCGTGGTTCAAATTGACGAGGTGTTGTCCTCGGATCTTTCCCTTAGAGGACTGATCCCGGACCGTTGTCAATAGCCCGATGTGTTGCACCATTGCGACGTTAATTAAAATACTTCTTGATGACAGGTAGGTAGTTTCTAGAGAATTATTGCCGACATTCCTGGATCTTTCCCCCAAGGGAAAGAATCGAGGACAGCATTACTTCACTTTGAGCTACGGTCCGATAACGAGGTCACAATCAGCTGGCATCCAAACCTCCGTACCACGCAACGTGAAGACATTCGAGGCCTCAGATTTAACGTCACCCTTTGCACACGACGTCTTTGGTTGGATTAGAACTCGAAACAATCTGATATCCAATCTGTAACTCTGCCAACCAGGCCACCTGTCATCAATAGATACCAGCATTTGTAAAACCTGCTCTTACCCCAAAACGGATTGAATCTGATCCCGGCAATATTAAACTCCCCTATCTGTTACCAGAATAAAGAAAACACAGTATCTGATGCGGAATGCCCTACGTCATCCTCCCTATCAGGTGGTTATCTGTCGATTCAGAAGCTTCTGCACGTCACTCGGCCCCTGCTCCGCTTGCATAGCGGAGAAATTCGAATTGGATCGAAATCGGGGCCTTATCCTGTTACGTAAATTCGATCTCGGGCTTACGTAATGAGGACTTTAATTAACTGACAACGCTGCTCACTGATGACGATGAGCGAAGAGGGAGCAGTTGCCAAAGACTTACTTGAAAGGGTACTGCGGTACAGAGAAGTGCTCTTTTTGGGGGGTTGGGGTGCATATATATATATATATATATATATATATATATATATATATATATACAGGGTACATTATGAAAGTAATGCGCATTTTCTGGGAAAAATAGATTTATTGATCCAATTGGTACAAATGGTTAAAATTCTTCAAAATAGTCCCCTTGTGCATCAATACACCTGCGGAGACGATTCTGCCACGCCTGGAAGGCACCCTGGAACTCCTCGACTGGAATGCCTCTCAGGAACCTTGTAAGATGATGTTGGAAGACCTCCACCGAATCCCAGTGCTTTCCCTTCAGTTCTCTCTTCAGTCGGGGGAACAAAAAAAGTCACACGGAGCCAAGTGAGGGCTGTGAGGAGGCTGGGGATCAGGTAGTTGGTGACGACGAAGGCCGTGTGGCTGGGGCATTGTCGTGTTGGAGCTTGAAGACGTCTTTGATGTCAGGCCTGACTCGCGCGACCCGTCGTAACAGTCTCTTGAGCACCTCCAGGTAAAAAGCTGCGTTGACAAATTGTCCTTGCGGTGCAAACTCAAATTGACGATTCCTCGGATGTCAACGAAGTCAATCAGCATTGTTTTGATGCGAGACTTGCTCGTGCGCGCTTTTTTGGGTTTGGGAGAAGATTGTGTGTGTCTCCTTAAAGGCCTCTTGAACCATTTGATAAGTTTCCGTTGCATTCTTCCCAAGCCGCACACAAAACTTTATCGCGTACCGCTGTTCCAGCGAACACTCCATCGTGCAATCGAAAAAAAAGACTTTGCGCGAATACACGTCCTACTGTTCCTACTGCTCGGAGCGAACTGAGACCGGACACGTTTGGAAGGGCAGATCCCCCACCACATTTTTCGACCAATCCGAGCGAGCTGCGATGGATAGTCGAGTCACAATAAAATCATGCGCATTACTTTCATAATGCACCATATATATATATATATATATATATATATATATATATATATATATATATATATATATATATATATATATATATATATATATATATATATATATATATATATATATAATAGATGCAATTAATTACAATAGGAAACAGAAATGAAAGTATTACCCATTTATTACTTTTCCACATAATTTCCATGCATGTTGAGGCATTTTTCCCAACGATGGATCAGTTTGAACATCCCGGTCGCGTAGAACTCCGTACGCTGCAAGAAGAGCCACTTTCGCACGGCCCGTTTGAGTGCCGTCGTCAGAGTCAAGCTTCTTACCGTCAAGGAACTTCTTTATGGGTCCAAAGAGATGGAAACCGGAAGGGGTCAGGTCCAGGCTGTATGGACTTTGCTCCAAAACTTCCCGACCGAAACCCTGCACTTTTGCACGAACTAGGCGAGACACACGCGGACGAGCGATGTCGTGCAGCAGTCGAATGTGTTGATTTGTCGCACTGCGCTTTGGACCCATAAAGAAGTTCCTTGACGGTAAGAAGTTTGACTCTGACGACGGTCTCTCAAACGGGCAGTGCGAAGGTGGCTGTCCTGACAGCCGACGGAGTTCTATGAGACTGAGTTTTTCAAACTGATCCATCGTTGGAAAAAATGCCTAAACATGCATGGAAATTATGTGGAAAAGTAATAAATGGGTATTACTTTCATTCCATCTCGTATATATCTCGTATTTACTTTAGACTATTTGCAGCAAATCATACTGCCACTGCGTGGCCAGTAACGGCGTTGCCCGTGACAGTTCTTTTCGTGGGGTCAGATGTGACCAAAGCTCGTTAACCCCCGGTGATTGCTGCGAATTCGCATTTAGTTTGCTTTTCAAACCAAATGGGAATTCGTAGCCTATTCAAATTGCGAAGAGATCCAATCGGCGTGACGTCACAATCTCTTGCGAAAATATAAATGTTTAATTGAAAAATTATTTATGAAAATAAAATAAAATGTATAAGGTATCTAAATGGTGTAAAATTTTCCGCAGATTTCAAATCCGTTAAAGATATATTCAATTAAAAATTTATTTATTTACAGAAAATCATATTTTTAGGTATCAATCTAAGCTGAAATTTTCTGCAGATTTCAAATCCGTTGAAATTTTTACTCCATCTTTAACAGTCTGGGAGATAGAAAAAAGAACTGACTTCAGTTAAAAGATTTATCGTCTGGCTGGAAATTTATTCGTCCGCGCAAAATCAAAGCGGAAATGAAAAAATATTTTTCTCCGCGTACTGCGGATAAAAAACTTGGCATGTTTCCAAACCCTGACTGCAAGGTCACACGAGTAGAAAAAGTTCTCCGCGTTTGAAAAAGCGATGGAGAATAAAACTATTAAATTCCTTTTAAAATCTTCTAGATTGAATTTTAAAATTCGCCGCGACCCAAAAATTGCAAAAAATTAGGACTACCTGTGTGCCATAGAATAGTCAAGATTTTGCGACAAACAGACAGACAAACACTTCTGTTTATAATAGTAGAGATGTGGCTTTATTCCATTATTAGGAAATAGTACTTTACCTACCTATGTGCGTTCTAAGCAATAAAACTTTGTCAAACGAATCAATGGAACATTCTAAGCTTAAGGAACATTTAACAAAAGTCCATGGCGACAAAAAAAAAGATAAAGATTTACATTTTTAATAACAGTCAAATAAAAATATTTGAAAACACCATCATTGCGACAACATCTGATCGAGACGACGATGGACTGCGTGTTTCTTATAACTAGGGCAACTTTTTGCAACAAATGCAACTTTTTTCACATTTTCTACGCTACATTTTAAGTACAAAAACCAAAATTTCTCCTACATGGGGTGTATTGCAAGTAAGTTACAACCGTAACATAAATGCAACTTTCTGCATACATGCAATTTTTTGCACCACTTGTAACTTTTTAAAATTTAGCTTAAAATTAATTAATATGAAATTACTATTTCATTTTTTGCCCTCTGAATCAACCCTTCGATCACGTGCATCATCTTGCGAACGCCAAAGTATTGCGGATCAAACAAGAAGTTCATGGAAAGAAGATGTTCGTACTAACAGACGAAAGTGAAATTAATGGCAACTACTTTTAACACATTGGTTGGCACTCTTGATAACCCAGAGGAAACTTGCGTAATCGACTGCAGAGTTTGCGAGGTGAGTGTCGATCATCAATATGTTGTTCGCCTTGTAGATGACGTTTTAAAATCTCTGAATGTTGAGCGAAAAGATTTTGCGCTTCTGCTATCCGATACAGCACATTATATGACTGCGGCTGATGCAGTTTTTCAATGTTAAAGAAATGACTGGCCAAGGATCGGCCATTCAACGTTCTTCTGTATTTCAGTATGTATTATAATACTGTTGTAGACGACTAAAATTGTCAATATATTTTTCATATTTTTTACGAATAATTTATTTTAGAATTTAGTGTATCAAAAATAAATGCAACTTTATTTCCATAAATGCAACTTTAGGGAATGATAAATGCAACTTTTCCCATTTTTAATGCAACAAAAAAGTTGCCCTATTTATAACATTTCTTTACTGATTGCAAAGTCCGAAAAGCAGCACACCATTGGTACAGAACGTGTTATACCAGCTGTAATTGAGGTAACACGCACCGTGCTGCATAAACCAGCTTTCGATCTTATAAGAATTTCACTCAGTAGTAATACAGTACAAAGAAGGATTGACGAAATGGCTCGTAGAAAATTCTTTATGAGTACTTAAAAACATCTCAATTCTCTACACAGCTTGACGCGGCAACTCTGACAGGTGTTTTACATTTAGTTTTTGTGAGTTTTGTAAAAGAAAAAAAATTTCCAAGAATATTGTTATTTATCAAATGTTTGGGAACTGATACGAAAGCTGAAGCTAAATTTAATGAATTATTAAAAAAATTTTGGTTTTGAAAGCTATACCCAGTGCCGTAAATAGCCATTCATGTGCCCTGTGCAAGAATTTGCAATTAGACCCCTTAATTAATTAGGTTTTGAGAAATTATTACAAGAAATACATTACAATAGATTTTTAATAATATTTATTTTAATTGCACTTTTCTGGCTTTCATTTAAGCAAATACATTAATCACGTCATCATTAGAGCAACTTTTTTGTTGCAGTCAAAATGGGAAAAATTGCATTTATCATTCCCTAAAGTTGCATACATGGAAATAAAGTTATATTTATTTTTGATACGCTAAATTCTAAAATAAATTATTAGTAAAAAATGAAAAAATTCAAAATATATTGACAATTTTAGTCGTGTACGTATTGAACGTATTGAAGAACGTTGAATGGCCGATCCTTGGCCAGTAATTTTTTTAATATTGAAAAACTGCGTCAGCCACATTCATAAAATGTGCTGTATCGGATAGCAGAAGCGCAAAATCCTTTTGCTCAACATTCAGAGATTTTAAAACGTCATCTACAAGGCGAACAACTTATTGATGATCACCACTCACCTCGCAAACTTTTCAGTCGATTACGCCTGTTTCCTCTGGATTATCAAGAGTGCCAACCAATGTGTTAAAGTACTTCTTGCCATTTATTTCACTTTCGTCTTAGGACGAACACCTTCTTACCATGAACTTGTTTCATCCGCAATACTTCGGCGTTCGCAAGATCAGACACACGTGATCGAAGTATTGATTCAGAGAGCAAAAAATGAAATAGTAAGTGGATATTAATTAATTTCAAGCTACATTTTAAAAAGTTGCAGGTGGTTGTATTTATGCAAAAAGTTGCATTTACGCAGAAGGTTGCATTTATGTTGCGGTTATAGCTCACTTACAATACACCCCATGTAGAAGGAATTTTGGTTTCAGTACTTTACATACTGGGTAGAACGTGTGAAAAAAAAAAGTTGCATTTGTTGCCAAAAGTTGCCCTAGTCATCATAATTAATAGTTTTAACGATATTGTATTATATTGAAACAATAGAAATATTAGATAATCGTTCTTGTCCGATAGTTGATCTCAAATAATATTTTATTAATTTCAACTTGATAAAACATCTTTCACACGGAGAAATAGAAACGGAAAGAGTAAGAAATGTTCGAAAAGAGACATTGATATTTGGGTAAGGCTCAATTAAACCAAAATCATGAAGAACCTGTAGTGACGCTAAATATTAAGCGGAGATGAAGTTTCTATATTTTGTAGAAGAGTCGTTACTAATTTTCAATTTCACATGTGAATTCGTACTTTTTAAAATCTTTGCTATAGTTATAAAAGCGACGTCTGGAGTCGATATTTTTAAAATCAGCAAAACACATGTATTATAAACACAAGTCATAGAGATATCAAAAATCGTCACATAATTTTCATTTTTTGATAACGCCGATCTATTTGAGATAATGAAATGTCAAGAACACTGTAAATTTGAATTTTAAAATAATTTTTCGGGGGTCAAGTTACTTCCTTCGTCTTGTGTTTCATCTATTTCCATTATCTTAACTCTTCTCTTTCGTTTATTAAGAAATCTCATCTCATCTCTATACCCATTTCTTCAGCCAATTATGTACTTCCTGAAAATTTTGTACAAAACTTGTATCTCGAAGACCTTGCTACGTAATCCAGCAATTAATTTTGTTCCACGATCAATTGACAAATCATTCTGTTGTAATGCTTTGTTCGATCGATATAGAATTTTATTTCGTATAGAAAAAAAGGTGTACAGATAAATCTATAATTAATCTCCGAAATAAAACTTTTTGCATTCTATTCAGCTTTGGATTTGAAAAACGTTTGCAGTCATTTCATTACTTCAGGTAATTGTAAATACAGAGCATTTATTGCACTGGCTTTGATAACCACCTTGTATCAGAAAAACTTTTAAATGAAAATTTTATGCACTTCCCTAAACGGCCCCAACGTGGTGTTGAGGACGACAAAAAATTAAATAATCTCTGCACATTACTAAAAAAGTAATAATTCTGGAATCGTAGATGCAGCGTGGACACCAGCTAAATTTAGATTATGAGCTGCATTTGCTGTCCATATTTGCACCGTTGTCAAATCCTTGACACATGCAATCCTGAATATACAATGCATCTATTTCGAGTTTGTTTAAAATTATTTCACTCGATAGACCTTCTCCCGTTTAATCATGTGACTGAAAAAGAAAAAAAAAGTTGATGAAACTTTCTTTGATCATTACTAGGGCAACTTTTTTGTTGCAGTAAAACTTGGAAATGTTGCATTTATCATTCCCTAAAGTTGCATTTATGGGAATAAAGTTGAATTTATTTTTGATACTCTAAAATCTAAAATAAACTATTCGTAAAATTGAAAAAAAAATCCGAATTTATTGACAATTTTAGTGACATACAAAAGTATTATTATACATAGTTAAATACTGAAGAACATTGACACTGTTGAATGGCTGATCCTTGTAATCCAGTAATCTCTTTGACATTGAAAAACTGCACTCAACAGAGACTGATGTTGCCTGCATTGTTGCAGTAGAAAATAATCATTTGGAGGAATATCGTCTCGGGAAAGAGTAGCAATAACCGTCAGGTCGTTATTTTTGTCCAATCGTTTTTTTAAGATACGCTTTAAGGTTGCAAGGAACTTCAATAAAATCCTCGATCTGTTATCTTCATTCGCTGTCTCGATGTTGTTCGTTTTCCATTCCGATTTTTCTACGAGACGAATCAAACGTTGTTGTTGTCGTCGTGTAGGCCTTATATGGCCCAATTGGGGGTGCCATTGCCTCGGAGGGTTGGACTTCTTCATACATGACACATCCGTTTTACAGGAAGGTCCCTTTCACACATCCATTCACTCACACATATCGTAATTTAGATCCCAATCAGAGGTCGATAAACCCCTGAACATCTACCCCCAGAGGTATTGATTTGGTATGGGAACATGGGGGACTTTGTGACCACGACCTATTTAACGTGCCCCAGCCACCATTAGCGAACACGACGGTCTTTAGCCAGGTCGAAGCGCCGATCTCGCAACATCAGAATTGCAGGCTCCGTTGAGGACAGAACCCACAACCCTTCCGATGCGAGCCCGAAGCTCTACTGACTGAGCTACCGCGGCTCAAATCAAACGTTCATAGCTGCTTTTGATTTTCAGCAAACGTTTTGGCAGCTCTGGGTGAACGAAGTTTTGCGTTCCAATCATCTGCATGGTTTTATGTATACATATATATTCGGAAATATTACCCTGCAAAATAGTTATTAAATAGTTACCTATTTAATTTCGTGCTAAATTTGCAAAATTAAATAGTTGCCCATTTAATTTTGAGCTAGATTTTAAAAATTTGCAGGTGGTTGCATTTATGCAAAAAGTTGCATTTATGTTGCGGTTATAACTGACTTACAATACACCCTATGCAGGAGGAATTTTGGTTTTAGCACTTTACATGCAGCCTAGAACACGTGAAAAAAAGTTGCATTGGTTGCAAAAAGTTGCCCTAATCATTACCTTTCCATTACATTCAACATGGACATATCATCTGACTCATTTGCCCTTTTCTTGAAACATCAGGAGTACAGTCGAATAAAAGGGTGTAGTACTTTGCTTTCTTAATTCTGCATATGATTTATTTCTAGTTTTGTCCCCAACTAATTTTATTAATTCATTTGAATAGTGGGTGAGATATAAGAAAATGAACTTCTTTTATGTTTTTCAATATGTTCCTTTACAGTAGTATTATAATAGATAGCAAATTCAATCAAATTTTAAAAAATGCCGCAATTTGGATCTTTAATAATTTTATTTGTCTGAACCTGTAAGAGCAATATTATTTTGGACACAGAATATAATGGTTTCCAATATTATTTTGGGCACAGAATATAATGGTTTCCAATGTTATTTTGGGCACAGAATATAATGGTTTCCAATATTATTTTGGGCACAGAATATAATGGTTTCCAATGTTATTTTGGGCACAGAATATAATGGTTTCCAATGTTATTTTGGGCACAGAATATAATGGTTTCCAATGTTATTTTGGGCACAGAATATAATGGTTTCCAATATTATTTTGGGCAAAGAATATAATGGTTTCCAATATTCTTTTGGGCACAGAATATAATGGTTTCCAATGTTATTTTGGGCACAGAATACAATGGTTTCCAATATTATTTTGGGCACAGAATATAATGGTTTCCAATATTATTTTGGGCACAGAATATAATGGTTTCCAATATTATTTTGGGCACAGAATATAATGGTTTCCAATGTTATTTTGGGCACAGAATATAATGGTTTCCAATGTTATTTTGGGCACAGAATATAATGGTTTCCAATATTATTTTGGGCACAGAATATAATGGTTTCCAATGTTATTTTGGGCACAGAATATAATGGTTTCCAATATTATTTAGGCACAGAATATAAGCGTTTCCAATATTCTTTTGGGCACAGAATATAATGGTTTCCAATATTATTTTGGGCACAGAATATAATGGTTTCCTATGTTATTTTGGGCACAGAATATAATGGTTTCCAATATTATTTTGGGCACACAATATAATGGTTTCCAATATTATTTTGGGCACAGAATACAATGGTTTCCAATATTATTTTGGGCACAGAATACAATGGTTTCCAATATTATTTTGGGCACAGAATATAATGGTTTCCAATATTATTTTGGGCACAGAATATAATGGTTTCCAATATTATTTTGGGCACAGAATATAATGGTTTCCAATATTATTTTGGGCACAGAATATAATGGTTTCCAATATTATTTTGGGCACAGAATATAATGGTTTCCAATGTTATTTTGGGCACAGAATATAATGGTTTCCAATGTTATTTTGGGCACAGAATATAATGGTTTCCAATATTATTTTGGGCACAGAATATAATGGTTTCCAATATTCTTTTGGGCACAGAATATAATGGTTTCCAATGTTATTTTGGGCACAGAATACAATGGTTTCCAATATTATTTTGGGCACAGAATATAATGGTTTCCAATGTTATTTTGGGCACAGAATATAATGGTTTCCAATATTATTTTGGGCACAGAATATAATGGTTTCCAATGTTATTTTGGGCACAGAATATAATGGTTTCCAATATTATTTATGCACAGAATATAATGGTTTCCAATATTATTTTGGGCACAGAATATAATGGTTTCCAATATTCTTTTGGGCACAGAATATAATGGTTTCCTATGTTATTTTGGGCACAGAATATAATGGTTTCCAATATTATTTTGGGCACAGAATATAATGGTTTCCAATGTTATTTTGGGCACAGAATATAATGGTTTCCAATGTTATTTTGGGCACAGAATATAATGGTTTCCAATATTATTTTGGGCAAAGAATATAATGGTTTCCAATATTCTTTTGGGCACAGAATATAATGGTTTCCAATGTTATTTTGGGCACAGAATATAATGGCTTCCAATATTCTTTTGGGCACAGAATATAATGGTTTCCAATGTTATTTTGGGCACAGAATATAATGGTTTCCAATATTATTTTGGGCACAGAATACAATGGTTTCCAATATTATTTTGGGCACAGAATATAATGGTTTCCAATATTCTTTTGGGCACAGAATATAATGGTTTCCAATATTCTTTTGGGCACAGAATATAATGGTTTCCAATATTATTTTGGGCACAGAATATAATGGTTTCCAATGTTATTTTGGGCACAGAATATAATGGTTTCCAATATTCTTTTGGGCACAGAATATAATGGTTTCCAATATTCTTTTGGGCACAGAATATAATGGTTTCCAATATTATTTTGGGCACAGAATATAATGGTTTCCAATATTATTTTGGCCACAGAATATAATGGTTTCCAATATTATTTTGGGCACAGAATATAATGGTTTCCAATGTTATTTTGGGCACAGAATATAATGGTTTCCAATATTCTTTTGGGCACAGAATATAATGGTTTCCAATATTATTTAGGGCACAGAATATAATGGTTTCCAATGTTATTTTGGGCACAGAATATAATGGTTTCCAATATTCTTTTGGGCACAGAATACAATGGTTTCCAATGTTATTTTGGGCACAGAATATAATGGTTTCCAATATTATTTTGGGCACAGAATACAATGGTTTCCAATATTATTTTGGGCACAGAATATAATGGTTTCCAATATTATTTTGGGCACAGAATATAATGGTTTCCAATATTATTTTGGGCACAGAATATAATGGTTTCCAATGTTATTTTGGGCACAGAATATAATGGTTTCCAATATTATTTTGGGCACAGAATACAATGGTTTCCAATATTATTTTTGGCACAGAATATAATGGTTTCCAATATTATTTTGGGCACAGAATATAATGGTTTCCAATATTATTTTGGGCACAGAATATAATGGTTTCCAATATTATTTTGGGCACAGAATATATTGGTTTCCAATATTATTTTGGGCACAGAATATAATGGTTTCCAATATTATTTTGGGCACAGAATATAATGGTTTCCAATGTTATTTTGTGCACAGAATATAATGGTTTCCAATATTATTTTGGGCACAGAATATAATGGTTTCCAATATTCTTTTGGGCACAGAATATAATGGTTTCCAATGTTATTTTGGGCACAGAACATAATGGTTTCCAATATTATTTTGGGCACAGAATATAATGGTTTCCAATATTATTTTGGGCATAGAATATAATGGTTTCCAATATTATTTTGGGCACAGAATATAATGGTTTCCAATGTTATTTTGGGCACAGAATATAATGGTTTCCAATATTATTTTGGGCACAGAATATAATGGTTTCCAATATTATTTTGGGCACAGAATATAATGGTTTCCAATATTATTTAGGGCACAGAATATAATGGTTTCCAATATTATTTTGGGCCCAGAATATAATGGTTTCCAATGTTATTTTGGGCACAGAATATAATGGTTTCCAATATTATTTTGGGCAAAGAATATAATGGTTTCCAATATTCTTTTGGGCACAGAATATAAGGTTTCCAATGTTATTTTGGGCACAGAATATAATGGTTTCCAATATTATTTTGGGCACAGAATACAATGGTTTCCAATATTATTTTGGGCACAGAATATAATGAATTCCAATATTATTTTGGGCACAGAATATAATGGTTTCCAATATTATTTTGGGCACAGAATATAATGGTTTCCAATGTTATTTTGGGCACACAATATAATGGTTTCCAATATTATTTTGGGCACAGAATACAATGGTTTCCAATATTATTTTGGGCACAGAATATAATGGTTCCAATATTATTTTGGGCACAGAATATAATGGTTTCCAATATTATTTTGGGCACAGAATATAATGGTTTCCAATATTATTTTGGGCACAGAATATAATGGTTTCCAATGTTATTTTGGGCACAGAATATAATGGTTTCCAATGTTATTTTGGGCACAGAATATAATGGTTTCCAATATTATTTTGGGCACAGAATATAATGGTTTCCAATATTCTTTTGGGCACAGAATATAATGGTTTCCAATGTTATTTTGGGCATAGAATACAATGGTTTCCAATATTATTTTGGGCACAGAATATACTGGTTTCCAATATTATTTTGGGCACAGAATATAATGGTTTCCAATATTATTTTGGGCACAGAATATAATGGTTTGCAATGTTATTTTGGGCACAGAATATAATGGTTTCCAATGTTATTTTGGGCACAGAATATAATGGTTTCCAATATTATTTTGGGCACAGAATATAATGGTTTCCAATGTTATTTTGGGCACAGAATATAATGGTTTCCAATATTATTTTGGGCACAGAATATAATGGTTTCCAATGTTATTTTGGGCACAGAATATAATGGTTTCCAATATTATTTAGGCACAGAATATAATGGTTTCCAATATTATTTTGGGCACAGAATATAATGGTTTCCAATATTCTTTTGGGCACAGAATATAATGGTTTCCAATATTATTTTGGGCACAGAATATAATGGTTTCCTATGTTATTTTGGGCACAGAATATAATGGTTTCCAATATTATTTTGGGCAAAGAATATAATGGTTTCCAATATTCTTTTGGGCACAGAATATAATGGTTTCCAATGTTATTTTGGGCACAGAATATAATGGTTTCCAATATTATTTTGGGCAAAGAATATAATGGTTTCCAATATTCTTTTGGGCACAGAATATAATGTTTTCCAATGTTATTTTGGGCACAGAATATAATGGTTTCCAATATTATTTTGGGCACAGAATATAATGGTTTCCAATATTCTTTTGGGCACAGAATATAATGGTTTCCTATGTTATTTTGGGCACAGAATATAATGGTTTCCAATATTATTTTGGGCAAAGAATATAATGGTTTCCAATATTCTTTTGGGCACAGAATATAATGGTTTCCAATGTTATTTTGGGCACAGAATATAATGGTTTCCAATATTATTTTGGGCAAAGAATATAATGGTTTCCAATATTCTTTTGGGCACAGAATATAATGGTTTCCAATGTTATTTTGGGCACAGAATATAATGGTTTCCAATATTATTTTGGGCACAGAATACAATGGTTTCCAATATTATTTTGGGCACAGAATACAATGGTTTCCAATATTATTTTGGGCACAGAATATAATGGTTTCCAATATTATTTTGGGCACAGAATATAATGGTTTCCAATATTATTTTGGGCACAGAATATAATGGTTTCCAATGTTATTTTGGGCACACAATATAATGGTTTCCAATATTATTTTGGGCACAGAATACAATGGTTTCCAATATTATTTTGGGCACAGAATATAATGGTTTCCAATATTATTTTGGGCACAGAATATAATGGTTTCCAATATTATTTTGGGCACAGAATATAATGGTTTCCAATATTATTTTGGGCACAGAATATAATGGTTTCCAATATTATTTTGGGCACAGAATATAATGGTTTCCAATGTTATTTTGGGCACAGAATATAATGGTTTCCAATGTTATTTTGGGCACAGAATATAATGGTTTCCAATATTATTTTGGGCAAAGAATATAATGGTTTCCAATATTCTTTTGGGCACAGAATATAATGGTTTCCAATGTTATTTTGGGCACAGAATATAATGGCTTCCAATATTCTTTTGGGCACAGAATATAATGGTTTCCAATGTTATTTTGGGCACAGAATATAATGGTTTCCAATATTATTTTGGGCACAGAATACAATGGTTTCCAATATTATTTTGGGCACAGAATATAATGGTTTCCAATATTCTTTTGGGCACAGAATATAATGGTTTCCAATATTCTTTTGGGCACAGAATATAATGGTTTCCAATATTATTTTGGGCACAGAATATAATGGTTTCCAATGTTATTTTGGGCACAGAATATAATGGTTTCCAATATTCTTTTGGGCACAGAATATAATGGTTTCCAATATTCTTTTGGGCACAGAATATAATGGTTTCCAATATTATTTTGGGCACAGAATATAATGGTTTCCAATATTATTTTGGCCACAGAATATAATGGTTTCCAATATTATTTTGGGCACAGAATATAATGGTTTCCAATGTTATTTTGGGCACAGAATATAATGGTTTCCAATATTCTTTTGGGCACAGAATATAATGGTTTCCAATATTATTTAGGGCACAGAATATAATGGTTTCCAATGTTATTTTGGGCACAGAATATAATGGTTTCCAATATTCTTTTGGGCACAGAATACAATGGTTTCCAATGTTATTTTGGGCACAGAATATAATGGTTTCCAATATTATTTTGGGCACAGAATACAATGGTTTCCAATATTATTTTGGGCACAGAATATAATGGTTTCCAATATTATTTTGGGCACAGAATATAATGGTTTCCAATATTATTTTGGGCACAGAATATAATGGTTTCCAATGTTATTTTGGGCACAGAATATAATGGTTTCCAATATTATTTTGGGCACAGAATACAATGGTTTCCAATATTATTTTTGGCACAGAATATAATGGTTTCCAATATTATTTTGGGCACAGAATATAATGGTTTCCAATATTATTTTGGGCACAGAATATAATGGTTTCCAATATTATTTTGGGCACAGAATATATTGGTTTCCAATATTATTTTGGGCACAGAATATAATGGTTTCCAATATTATTTTGGGCACAGAATATAATGGTTTCCAATGTTATTTTGTGCACAGAATATAATGGTTTCCAATATTATTTTGGGCACAGAATATAATGGTTTCCAATATTCTTTTGGGCACAGAATATAATGGTTTCCAATGTTATTTTGGGCACAGAACATAATGGTTTCCAATATTATTTTGGGCACAGAATATAATGGTTTCCAATATTATTTTGGGCACAGAATATAATGGTTTCCAATATTATTTTGGGCACAGAATATAATGGTTTCCAATGTTATTTTGGGCACAGAATATAATGGTTTCCAATATTATTTTGGGCACAGAATATAATGGTTTCCAATATTATTTTGGGCACAGAATATAATGGTTTCCAATATTATTTAGGGCACAGAATATAATGGTTTCCAATATTATTTTGGGCACAGAATATAATGGTTTCCAATGTTATTTTGGGCACAGAATATAATGGTTTCCAATATTATTTTGGGCAAAGAATATAATGGTTTCCAATATTCTTTTGGGCACAGAATATAAGGTTTCCAATGTTATTTTGGGCACAGAATATAATGGTTTCCAATATTATTTTGGGCACAGAATACAATGGTTTCCAATATTATTTTGGGCACAGAATATAATGAATTCCAATATTATTTTGGGCACAGAATATAATGGTTTCCAATATTATTTTGGGCACAGAATATAATGGTTTCCAATGTTATTTTGGGCACACAATATAATGGTTTCCAATATTATTTTGGGCACAGAATACAATGGTTTCCAATATTATTTTGGGCACAGAATATAATGGTTCCAATATTATTTTGGGCACAGAATATAATGGTTTCCAATATTATTTTGGGCACAGAATATAATGGTTTCCAATATTATTTTGGGCACAGAATATAATGGTTTCCAATGTTATTTTGGGCACAGAATATAATGGTTTCCAATGTTATTTTGGGCACAGAATATAATGGTTTCCAATATTATTTTGGGCACAGAATATAATGGTTTCCAATATTCTTTTGGGCACAGAATATAATGGTTTCCAATGTTATTTTGGGCATAGAATACAATGGTTTCCAATATTATTTTGGGCACAGAATATACTGGTTTCCAATATTATTTTGGGCACAGAATATAATGGTTTCCAATATTATTTTGGGCACAGAATATAATGGTTTGCAATGTTATTTTGGGCACAGAATATAATGGTTTCCAATGTTATTTTGGGCACAGAATATAATGGTTTCCAATATTATTTTGGGCACAGAATATAATGGTTTCCAATGTTATTTTGGGCACAGAATATAATGGTTTCCAATATTATTTTGGGCACAGAATATAATGGTTTCCAATGTTATTTTGGGCACAGAATATAATGGTTTCCAATATTATTTAGGCACAGAATATAATGGTTTCCAATATTATTTTGGGCACAGAATATAATGGTTTCCAATATTCTTTTGGGCACAGAATATAATGGTTTCCAATATTATTTTGGGCACAGAATATAATGGTTTCCTATGTTATTTTGGGCACAGAATATAATGGTTTCCAATATTATTTTGGGCAAAGAATATAATGGTTTCCAATATTCTTTTGGGCACAGAATATAATGGTTTCCAATGTTATTTTGGGCACAGAATATAATGGTTTCCAATATTATTTTGGGCAAAGAATATAATGGTTTCCAATATTCTTTTGGGCACAGAATATAATGTTTTCCAATGTTATTTTGGGCACAGAATATAATGGTTTCCAATATTATTTTGGGCACAGAATACAATGGTTTCCAATATTATTTTGGGCACAGAATATAATGGTTTCCAATATTATTTTGGGCACAGAATATAATGGTTTCCAATATTATTTTGGGCACAGAATATAATGGTTTCCAATGTTATTTTGGGCACACAATATAATGGTTTCCAATATTATTTTGGGCACAGAATACAATGGTTTCCAATATTATTTTGGGCACAGAATATAATGGTTTCCAATATTATTTTGGGCACAGAATATAATGGTTTCCAATATTATTTTGGGCACAGAATATAATGGTTTCCAATATTATTTTGGGCACAGAATATAATGGTTTCCAATATTATTTTGGGCACAGAATATAATGGTTTCCAATGTTATTTTGGGCACAGAATATAATGGTTTCCAATGTTATTTTGGGCACAGAATATAATGGTTTCCAATATTATTTTGGGCAAAGAATATAATGGTTTCCAATATTCTTTTGGGCACAGAATATAATGGTTTCCAATGTTATTTTGGGCACAGAATATAATGGTTTCCAATATTATTTTGGGCACAGAATATAATGGTTTCCAATATTATTTTGGGCACAGAATATAATGGTTTCCAATATTATTTTGGATACAGAATATAATGGTTTCCAATATTATTTTGGGCACAGAATATAATGGTTTCCAATATTCTTTTGGGCACAGAATATAATGGTTTCCAATATTATTTTGGGCACAGAATATAATGGTTTCCTATGTTATTTTGGGCACAGAATATAATGGTTTCCAATATTATTTTGGGCAAAGAATATAATGGTTTCCAATATTCTTTTGGGCACAGAATATAATGGTTTCCAATGTTATTTTGGGCACAGAATATAATGGTTTCCAATATTATTTTGGGCAAAGAATATAATGGTTTCCAATATTCTTTTGGGCACAGAATATAATGTTTTCCAATGTTATTTTGGGCACAGAATATAATGGTTTCCAATATTATTTTGGGCACAGAATACAATGGTTTCCAATATTATTTTGGGCACAGAATATAATGGTTTCCAATATTATTTTGGGCACAGAATATAATGGTTTCCAATATTATTTTGGGCACAGAATATAATGGTTTCCAATGTTATTTTGGGCACACAATATAATGGTTTCCAATATTATTTTGGGCACAGAATACAATGGTTTCCAATATTATTTTGGGCACAGAATATAATGGTTTCCAATATTATTTTGGGCACAGAATATAATGGTTTCCAATATTATTTTGGGCACAGAATATAATGGTTTCCAATATTATTTTGGGCACAGAATATAATGGTTTCCAATATTATTTTGGGCACAGAATATAATGGTTTCCAATGTTATTTTGGGCACAGAATATAATGGTTTCCAATGTTATTTTGGGCACAGAATATAATGGTTTCCAATATTATTTTGGGCAAAGAATATAATGGTTTCCAATATTCTTTTGGGCACAGAATATAATGGTTTCCAATGTTATTTTGGGCACAGAATATAATGGTTTCCAATATTATTTTGGGCACAGAATATAATGGTTTCCAATATTATTTTGGGCACAGAATATAATGGTTTCCAATATTATTTTGGGCACAGAATATAATGGTTTCCAATATTATTTTGGGCACAGAATATAATGGTTTCCAATATTCTTTTGGGCACAGAATATAATGGTTTCCAATATTATTTTGGGCACAGAATATAATGGTTTCCTATGTTATTTTGGGCACAGAATATAATGGTTTCCAATATTATTTTGGGCAAAGAATATAATGGTTTCCAATATTCTTTTGGGCACAGAATATAATGGTTTCCAATGTTATTTTGGGCACAGAATATAATGGTTTCCAATATTATTTTGGGCAAAGAATATAATGGTTTCCAATATTCTTTTGGGCACAGAATATAATGTTTTCCAATGTTATTTTGGGCACAGAATATAATGGTTTCCAATATTATTTTGGGCACAGAATACAATGGTTTCCAATATTATTTTGGGCACAGAATATAATGGTTTCCAATATTATTTTGGGCACAGAATATAATGGTTTCCAATATTATTTTGGGCACAGAATATAATGGTTTCCAATGTTATTTTGGGCACACAATATAATGGTTTCCAATATTATTTTGGGCACAGAATACAATGGTTTCCAATATTATTTTGGGCACAGAATATAATGGTTTCCAATATTATTTTGGGCACAGAATATAATGGTTTCCAATATTATTTTGGGCACAGAATATAATGGTTTCCAATATTATTTTGGGCACAGAATATAATGGTTTCCAATATTATTTTGGGCACAGAATATAATGGTTTCCAATGTTATTTTGGGCACAGAATATAATGGTTTCCAATGTTATTTTGGGCACAGAATATAATGGTTTCCAATATTATTTTGGGCAAAGAATATAATGGTTTCCAATATTCTTTTGGGCACAGAATATAATGGTTTCCAATGTTATTTTGGGCACAGAATATAATGGTTTCCAATATTATTTTGTGCACAGAATATAATGGTTTCCAATATTATTTTGGGCACAGAATATAATGGTTTCCAATATTATTTTGGGCACAGAATATAATGGTTTCCAATGTTATTTTGGGCACAGAATATAATGGTTTCCAATGTTATTTTGGGCACAGAATATAATGGTTTCCAATATTATTTTGGGCACAGAATATAATGGTTTCCAATGTTATTTTGGGCACAGAATATAATGGTTTTCAATATTATTTTGGGCACAGAATATAATGGTTTCCAATGTTATTTTGGGCACAGAATATAATGGTTTCCAATATTATTTAGGCACAGAATATAATGGTTTCCAATATTATTTTGGGCACAGAATACAATGGTTTCCAATATTATTTTGGGCACAGAATATAATGGTTTCCAATATTATTTTGGGCACAGAATATAATGGTTTAAAATATTATTTTGGGCACAGAATATAATGGTTTCCAATGTTATTTTGGGCACACAATATAATGGTTTCCAATATTATTTTGGGCACAGAATACAATGGTTTCCAATATTATTTTGGGCACAGAATATAATGGTTTCCAATATTATTTTGGGCACAGAATATAATGGTTTCCAATATTATTTTGGGCACAGAATATAATGGTTTCCAATATTATTTTGGGCACAGAATATAATGGTTTCCAATATTATTTTGGGCACAGAATATAATGGTTTCCAATGTTATTTTGGGCACAGAATATAATGGTTTCCAATGTTATTTTGGGCACAGAATATAATGGTTTCCAATATTATTTTGGGCAAAGAATATAATGGTTTCCAATATTCTTTTGGGCACAGAATATAATGGTTTCCAATGTTATTTTGGGCACAGAATATAATGGCTTCCAATATTCTTTTGGGCACAGAATATAATGGTTTCCAATGTTATTTTGGGCACAGAATATAATGGTTTCCAATATTATTTTGGGCACAGAATACAATGGTTTCCAATATTATTTTGGGCACAGAATATAATGGTTTCCAATATTCTTTTGGGCACAGAATATAATGGTTTCCAATATTCTTTTGGGCACAGAATATAATGGTTTCCAATATTATTTTGGGCACAGAATATAATGGTTTCCAATGTTATTTTGGGCACAGAATATAATGGTTTCCAATATTCTTTTGGGCACAGAATATAATGGTTTCCAATATTCTTTTGGGCACAGAATATAATGGTTTCCAATATTATTTTGGGCACAGAATATAATGGTTTCCAATATTATTTTGGGCACAGAATATAATGGTTTCCAATATTATTTTGGGCACAGAATATAATGGTTTCCAATGTTATTTTGGGCACAGAATATAATGGTTTCCAATATTCTTTTGGGCACAGAATATAATGGTTTCCAATATTATTTAGGGCACAGAATATAATGGTTTCCAATATTATTTTGGGCACAGAATATAATGGTTTCCAATGTTATTTTGGGCACAGAATATAATGGTTTCCAATATTATTTTGGGCACAGAATACAATGGTTTCCAATATTATTTTTGGCACAGAATATAATGGTTTCCAATATTATTTTGGGCACAGAATATAATGGTTTCCAATATTATTTTGGGCACAGAATATAATGGTTTCCAATATTATTTTGGGCACAGAATATATTGGTTTCCAATATTATTTTGGGCACAGAATATAATGGTTTCCAATATTATTTTGGGCACAGAATATAATGGTTTCCAATGTTATTTTGTGCACAGAATATAATGGTTTCCAATATTATTTTGGGCACAGAATATAATGGTTTCCAATATTCTTTTGGGCACAGAATATAATGGTTTCCAATGTTATTTTGGGCACAGAACATAATGGTTTCCAATATTATTTTGGGCACAGAATATAATGGTTTCCAATATTATTTTGGGCACAGAATATAATGGTTTCCAATATTATTTTGGGCACAGAATATAATGGTTTCCAATGTTATTTTGGGCACAGAATATAATGGTTTCCAATATTATTTTGGGCACAGAATATAATGGTTTCCAATATTATTTTGGGCACAGAATATAATGGTTTCCAATATTATTTAGGGCACAGAATATAATGGTTTCCAATATTATTTTGGGCACAGAATATAATGGTTTCCAATGTTATTTTGGGCACAGAATATAATGGTTTCCAATATTATTTTGGGCAAAGAATATAATGGTTTCCAATATTCTTTTGGGCACAGAATATAAGGTTTCCAATGTTATTTTGGGCACAGAATATAATGGTTTCCAATATTATTTTGGGCACAGAATACAATGGTTTCCAATATTATTTTGGGCACAGAATATAATGAATTCCAATATTATTTTGGGCACAGAATATAATGGTTTCCAATATTATTTTGGGCACAGAATATAATGGTTTCCAATGTTATTTTGGGCACACAATATAATGGTTTCCAATATTATTTTGGGCACAGAATACAATGGTTTCCAATATTATTTTGGGCACAGAATATAATGGTTCCAATATTATTTTGGGCACAGAATATAATGGTTTCCAATATTATTTTGGGCACAGAATATAATGGTTTCCAATATTATTTTGGGCACAGAATATAATGGTTTCCAATGTTATTTTGGGCACAGAATATAATGGTTTCCAATGTTATTTTGGGCACAGAATATAATGGTTTCCAATATTATTTTGGGCACAGAATATAATGGTTTCCAATATTCTTTTGGGCACAGAATATAATGGTTTCCAATGTTATTTTGGGCATAGAATACAATGGTTTCCAATATTATTTTGGGCACAGAATATACTGGTTTCCAATATTATTTTGGGCACAGAATATAATGGTTTCCAATATTATTTTGGGCACAGAATATAATGGTTTGCAATGTTATTTTGGGCACAGAATATAATGGTTTCCAATGTTATTTTGGGCACAGAATATAATGGTTTCCAATATTATTTTGGGCACAGAATATAATGGTTTCCAATGTTATTTTGGGCACAGAATATAATGGTTTCCAATATTATTTTGGGCACAGAATATAATGGTTTCCAATGTTATTTTGGGCACAGAATATAATGGTTTCCAATATTATTTAGGCACAGAATATAATGGTTTCCAATATTCTTTTGGGCACAGAATATAATGGTTTCCAATATTCTTTTGGGCACAGAATATAATGGTTTCCAATATTATTTTGGGCACAGAATATAATGGTTTCCTATGTTATTTTGGGCACAGAATATAATGGTTTCCAATATTATTTTGGGCAAAGAATATAATGGTTTCCAATATTATTTTGGGCACAGAATATAATGGTTTCCAATGTTATTTTGGGCACAGAATATAATGGTTTCCAATATTATTTTGGGCAAAGAATATAATGGTTTCCAATATTCTTTTGGGCACGGAATATAATGTTTTCCAATGTTATTTTGGGCACAGAATATAATGGTTTCCAATATTATTTTGGGCACAGAATACAATGGTTTCCAATATTATTTTGGGCACAGAATATAATGGTTTCCAATATTATTTAGGCACAGAATATAATGGTTTCCAATATTATTTTGGGCACAGAATATAATGGTTTCCAATATTCTTTTGGGCACAGAATATAATGGTTTCCAATATTATTTTGGGCACAGAATATAATGGTTTCCTATGTTATTTTGGGCACAGAATATAATGGTTTCCAATATTATTTTGGGCAAAGAATATAATGGTTTCCAATATTATTTTGGGCACAGAATATAATGGTTTCCAATGTTATTTTGGGCACAGAATATAATGGTTTCCAATATTATTTTGGGCAAAGAATATAATGGTTTCCAATATTCTTTTGGGCACAGAATATAATGTTTTCCAATGTTATTTTGGGCACAGAATATAATGGTTTCCAATATTATTTTGGGCACAGAATACAATGGTTTCCAATATTATTTTGGGCACAGAATATAATGGTTTCCAATATTATTTTGGGCACAGAATATAATGGTTTCCAATATTATTTTGGGCACAGAATATAATGGTTTCCAATGTTATTTTGGGCACACAATATAATGGTTTCCAATATTATTTTGGGCACAGAATACAATGGTTTCCAATATTATTTTGGGCACAGAATATAATGGTTTCCAATATTATTTTGGGCACAGAATATAATGGTTTCCAATGTTATTTTGGGCACAGAATATAATGGTTTCCAATATTATTTTGGGCAAAGAATATAATGGTTTCCAATATTCTTTTGGGCACAGAATATAATGTTTTCCAATGTTATTTTGGGCACAGAATATAATGGTTTCCAATATTATTTTGGGCACAGAATACAATGGTTTCCAATATTATTTTGGGCACAGAATATAATGGTTTCCAATATTATTTTGGGCACAGAATATAATGGTTTCCAATATTATTTTGGGCACAGAATATAATGGTTTCCAATGTTATTTTGGGCACACAATATAATGGTTTCCAATATTATTTTGGGCACAGAATACAATGGTTTCCAATATTATTTTGGGCACAGAATATAATGGTTTCCAATATTATTTAGGGCACAGAATATAATGGTTTCCAATATTATTTTGGGCACAGAATATAATGGTTTCCAATGTTATTTTGGGCACAGAATATAATGGTTTCCAATATTATTTTGGGCAAAGAATATAATGGTTTCCAATATTCTTTTGGGCACAGAATATAATGGTTTCCAATGTTATTTTGGGCACAGAATATAATGGTTTCCAATATTATTTTGGGCACAGAATATAATGGTTTCCAATATTATTTTGGGCACAGAATATAATGGTTTCCAATATTATTTTGGGCACAGAATATAATGGTTTCCAATATTATTTTGGGCACAGAATATAATGGTTTCCAATATTCTTTTGGGCACAGAATATAATGGTTTCCAATATTATTTTGGGCACAGAATATAATGGTTTCCTATGTTATTTTGCTCACAGAATATAATGGTTTCCAATATTATTTTGGGCAAAGAATATAATGGTTTCCAATATTCTTTTGGGCACAGAATATAATGGTTTCCAATGTTATATTGGGCACAGAATATAATGGTTTCCAATATTATTTTGGGCAAAGAATATAATGGTTTCCAATATTCTTTTGGGCACAGAATATAATGTTTTCCAATGTTATTTTGGGCACAGAATATAATGGTTTCCAATATTATTTTGGGCACAGAATACAATGGTTTCCAATATTATTTTGGGCACAGAATATAATGGTTTCCAATATTATTTTGGGCACAGAATATAATGGTTTCCAATATTATTTTGGGCACAGAATATAATGGTTTCCAATGTTATTTTGGGCACACAATATAATGGTTTCCAATATTATTTTGGGCACAGAATACAATGGTTTCCAATATTATTTTGGGCACAGAATATAATGGTTTCCAATATTATTTTGGGCACAGAATATAATGGTTTCCAATATTATTTTGGGCACAGAATATAATGGTTTCCAATATTATTTTGGGCACAGAATATAATGGTTTCCAATATTATTTTGGGCACAGAATATAATGGTTTCCAATGTTATTTTGGGCACAGAATATAATGGTTTCCAATGTTATTTTGGGCACAGAATATAATGGTTTCCAATATTATTTTGGGCAAAGAATATAATGGTTTCCAATATTCTTTTGGGCACAGAATATAATGGTTTCCAATGTTATTTTGGGCACAGAATATAATGGTTTCCAATATTATTTTGGGCACAGAATATAATGGTTTCCAATATTATTTTGGGCACAGAATATAATGGTTTCCAATATTATTTTGGGCACAGAATATAATGGTTTCCAATGTTATTTTGGGCACAGAATATAATGGTTTCCAATGTTATTTTGGGCACAGAATATAATGGTTTCCAATATTATTTTGGGCACAGAATATAATGGTTTCCAATGTTATTTTGGGCACAGAATATAATGGTTTTCAATATTATTTTGGGCACAGAATATAATGGTTTCCAATGTTATTTTGGGCACAGAATATAATGGTTTCCAATATTATTTAGGCACAGAATATAATGGTTTCCAATATTATTTTGGGCACAGAATACAATGGTTTCCAATATTATTTTGGGCACAGAATATAATGGTTTCCAATATTATTTTGGGCACAGAATATAATGGTTTCCAATATTATTTTGGGCACAGAATATAATGGTTTCCAATGTTATTTTGGGCACACAATATAATGGTTTCCAATATTATTTTGGGCACAGAATACAATGGTTTCCAATATTATTTTGGGCACAGAATATAATGGTTTCCAATATTATTTTGGGCACAGAATATAATGGTTTCCAATATTATTTTGGGCACAGAATATAATGGTTTCCAATATTATTTTGGGCACAGAATATAATGGTTTCCAATATTATTTTGGGCACAGAATATAATGGTTTCCAATGTTATTTTGGGCACAGAATATAATGGTTTCCAATGTTATTTTGGGCACAGAATATAATGGTTTCCAATATTATTTTGGGCAAAGAATATAATGGTTTCCAATATTCTTTTGGGCACAGAATATAATGGTTTCCAATGTTATTTTGGGCACAGAATATAATGGCTTCCAATATTCTTTTGGGCACAGAATATAATGGTTTCCAATGTTATTTTGGGCACAGAATATAATGGTTTCCAATATTATTTTGGGCACAGAATACAATGGTTTCCAATATTATTTTGGGCACAGAATATAATGGTTTCCAATATTCTTTTGGGCACAGAATATAATGGTTTTCAATATTCTTTTGGGCACAGAATATAATGGTTTCCAATATTATTTTGGGCACAGAATATAATGGTTTCCAATGTTATTTTGGGCACAGAATATAATGGTTTCCAATATTCTTTTGGGCACAGAATATAATGGTTTCCAATATTCTTTTGGGCACAGAATATAATGGTTTCCAATATTATTTTGGGCACAGAATATAATGGTTTCCAATATTATTTTGGGCACAGAATATAATGGTTTCCAATATTATTTTGGGCACAGAATATAATGGTTTCCAATGTTATTTTGGGCACAGAATATAATGGTTTCCAATATTCTTTTGGGCACAGAATATAATGGTTTCCAATATTATTTAGGGCACAGAATATAATGGTTTCCAATGTTATTTTGGGCACAGAATATAATGGTTTCCAATATTCTTTTGGGCACAGAATACAATGGTTTCCAATGTTATTTTGGGCACAGAATATAATGGTTTCCAATATTATTTTGGGCACAGAATACAATGGTTTCCAATATTATTTTGGGCACAGAATATAATGGTTTCCAATATTATTTTGGGCACAGAATATAATGGTTTCCAATATTATTTTGGGCACAGAATATAATGGTTTCCAATGTTATTTTGGGCACAGAATATAATGGTTTCCAATATTATTTTGGGCACAGAATACAATGGTTTCCAATATTATTTTTGGCACAGAATATAATGGTTTCCAATATTATTTTGGGCACAGAATATAATGGTTTCCAATATTATTTTGGGCACAGAATATAATGGTTTCCAATATTATTTTGGGCACAGAATATATTGGTTTCCAATATTATTTTGGGCACAGAATATAATGGTTTCCAATATTATTTTGGGCACAGAATATAATGGTTTCCAATGTTATTTTGTGCACAGAATATAATGGTTTCCAATATTATTTTGGGCACAGAATATAATGGTTTCCAATATTCTTTTGGGCACAGAATATAATGGTTTCCAATGTTATTTTGGGCACAGAACATAATGGTTTCCAATATTATTTTGGGCACAGAATATAATGGTTTCCAATATTATTTTGGGCACAGAATATAATGGTTTCCAATATTATTTTGGGCACAGAATATAATGGTTTCCAATGTTATTTTGGGCACAGAATATAATGGTTTCCAATATTATTTTGGGCACAGAATATAATGGTTTCCAATATTATTTTGGGCACAGAATATAATGGTTTCCAATATTATTTAGGGCACAGAATATAATGGTTTCCAATATTATTTTGGGCACAGAATATAATGGTTTCCAATGTTATTTTGGGCACAGAATATAATGGTTTCCAATATTATTTTGGGCAAAGAATATAATGGTTTCCAATATTCTTTTGGGCACAGAATATAAGGTTTCCAATGTTATTTTGGGCACAGAATATAATGGTTTCCAATATTATTTTGGGCACAGAATACAATGGTTTCCAATATTATTTTGGGCACAGAATATAATGAATTCCAATATTATTTTGGGCACAGAATATAATGGTTTCCAATATTATTTTGGGCACAGAATATAATGGTTTCCAATGTTATTTTGGGCACACAATATAATGGTTTCCAATATTATTTTGGGCACAGAATACAATGGTTTCCAATATTATTTTGGGCACAGAATATAATGGTTCCAATATTATTTTGGGCACAGAATATAATGGTTTCCAATATTATTTTGGGCACAGAATATAATGGTTTCCAATATTATTTTGGGCACAGAATATAATGGTTTCCAATGTTATTTTGGGCACAGAATATAATGGTTTCCAATGTTATTTTGGGCACAGAATATAATGGTTTCCAATATTATTTTGGGCACAGAATATAATGGTTTCCAATATTCTTTTGGGCACAGAATATAATGGTTTCCAATGTTATTTTGGGCACAGAATATAATGGTTTCCAATGTTATTTTGTGCACAGAATATAATGGTTTCCAATATTATTTTGGGCACAGAATATAATGGTTTCCAATATTCTTTTGGGCACAGAATATAATGGTTTCCAATGTTATTTTGGGCACAGAACATAATGGTTTCCAATATTATTTTGGGCACAGAATATAATGGTTTCCAATATTATTTTGGGCACAGAATATAATGGTTTCCAATATTATTTTGGGCACAGAATATAATGGTTTCCAATGTTATTTTGGGCACAGAATATAATGGTTTCCAATATTATTTTGGGCACAGAATATAATGGTTTCCAATATTATTTTGGGCACAGAATATAATGGTTTCCAATATTATTTAGGGCACAGAATATAATGGTTTCCAATATTATTTTGGGCACAGAATATAATGGTTTCCAATGTTATTTTGGGCACAGAATATAATGGTTTCCAATATTATTTTGGGCAAAGAATATAATGGTTTCCAATATTCTTTTGGGCACAGAATATAAGGTTTCCAATGTTATTTTGGGCACAGAATATAATGGTTTCCAATATTATTTTGGGCACAGAATACAATGGTTTCCAATATTATTTTGGGCACAGAATATAATGAATTCCAATATTATTTTGGGCACAGAATATAATGGTTTCCAATATTATTTTGGGCACAGAATATAATGGTTTCCAATGTTATTTTGGGCACACAATATAATGGTTTCCAATATTATTTTGGGCACAGAATACAATGGTTTCCAATATTATTTTGGGCACAGAATATAATGGTTCCAATATTATTTTGGGCACAGAATATAATGGTTTCCAATATTATTTTGGGCACAGAATATAATGGTTTCCAATATTATTTTGGGCACAGAATATAATGGTTTCCAATGTTATTTTGGGCACAGAATATAATGGTTTCCAATGTTATTTTGGGCACAGAATATAATGGTTTCCAATATTATTTTGGGCACAGAATATAATGGTTTCCAATATTCTTTTGGGCACAGAATATAATGGTTTCCAATGTTATTTTGGGCATAGAATACAATGGTTTCCAATATTATTTTGGGCACAGAATATACTGGTTTCCAATATTATTTTGGGCACAGAATATAATGGTTTCCAATATTATTTTGGGCACAGAATATAATGGTTTGCAATGTTATTTTGGGCACAGAATATAATGGTTTCCAATGTTATTTTGGGCACAGAATATAATGGTTTCCAATATTATTTTGGGCACAGAATATAATGGTTTCCAATGTTATTTTGGGCACAGAATATAATGGTTTCCAATATTATTTTGGGCACAGAATATAATGGTTTCCAATGTTATTTTGGGCACAGAATATAATGGTTTCCAATATTATTTAGGCACAGAATATAATGGTTTCCAATATTATTTTGGGCACAGAATATAATGGTTTCCAATATTCTTTTGGGCACAGAATATAATGGTTTCCAATATTATTTTGGGCACAGAATATAATGGTTTCCTATGTTATTTTGGGCACAGAATATAATGGTTTCCAATATTATTTTGGGCAAAGAATATAATGGTTTCCAATATTATTTTGGGCACAGAATATAATGGTTTCCAATGTTATTTTGGGCACAGAATATAATGGTTTCCAATATTATTTTGGGCAAAGAATATAATGGTTTCCAATATTCTTTTGGGCACAGAATATAATGTTTTCCAATGTTATTTTGGGCACAGAATATAATGGTTTCCAATATTATTTTGGGCACAGAATACAATGGTTTCCAATATTATTTTGGGCACAGAATATAATGGTTTCCAATATTATTTTGGGCACAGAATATAATGGTTTCCAATATTATTTTGGGCACAGAATATAATGGTTTCCAATGTTATTTTGGGCACACAATATAATGGTTTCCAATATTATTTTGGGCACAGAATACAATGGTTTCCAATATTATTTTGGGCACAGAATATAATGGTTTCCAATATTATTTTGGGCACAGAATATAATGGTTTCCAATATTATTTTGGGCACAGAATATAATGGTTTCCAATATTATTTTGGGCACAGAATATAATGGTTTCCAATATTATTTTGGGCACAGAATATAATGGTTTCCAATGTTATTTTGGGCACAGAATATAATGGTTTCCAATGTTATTTTGGGCACAGAATATAATGGTTTCCAATATTATTTTGGGCAAAGAATATAATGGTTTCCAATATTCTTTTGGGCACAGAATATAATGGTTTCCAATGTTATTTTGGGCACAGAATATAATGGTTTCCAATATTATTTTGGGCACAGAATATAATGGTTTCCAATATTATTTTGGGCACAGAATATAATGGTTTCCAATATTATTTTGGGCACAGAATATAATGGTTTCCAATATTATTTTGGGCACAGAATATAATGGTTTCCAATATTCTTTTGGGCACAGAATATAATGGTTTCCAATATTATTTTGGGCACAGAATATAATGGTTTCCTATGTTATTTTGGGCACAGAATATAATGGTTTCCAATATTATTTTGGGCAAAGAATATAATGGTTTCCAATATTCTTTTGGGCACAGAATATAATGGTTTCCAATGTTATTTTGGGCACAGAATATAATGGTTTCCAATATTATTTTGGGCAAACAATATAATGGTTTCCAATATTCTTTTGGGCACAGAATATAATGTTTTCCAATGTTATTTTGGGCACAGAATATAATGGTTTCCAATATTATTTTGGGCACAGAATACAATGGTTTCCAATATTATTTTGGGCACAGAATATAATGGTTTCCAATATTATTTTGGGCACAGAATATAATGGTTTCCAATATTATTTTGGGCACAGAATATAATGGTTTCCAATGTTATTTTGGGCACACAATATAATGGTTTCCAATATTATTTTGGGCACAGAATACAATGGTTTCCAATATTATTTTGGGCACAGAATATAATGGTTTCCAATATTATTTTGGGCACAGAATATAATGGTTTCCAATATTATTTTGGGCACAGAATATAATGGTTTCCAATATTATTTTGGGCACAGAATATAATGGTTTCCAATATTATTTTGGGCACAGAATATAATGGTTTCCAATGTTATTTTGGGCACAGAATATAATGGTTTCCAATGTTATTTTGGGCACAGAATATAATGGTTTCCAATATTATTTTGGGCAAAGAATATAATGGTTTCCAATATTCTTTTGGGCACAGAATATAATGGTTTCCAATGTTATTTTGGGCACAGAATATAATGGTTTCCAATATTATTTTGGGCACAGAATATAATGGTTTCCAATATTATTTTGGGCACAGAATATAATGGTTTCCAATATTATTTTGGGCACAGAATATAATGGTTTCCAATGTTATTTTGGGCACAGAATATAATGGTTTCCAATGTTATTTTGGGCACAGAATATAATGGTTTCCAATATTATTTTGGGCACAGAATATAATGGTTTCCAATGTTATTTTTGCACAGAATATAATGGTTTTCAATATTATTTTGGGCACAGAATATAATGGTTTCCAATGTTATTTTAGGCACAGAATATAATGGTTTCCAATATTATTTAGGCACAGAATATAATGGTTTCCAATATTATTTTGGGCACAGAATATAATGGTTTCCAATATTCTTTTGGGCACAGAATATAATGGTTTCCAATATTATTTTGGGCACAGAATATAATGGTTTCCTATGTTATTTTGGGCACAGAATATAATGGTTTCCAATATTATTTTGGGCAAAGAATATAATGGTTTCCAATATTCTTTTGGGCACAGAATATAATGGTTTCCAATGTTATTTTGGGCACAGAATATAATGGTTTCCAATATTCTTTTGGGCACAGAATATAATGGTTTCCAATGTTATTTTGGGCACAGAATACAATGGTTTCCAATATTATTTTGGGCACAGAATATAATGGTTTCCAATATTCTTTTGGGCACAGAATATAATGGTTTCCAATATTATTTTGGGCAAAGAATATAATGGTTTCCAATATTATTTTGGGCACAGAATATAATGGTTTCCAATGTTATTTTGGGCACAGAATATAATGGTTTCCAATGTTATTTTGGGCACAGAATATAATGGTTTCCAATATTATTTTGGGCACAGAATATAATGGTTTCCAATGTTATTTTGGGCACAGAATATAATGGTTTCCAATATTATTTTGGGCACAGAATATAATGGTTTCCAATGTTATTTTGGGCACAGAATATAATGGTTTCCAATATTATTTAGGCACAGAATATAATGGTTTCCAATATTATTTTGGGCACAGAATATAATGGTTTCCAATATTCTTTTGGGCACAGAATATAATGGTTTCCAATGTTATTTTGGGCACAGAATATAATGGTTTCCAATGTTATTTTGGGCACAGAATATAATGGTTTCCAATATTATTTTGGGCACAGAATATAATGGTTTCCAATATTCTTTTGGGCACAGAATATAATGGTTTCCAATGTTATTTTGGGCATAGAATACAATGGTTTCCAATATTATTTTGGGCACAGAATATACTGGTTTCCAATATTATTTTGGGCACAGAATATAATGGTTTCCAATATTATTTTGGGCACAGAATATAATGGTTTCCAATGTTATTTTGGGCACAGAATATAATGGTTTCCAATGTTATTTTGGGCACAGAATATAATGGTTTCCAATATTATTTTGGGCACAGAATATAATGGTTTCCAATGTTATTTTGGGCACAGAATATAATGGTTTCCAATATTATTTTGGGCACAGAATATAATGGTTTCCAATGTTATTTTGGGCACAGAATATAATGGTTTCCAATATTATTTAGGCACAGAATATAATGGTTTCCAATATTATTTTGGGCACAGAATATAATGGTTTCCAATATTCTTTTGGGCACAGAATATAATGGTTTCCAATATTATTTTGGGCACAGAATATAATGGTTTCCTATGTTATTTTGGGCACAGAATATAATGGTTTCCAATATTATTTTGGGCAAAGAATATAATGGTTTCCAATATTCTTTTGGGCACAGAATATAATGGTTTCCAATGTTATTTTGGGCACAGAATATAATGGTTTCCAATATTATTTTGGGCAAAGAATATAATGGTTTCCAATATTCTTTTGGGCACAGAATATAATGTTTTCCAATGTTATTTTGGGCACAGAATATAATGGTTTCCAATATTATTTTGGGCACAGAATACAATGGTTTCCAATATTATTTTGGGCACAGAATATAATGGTTTCCAATATTATTTTGGGCACAGAATATAATGGTTTCCAATATTATTTTGGGCACAGAATATAATGGTTTCCAATGTTATTTTGGGCACACAATATAATGGTTTCCAATATTATTTTGGGCACAGAATACAATGGTTTCCAATATTATTTTGGGCACAGAATATAATGGTTTCCAATATTATTTTGGGCACAGAATATAATGGTTTCCAATATTATTTTGGGCACAGAATATAATGGTTTCCAATATTATTTTGGGCACAGAATATAATGGTTTCCAATATTATTTTGGGCACAGAATATAATGGTTTCCAATGTTATTTTGGGCACAGAATATAATGGTTTCCAATGTTATTTTGGGCACAGAATATAATGGTTTCCAATATTATTTTGGGCAAAGAATATAATGGTTTCCAATATTCTTTTGGGCACAGAATATAATGGTTTCCAATGTTATTTTGGGCACAGAATATAATGGTTTCCAATATTATTTTGGGCACAGAATATAATGGTTTCCAATATTATTTTGGGCACAGAATATAATGGTTTCCAATATTATTTTGGGCACAGAATATAATGGTTTCCAATATTATTTTGGGCACAGAATATAATGGTTTCCAATATTCTTTTGGGCACAGAATATAATGGTTTCCAATATTATTTTGGGCACAGAATATAATGGTTTCCTATGTTATTTTGGGCACAGAATATAATGGTTTCCAATATTATTTTGGGCAAAGAATATAATGGTTTCCAATATTCTTTTGGGCACAGAATATAATGGTTTCCAATGTTATTTTGGGCACAGAATATAATGGTTTCCAATATTATTTTGGGCAAAGAATATAATGGTTTCCAATATTCTTTTGGGCACAGAATATAATATTTTCCAATGTTATTTTGGGCACAGAATATAATGGTTTCCAATATTATTTTGGGCACAGAATACAATGGTTTCCAATATTATTTTGGGCACAGAATATAATGGTTTCCAATATTATTTTGGGCACAGAATATAATGGTTTCCAATATTATTTTGGGCACAGAATATAATGGTTTCCAATGTTATTTTGGGCACACAATATAATGGTTTCCAATATTATTTTGGGCACAGAATACAATGGTTTCCAATATTATTTTGGGCACAGAATATAATGGTTTCCAATATTATTTTGGGCACAGAATATAATGGTTTCCAATATTATTTTGGGCACAGAATATAATGGTTTCCAATATTATTTTGGGCACAGAATATAATGGTTTCCAATATTATTTTGGGCACAGAATATAATGGTTTCCAATGTTATTTTGGGCACAGAATATAATGGTTTCCAATGTTATTTTGGGCACAGAATATAATGGTTTCCAATATTATTTTGGGCAAAGAATATAATGGTTTCCAATATTCTTTTGGGCACAGAATATAATGGTTTCCAATGTTATTTTGGGCACAGAATATAATGGTTTCCAATATTATTTTGGGCACAGAATATAATGGTTTCCAATATTATTTTGGGCACAGAATATAATGGTTTCCAATATTATTTTGGGCACAGAATATAATGGTTTCCAATGTTATTTTGGGCACAGAATATAATGGTTTCCAATGTTATTTTGGGCACAGAATATAATGGTTTCCAATATTATTTTGGGCACAGAATATAATGGTTTCCAATGTTATTTTGGGCACAGAATATAATGGTTTTCAATATTATTTTGGGCACAGAATATAATGGTTTCCAATGTTATTTTGGGCACAGAATATAATGGTTTCCAATATTATTTAGGCACAGAATATAATGGTTTCCAATATTATTTTGGGCACAGAATATAATGGTTTCCAATATTCTTTTGGGCACAGAATATAATGGTTTCCAATATTATTTTGGGCACAGAATATAATGGTTTCCTATGTTATTTTGGGCACAGAATATAATGGTTTCCAATATTATTTTGGGCAAAGAATATAATGGTTTCCAATATTCTTTTGGGCACAGAATATAATGGTTTCCAATGTTATTTTGGGCACAGAATATAATGGTTTCCAATATTCTTTTGGGCACAGAATATAATGGTTTCCAATGTTATTTTGGGCACAGAATACAATGGTTTCCAATATTATTTTGGGCACAGAATATAATGGTTTCCAATATTCTTTTGGGCACAGAATATAATGGTTTCCAATATTATTTTGGGCAAAGAATATAATGGTTTCCAATATTATTTTGGGCACAGAATATAATGGTTTCCAATGTTATTTTGGGCACAGAATATAATGGTTTCCAATGTTATTTTGGGCACAGAATATAATGGTTTCCAATATTATTTTGGGCACAGAATATAATGGTTTCCAATGTTATTTTGGGCACAGAATATAATGGTTTCCAATATTATTTTGGGCACAGAATATAATGGTTTCCAATGTTATTTTGGGCACAGAATATAATGGTTTCCAATATTATTTAGGCACAGAATATAATGGTTTCCAATATTATTTTGGGCACAGAATATAATGGTTTCCAATATTCTTTTGGGCACAGAATATAATGGTTTCCAATGTTATTTTGGGCACAGAATATAATGGTTTCCAATATTCTTTTGGGCACAGAATATAATGGTTTCCAATGTTATTTTGGGCACAGAATACAATGGTTTCCAATATTATTTTGGGCACAGAATATAATGGTTTCCAATATTATTTTGGGCACAGAATATAATGGTTTCGAATATAATTTTGGGCACAGAATATAATGGTTTCCAATGTTATTTTGGGCACAGAATATAATGGTTTCCAATATTATTTTGGGCACAGAATATAATGGTTTCCAATGTTATTTTGGGCACAGAATATAATGGTTTCCAATGTTATTTTGGGCACAGAATATAATGGTTTCCTATGTTATTTTGGGCACACAATATAATGGTTTCCAATATTATTTTGGGCAAAGAATATAATGGTTTCCAATATTCTTTTGGGCACAGAATATAATGGTTTCCAATGTTATTTTGGGCACAGAATATAATGGTTTCCAATATTCTTTTGGGCACAGAATATAATGGTTTCCAATGTTATTTTGGGCACAGAATACAATGGTTTCCAATATTATTTTGGGCACAGAATATAATGGTTTCCAATATTATTTTGGGCACAGAATATAATGGTTTCCAATATTATTTTGGGCACACAATATAATGGTTTCCAATATAATTTTGGGCACAGAATATAATGGTTTCCAATGTTATTTTGGGCACAGAATATAATGGTTTCCAATGTTATTTTGGGCACAGAATATAATGGTTTCCAATATTATTTTGGGCACAGAATATAATGGTTTCCAATATTCTTTTGGGCACAGAATATAATGGTTTCCAATATTATTTTGGGCACAGAATATAATGGTTTCCAATATTCTTTTGGGCACAGAATATAATGGTTTCCAATATTATTTTGGGCACAGAATATAATGGTTTCCAATATTATTTTTGGCACAGAATATAATGGTTTCCAATATTATTTTGGGCACAGAATATAATGGTTTCCAATATTATTTTGGGCACAGAATATAATGGTTTCCAATATTATTTTCTATATTTCACGTCATATTATTTTTCCCTTGTTAATTGAATTAACTACATAATCATCAGTTGCATTTTCTGATTTTGGATTCTTTTCTATCACTTTCCATCTCACAATGGAATTTCGGTGATCCGGAGAATTTTCATAAAGGAGAATAACCGTATGAAAATGCTTCCAATCATGAAATCCTTTGTTTGGGTCGGAAAGATTATACGATTTGTGTCCAGAAAGCTTGCAAGGAAAGCAAAATACTGCATTTCGATTAATGGAATATAAAATCCATTTTCTTTTATCAGTTTCTCTATTAATTTGTTTAACATAAAACCAGTCGTTTGTAAATTTTCTGAATCGTCTGCTTTCAATGTGTTAATTTTGTCGGCTTGATCTGGACCGTGACAAGGGAATATATAAATTTATTTGTAAGGCAACTTTTTGCAACAAATGCAACTTTTTTTCACGCGTTCTACGCTGCTTGCAAAGTACTAAAACCAAAATTCCTTCTACATGGGATGTATAGTAAGTGAGTTATAACAGCAACATTAATACAACTTTCTGCAACTTTTTGCATAAATGCAACCACCTGCAACTTTTTAAAATATAGCATAAAATTAATTAATATCAAATTACTACTTCATTTTTTGCTCTCTGAATCAACCCTTCGATTACGTGTGATCTTGCGCACGCCGAAGTATTGCGGATGAAACAAGTTCATGGTAAGAAGGTGTTCGTCCTAAGACGAAAGTGAAATAAATGGCAAGAAGTACTTTAACACATTGGTTGGCACTCTTGATAATCCAGAGGAAACTTGCGTAATCGACTGCAGAGTTTGTGAGGCGAGTGTCGATCATCAATAGATTGTTCGCCTGGTAGATGACGTTTTAAAATCTCTGAATGTTGAGCGAAAGGATTTTGCGCTTCTGCTATCCGATACAGCACATTAGATGACTGCGGCTGGTTTTCAGTGTTAAAGAAATTACTGGCCAAGGATCGGCCGTGCAACGTTCTTCTGTATTTCAGTATTATAATACTGTTGTACACGACTAAAATTGTCAATATATTTTTAATTTTTTTCGTTTTTTACAAATAATCTTTTTTAGAATTTAGTGTATCAAAAATAAATGCAACTTTATTTCCATTAATGCAACTTCAGGGAATGATAAATGCAACTTCAGGGAATGATAAATGCAACTTTTCCCATTTTTACTGCAACAAAAAAGTTGCCCTTATTTGTAACATCAGTAGCAGGCCAGGAATGGGGATAGTTTTAATTTAGCAGTATTTCTACAGTACTATTTTGTACAGTATTATCGATTTGTGAGACAGTACTCTTTGTGCAGGCACGTCCTCATTTGAATTATTATAGGGTAACCGTAGTAAAAAATCTTGTGAAGCAGTAGATTTTTCTTTTTTGTTCTTTGCTTCTCTGAGAATTGTCGTTCATTGAAGGCGTGCATGTCAAGTGTAGTGTTGTATCATCAGCTTCTGAAGCAGTTGTAGATTTGACCTCTTCCTAACTTCTATTCTCAGGTGATTCTGTTCTTAGCCATTTAAAAAAATGTTGCGGCATTGACTTGCATTCTTCTTATGTTCGTTTCTTTGTATTTCTCTTTTGTGCACCCGACAGTTGCTTAGGCATTTTTAAACTGCAACTAAACAAAAATATTATTTTTGGAATTTTGCTTGTACAAGTATAAACTGTTATGAGTACAAAATTACTTGTGTAATAACGAAAACCCAACAAGAAAATTGACAGGGTTTACCAACCTTGTTCGTCACGTGGCAATGAAATCCTCGAAATATTTCAGTCAAATAATCTCAATAGTTGCATTCTTACCTGTTTTCACAAACGCATACGCGAAAACACAAGTATGATGACTACGTTTCCTTGTTCACACTGTAACCTAACCTAAGTTATGCAAGTTAACATAGGCACGTTGAAAATATAAATCAGTTCTGCCATTCATTCATATTGTAGCGAAACTTATTCACTTCGTCTGAAAATCGTGGCTCAGTCGGGTATTGCACCTTACTGCAAATTGGAAGGTACGGAGTTCCAATCCCACTAGAGGCAAGTGGCCTAAAAGTAGATTTCATTTTAAAGTTCCCTTTCTGTTTGTTTCTCACTTCTTCAGTAATATACTTATGTTAATTTCTAGAACTTTCGAATTCTCGAATGTTCGATTCATTTTTCGGAAAAGGTATAAAAGGAGATGTATCACTCAGTTCAAAGATAATAAAGTCTCGAGTTGAGATCAGCAATCTTTGTCCTCGCTTGCCTTTTGCAAATCTACACGACAATATGTTCATGTTGGTGAGAAGAAACATCTAGGGTCTAAGTAAGGCAAAATCTAATCTCCAAACCGCTTAGTAGAAAGGCTGAAAATTTTTTAATTATAGTTTCTTGTGAACAGTATTTTGCCCCCTCCCCCTTCCAAGTGAGCCCTATTCGGGTGCACCTGTTGCACCTTGTTATGAAGTCCATTAAGATGGTGACACAGTCAGAATCCATTACAATTGAATCCCAGGATCTGTTGGTAGAAATTTCTGTTTTCACTTTGTGAACAATCCCCAATAACGATAATAATCATTGAACTTTGCAAACAGTCTCACTGCGCTACTAATTATGCACGTAATATGAGCTGACATTTGGAATTCCGATGGTACAATAACAGTTGAATGACACGGTGTCAAAATTTGCCCATGTTTCTATTCATAAGTTTTATGAATATTAGTATCCTAATTGTTAAAAAAATAGTAAATTTAGATTGATAATTAAAATGTTTATAGATTCTGTTTGGGTTGCAAAGGATGAAAAAACAGTTTCCAAGAAAAATTAATATTTTAAGCAAACAACAGAAAACGTGAAACACTAATTCAGTATAAGGTCTCATTTTCAAACACAAATCGGTGAAAATTCCAATAAAATAGATGAACTATTATTTATTTCCGCCTGAAAATGTGTGTAGAATCCAAATTTGTGATAAAAGAGGGGGGTTCGTATTGAAATAATCGGAGCAAGCACCCAGTTTAATATGATGACGGCCCCTTAGACAAATTTTAACTATTGATGTTTGTAGAAAACATTCATCCCCATCGAAAGCTGCCTTCCGTTTTGTTCTGTGATGTAAATTGTGTAATTGCGATCGGGTGAGTCGTTTTTCTTTTAACGGGTGTACATGTATATGCATAGATATACATACACCTCCACCGCCCACGGCACCTTGAAAACATTGACACCCGGCAACTTGTGTGCGACCAATCGAAAGTAGGGATGCGACATCGATGTCGATGTTTTCAAAACATCGATGTTTTTTACAAAACATCGTTGTTTTTAACATCGATGTATTGGAGTCGATATTTTTGTTACATCGATGTTTATACTAGGGATGCGACATCGATGTCGATGTTTTCAAAACATCGATGTTTTTTAAAAAACATCGATGTATTTAACATCGATGTATTGAAGTCGATGTTTTTGTAACATCGATGTTATACTTGTCGATGTTTTTACGTTGTCGATGTTTTATTTTTGAATGAAAAAGATACCGTTTTAAAAATTTAAAAACTAACCAAGTAGCATAATTTTTAAATTCAGTAAATCGAACATACTATTAGACTAAAGTGACCAAGTGTGAAGGGTCTGAAAAGTAGGGATGCGACATTGATGTCGATGCTTTCACAGCATTGATGTTTTAGAAAAAAACTTTGATGTATTGGATCCGATGTCCCATCACTAGTTGCTAAACCAGTTTTAAGAAATGGGGAAACAGGTTTAAATTCATTGAATTTTAAAAACATCGATGTTTTTGGGGCGATGTATTATCAACATCGATGTTTTAATTTTGAACATCGATGTTTTGCTGTCGATGTCGCATCAACAGTTGGAAAACCAGTTTTAAGAAATGGGGAAACAAGTTTAAATACACTGAATTTTAAAAACATCGATGTTTTGCTGTCGATGTAGCATCACAAGTTGCTAAACCAGTTTTAAGAAATGAGTGGAAAGAGTTTAAATACACTGAATTTTAAAAACATAAAAACATGTTTTAATTTTGAACATCGATGTTTCAAAACATCGATGTTTTGCTATCGATGTCGCATCCCTAATCGAAAGGTGCCGCGGAAAACCATGGGTGTGTTTTAGAACGAGGAGATTGACCTGAGGGGGAGAACGAACGAGGGCGCTTTGTTTGTGGGTAGTATTTTTTCTGTTAATTAATACTCAAGTTTGAATCACCTAAGTTTTATTTAAACTTTTCTGCAGATTATTACCAACCTTTAAATAAACCTTAATTCGTAGTTAATTGATCAGTTTGTGTTTAATTGACCTATAGATCAGTAAATCTGTCGAAAAAACTACTAAAAGGCCACGGCGTGCTCATCCTGGAACATTTGGACGGGTTGAAGTTACAGTGGTGTAAGTCTCTTTTTCAAAACAAAAGACAGACACAGAAACCAGATGTAGGTAAGTCAATCTGTTAACAGAAAACGTGAGGTAAGTCAGATCCTCATTCGAGATTACCGACTGAAGTTCTAAGTCATATTTTCGAAAAAGTGACACACCATTGTAACTTTAACCCGTCCATTTGAAGGAGGTACGAGTACACTTTGCTCCAGTACGAAGTAAATTCAACTGCTTGGCCTGCGGGCCTGATAAAAATATTTAGAGGGCCGTGTGAGGATTGCCGAGTCGTAGTTTTTTTTTTGTATCCAATCGAGAACAACTCATGAAGCATACAATTTTTTTTAACACAGGTATTAAACCAGTTAGAAGTCAAAGGTAAGGTAATTTAAAGTAAAGTCGTACTGGAGCAACAAAACGGGGTATTGACGACGGTAATGGTAATGGTAATTTTAGTTACATCGTACTAGAGCAACACAACGGGGTATTGACTACGGTCCGGGATCAATCCCAAAGGGAAAGATTCGAGGACAACACCACGTAATTTTGAACCACGATCAGATGACGAGGCAACACCTGAGCAGGCACCCCACTCTCCAAACTTTCACATCAACCCAACATATGGACTTTCGGCCACGTCAGATTTAAGGTGCACCAGCACCTCTACACCGTACGTTTGCACATATCCATGCACTGGACCGGATTCCAACCAGGAACCTTCCGATCTAGAGGCTAACACCTTAACCACCAGACTGGTTGGTCGGCTTAAGAATAAGAGACGCTAGACGTCTCGGCGCCCTTGAAGTAAAAAAAAAAAAAAAAAAAATTCAGTGCCTATAATATATATATACAATATATGCCTACAATATAACCGCATTATAACCCTTAATTGTATTCAAACATTTCGTTTCCTTTCGTAGCAAAGCTTTCGAAATATTGTTTTGCGAAAGATTGATGCTAGAGGTATAGAAGCGAAGAGAAAAATCGAACTATTCTTCATTAATTTCGCATTATCTTCAACCAAATTGCACGTTTAGAACTCATCAATTATCTCCTGTTCATCTCGATAGATGACGCCACCAACTTTTATAGAAAATTGACTTTCAGTTTAATGTGAAAAATTACGTCTGTAGTTAATGAACTACCTTGAATTTTTTAGTCACAAAATTATTTAAAAGCGTGTTTTGTTTTCTGTGTTCAATGTTTCAATTGTTTTTGTGATAACAAAAATACTTTTAAATTGGTATGGCCTTTTAAAGTAATTTAGTTCTCCTGTTCCCTACTAGATGGCAGCACAATAGAAGTGTTAACTTCTCCTAGACTAATATTTTCGGGCGCAACGCCACCCGCATTTTGGGTCTCAAAATATTTACTTTACACCATGAAGATTTTTCGAACTCTGTTTTTACATCTGTGGAAAATCAATCATTTAGAAATATACCAGGCTAAAAACGATACCATATTCGCAATATTTTCAAAATATGTTTTTAAAAAATTCTAAGATACAATATAGATTAAATTCTAAGTTATAATATAGAAAATATTCTAAGTTATAATATAGAAAATATTCTAAGTTATAATATGGAAAATATTCTAAGTTATAATATAGAAAATATTCTAAGTTATAATATAGAAAATATTCTAAGTTATAATATAGATTAGACAATCAGATTGTTTCATACAAAAACATATTAAAAACTAAAAATATTTTTTTCCACTTATTTTTTAAACAAGAGCTTCTTAAGTGTTTAAAAATCTCAATAGATAGAGTACAGAACATAAGAGAAAAGTAGACAAAACTATATACACAAAAACAAATTATTCTTTTAATTTACTACCCTTTGGCTTGGAAACTGTTACACAAAAATAATGTGTGTAAAAAGCTTATTTTTACGCATTTATTGTGTTTCTTTACGAAGTAGGTTAGGCTATGCTAATTTGTTTAACAGAATTTAGTAAATTCGATATTTAAAATCAGTATTCAAAAATGTTATAGCGAATATGGAATTTTTTTTGTATAATATATATTTCAAAATGCTAACTTCATCATTCTTATGAAAATGAAGGTCATCCACATATTATTTTTTCGAGTTTTTGGGCTTTTTTAAAGAAATCTCTTTAGGTTTGATGTTTGCTCAATTTCTCGCACAACTTAACGCAATAACAATATGATAACCCAACATGATATAAATAATACAGAAAATTATTTCATGAGATTTTAAAAGTTAAAGAAATTTTAAAACTTGTTGGAACTCCATTTACTAAATTTTTAGAAGTTTCAATGTAAATTAAAACTTTTTTTCAATGTCAAATAATAACAAAGGACAAAAGAGTTTATAAATATACTAGTTTCGTTCTAGAAAATTTCCTAGTACTTTTTAAATATGAAATTTCAATTTATGATATGAGAGTAAACGGGTTCTATGTTATGATATAAAAGAACACCAGAGGTAAATTCTGAAAAACAAATTTTCTTTAGAGGTAATTTAGAAAAGTAATTTTCCAAATCCTACTTGAAGGAAATTATTACACACAATCTTACAGAGAAAAGGAATATAATTTAAAAAGTAGCTTTACTCTTTATGTATTCACGTAACCTTGTTGTATTTTGTTGGGTTTTATGGCGAAAAGTTCATCCTGTAAATCTGCTTATTTATTTGTTTTATGCTGTTTTTACTATATGCATATCGCAGTAAAAAAATCAGCTCTTTGAACGAACCCCTTTGTAAATCCAAATTATAAAATTTAAAAATTCCACTTTAAATTTTATATACCTTTCTTTGGTGACTCATAAAGTTCATGTCGCCTTTAATAATATTTGTTGTCTTATATAGATAATTTAGTCGATTTTTATATAATTTAGAAAAGCATACATCTACATCAGCATTTCTGACATCATCAAACTTATGATTACCCCAATCAAACTATTGCCAAACCGCTAATTTACCAAGATCTCAGGAATTGCCTCGTGATCTGGGAGGGGGTTCAAAATTACGAGAGTTGTCCTCGGTTCTTTCCCTTTGGGATTGATCGCAGATAGTCGACCATAGCCCGTTGTGTTGCTCTAGTACGACGTTAATTAAAAATTACCAATCCAAACGCATGGTAATGGTAATTTTAGTTAACGTCGTACTAGAGCAACACAACGGGCTATTGACGACGGTCCGGGATCAATCCCTTAAGGGAAAGATACGAGGACAACATCTCGTAATTTTGAATCACGGTCAGATGATGAAGCAACACCTGAGAATCCAAACGCATCACCGAGTGAGGAAAATTATACAGACGCGGTTTTTATACAAATAATTACTTTGTGACAAGATATTCCACACCATATTCTGAAAAGTCGTATTAAAAAAATTAGAGACTGGCTTCGAAAGGGGGTTGATGCCAGTTCTTTTCTGCGCGTAAGCCAAAAAGACCCCTTTGGAGCGGTATCCACCACACTTAAATTGTGTACGATGCAAAATGTGAGAACGACCAGAACAATTTCTCATTTTCGGCGAAAGAAAACAAGCTTCTATTTAAATAGTGAAAAAAATTCACGTCCGAACATCAAAATGGGTCTTATTTCCGCCGGTCAGTTTATAGCCGAAGGTCGACGCCGAAATAAAATCATTCGCCGTTGAATATTAATTACCCGAAGGGAGGAGAATCAATGGGATTGGCAGAGGTCGCCTGTTATTCCCGAACCTGTTACTGTTATCGAAAATAACAGTGGACTCCTAAACTTTCGATAACACTTTGATCGAACCTGATAAACATGTGATAATTGAAAAACGAAACTTGGCGAAACTGTCGGCAAACTGTGGATTGGAAAAAGGCGATGGTTGTTTTCGCAAAATAACAGTTCTCCCCGTCTCTCGGGATTAGCATTTCCCGAATTCCCGTTTATCCTGGGAAGCGCGCCAAGTGACGGCCCTTTGACGTCACGTTGACGTCATACAGACCCGAATTAATAACTTTTGGGTGACGTCACCCGTCAACATTTCCCGTGTCGCCACGGCAACGGTCGCCAAGCGATTGTGTCTTCTGACAACTGCGCGGCCTTGGCATTCATTCGAAAAGGGGGAGCTGGTGTTTACTTTTTTTCGGGATAAGGGGGTGGGGGTGACCCGGTTCGAATGGGGGGATGTCCCGGATGCAGAAAGGGCGCGAAAAACAGGATGGGGAAGGTGAAAAAGGAACAAGTGACATCCTGCGAAAGAGGATAGAGGAGGGGAAATCCCTTTTTCTGAACCTCCGCGAAAAATGCGAGATACAGCTTTCGACTTTTTGCACGTGCTCGCTGTCATGTTCAAGGGGGAGAATTCTGGGTGATTAATTGCGGAAGCCCATTAGCTTAGTCTCGGCATAGGTTAATCCGTCTTGCTTTGACGCGATCCAAACCTTTGGAGGAAGACCTTGCCTTGATGGGAACATGATTTAAACCAACATTTTCCATGACGTCAATTTGAGGGGATAGATAGGTATTTGATTAACTTTGCACTAGAGCAACGCAACGGGTTATTCGCGGCGGTCCGTTAACAACTTCCGAAGGGAAAGTTGCGAAGACAACACCACGTAATATTGAACCACGGTCAGAAAATGAGGTCACATCTGAGTGTGGCACCCCACTTTCTAAATATCCACACACCACCGCCAACGTGAAGACATTTGAGTCATTACAGATTTAACGTACACCGGACCTCTTTGTACACGATGGTTCGTCTTGGTTGGATTCGAACTCGCAACCCTCCGAGGCTACAACGGCCCGAGCTGATATAAAAAGAACCTCTTATAATGTACGCAAAAGCAAAATATCCAACAAGTGTTTCTTAAAAATTTTTTTAGTCGTACTAGAGCAACACAACGGGCTATTGATGGACGGTCCGGGATCAGTCGCTTAAGATAAAGATCCGAGGACAACACCAAGTAATTTTGAACCACAATCAGATGACGAAGCAACACCTGAGCTGGCACCCCACTCTCCAAACTTCCACACCAACCCAAAGTGAGGACTTTCGGTCACGACAGATTTAAGGTATACCAGCCGCCTCTAAACCATACGCTTACAAACATCCATGCCCGGACCCGGATTCAAACCAGGAATTTTCCGATCTGGTAATAGGTAATTATTTGTTATACTGTTATGTTAAAATAAATACGTATAAAAATAACTTTAATTTTTTTGGCCAATTCTTGAAAGCAAATTGTGCTTCGTTTTTTTTTTTTTTTTAAATTTATTTTTTAATGTAAGTGCTATATTTAAAAAAATATAAATTCATGTATTTTGACAAAATATATGTATTTACAAAACTTTTATTACCCGAAAGATGAAAATAGATGAATTGGTAATTTTTAATTAACGTCGTACTAGAGTAACACAACGGGATATTGACGATAGTCCGTGATCAATACCTCAAGGGAATGTTCCGAGGACAACACCACGTAATTTTGAACCACGGTCAGATGACGAGGCAACACCTGAGCTGGCACTCCACTCCCCAAACTTCCACACCAACCTAACGTGAGGAACGGTTGGATGGCGAAAATAGATGAAAGACAGCTACAAAATGCAGTGCATCAAATCTCTCATCTTCTCTTTATTAAATATAAATTGAAAGCCATAAATTTTTAAATGAACTTTTATACACGTTTGCAGATAGTGTATTGCTACGATAGAATGTTTCGCATTTTAAAGAAAAATGTGCAGAAAGTAAACGGAAAATTATTTCAACTGCTTATTATTGCATAAAAATATAAATTGAAAGCCATAAATTTGCAAATGAACTTTTAATAAACGTTTGCACATAGTGCATTGCTACGATAGAATACTTCACATTTTAAAGAAAAATGTGCAGAAATTAAACGGGAAATTATTTCAACTGCTTATTATTGCATAATATATAAATTGAAAGCCATAAATTTGCAAATGAACTTTTATACACGTTTGCAGATAGTGCATTCCTACGATAGAATACTTCACATTTTAAAGAAAAATGTGCAGAAAGTAAACGGGAAATTAGTTCAACTGCTTATTATAGCAAACTTATTCTCGTTAAATAAAATACCTACCTGCCAAAGTAATAATGTAAAATTATTTTCATAATGATTGCATTACATTAGAAACCAAAGCAAATTTCAATTTTTTTTAATGAGAAATAATCTTTTCATCGTGAATTATCCTTTTATCCGGATGGGATCTGGTCCCTATTGATCCGGATAATTGGAGTTCTACTGTATATGTAGGAGCATAGTATTGGAATATATGGTATCCACATCTCTTATATCTATGCATCGGTTAAATTTACTCTGAGGGCCTTATCTGACCGGTGGTCCTGATCAAAATATTTGGAGTACCGTATGTAGTCTACGGGCGTGATAATTTATTTGGACCCCGTATCTGGACTGCGGCCGGGTAAACCCATTTTGATGGCCGTGTCTGGTTTCAGCAATAGTATCCGATCTGCAGGCCTGTTAAGATATTTGGAGGGTCATATCTGGACTGCGGACCGGGAAAATCTGTCTCGAGGCCCGAGAACAATCTATTCGTAAACAATGTAAACACCTCACACGTGTTTTTTTTTTTTTTTTTGTGTATGAACGGCCAGGTTAAACCTAATCCCGACATACATATAAACAACAACTGTTTCTTAAAACTTAAACAAACATCACTGCCACCTGCTGGCAATGAAGAACTAAAGAAACTCAAAGTTAGTGTATAATTCTAGTGGACGGCCTTTAGCACTGGTACTTTGCGGGGAAGTCCCTTCAAATAATACGGAGATGGAACGAACATAAACCGCGATATCGTCTGCTCATATATGGGGTGCATATCGAGTAAAGGGGTTCCATCCGCTGGAAATCCGTCTTCGGAAAGGTGAGTCGGAAGGGGCGTAGCCTGCGGCACCTCCCTCCCCCCTCCTCGACTGCGGAATGCCACCAGCTGCCGGAATTAAACAGGAAATGCCTCTTGAGCATCCCTCCAGCTCGGCAGACGTTCCTCCAAACTGAAGGGGGTCATCCTCACATTGCACCCCACCCCTCCATTTGAGCTTGTGATCGCTCCCCTAAATATTGCCACGTATTTCGGTGGTGGTTAAAATCTTGGTTTCGGTGAGAAGGAAGATGGCCTTGGATAAGTCCATTGTCAAACGGGCAGCTTCGAGTCAAGCCAGTATGAGCCCCTCCACCACACATAAATGATTTGCATTATTTACATTTAATTCAAGTAGATATGAAGCTTTGTTTGTAATCGTCCTCTGGCAAGAAGTAGGTATTTTATTTAACCTCGAATTGTAGCAACCTAACGGGCTATTGGGGACGGTCCAGTATCATTCCTAAAGGGAAAGATACGAGGACATAATATAATTTTGAACCTCGCTCAGATGACGTTTGACAAGTAGAAATTAAGACATTCATAAGCAAGGGGAAACAGACGGACCTCCAAGGGCACAAACAAAACTTTCTAAAGAGCACCAACAAAAAATTTTGTGCGATAAATACTAGGACAAAGCCAGCTTAATTATTTCAACTCGATCCACCCAAAGACCGTCGTGTACACTGGGGCTGGTGCACGTTAAATCTGTCGTGGCCTCAAGCATTATCTTGGCTTGGTGAGGAAGTTTGGAGAGTGGGGTGCCAGCTACGGCGTTGTTTTCGTCATCTGATCGTGATTCAAAATGAAGAGGCGCTGTCCTTGGTTCTTGTCCTTTGGGATGGATCCCGCTCCATCGCCAATAACCCGTCGTGTTGCTCCAGTGCGCCGTTAATTAACTACCCAACTAATTATTTAAAATTATTCAAACAGAATAAACACACATTTAAATGTCCTATACATTATTTATAAGCAGATACGTTTTAAGTTGGGGGGGGGCACGATTACCCAGTTGGTAGAGTCGCCAAATAGCTGTCGGAGGGTTGGGGTTCGGAAACTCGGTCCAACGAAAATATCATCGAGTACGTGGGGGCTGGTGAACGTTAGATCTGCCATGGCTTCGAATGTACGAGTATAAACTAGAAATATCAATGTCTTTATTTTTTCTTAATAAAATAGCAGACTACTCGATTAGGACGAGTATTTGTTATGATTGAACTGACGAATTTTATGTCAATTAGTATTTGGTTGTCAGGTGATAGTGTTGAGCTACGAGAAGTCGATACATGACTGAAGAGATTTTCCAAAATTTGTCTGGTATATTCTCTACTAACAACTGCGTGGTCAGCAAGGTGTTGCACGTTACAGTTCTTTTGATGGGGTCAGGTGTGATCACTGCTCGCTGAAGCTCGCTAACCAACCCTGGATCGCTAAGTATTCCAATTTGGTTTGCTTCGAAAACTAATTCCATAGGCAACGCCGTGATGGCCTTGAAGTGGTTAACAGCAACGACGTAAATCAAAACACTGTGGATTCGGAAAACTTGGCATGGATCCAAAGGCATTAAGACGGAAAACACTTGTGACGTCAGCGGTCGAAATTCGCAAAATCCGTTCCTTCTTCTTTCGAGGTAGAAGTGACCTCGCATTCTGGAAAGTAGAACGAAAGGTAAAAAAAAATAATAATAAATTAATTTTAAAATGTTCTATGTTAAATTTTAAAATTCGGCAGCTACACAAAAATAGCAAAAAATTCGGACTACCTGTGTGCCAAATTTCATTATTATAATTGCCATAGATTCGTCATGACACTGATTATAGAGACACAGACAGACAAAGGAACACTTCCTTTTACAATTGTACTAATGGGAGATAGGAGTCCGTATGATCTTATGATCTATAAGAGATAACAAACACTTCCTTTTTTAAAAGAAGAGATGTGAGGCTGTCTATTAAAATGTAACGAGCCGTCCAAACGGTATAGTGGTTAAGGTGTTAACCTCTAGATCGGAAGGTTCCTGGTTCGAATCAAGGTCCGGTCATGGATGTTTGTAAGCATATTGTGTAAAGGCGACAGTTTGTTCATGGTGACAAAACCTAGAAAACTATTTCGAATATTTACAAGATCTTGGCATCGTTTTAAAGCTAAGTTGGAAAAAATTTTGTTTCAGTAAAAAAGTATCGATATCTAGACTAATATAAAAGGAAGTGTTTGTCTGTTTTTTTCGCGGCCGCAAAAATTCTATGGCACTTACAGCAATGAGATTTGGCACACAGGTAGTGCGAATTTTTTGCAATTTTTGGGTCGGAGCGAATTTTAAAATTCAATATAGAAGATTTTTAAATGAATTTAATAGTTTTATTCTCTACCTGGTTTTTCAAACGCGTTTCTTCCGTAGAAAAGAAGAAACACTCGAATCTGGACCTTGTCTTCCCACGTGACCTTGCCGTCAGCCTTTGGAATCACGGCAAGTTTATTTCATTCGACAGAACGCGGAGAAAAAAAAAAAAAATTTTCGTTTACGCTTTGATTTTGTGCGCAGGAATGATTTTCCAGTCAGACGATAAAAGAAACAGATTACATTTCCTGTCCTATTTCAGGGAATGAGAGCAAAAAATTTAAAAAAAATTTGACTGGGATTGTTAATTCTTTTTTGTAAAATTGGAATCGCTAAAGATAGATTAAAAATTTAAACGGATTTGAAAACTGAGGAAATTGTTATACCAGGCTAATAACTTACACCACGGGCACGGGCAACGCCAGGCTAGCCACGCAGTGGCTAGTACACTATATGGACAAAAGTATTTGTACACTGCACATATTTGGAGGAGGATCCATTTTAGTGGGGGGGTTACTTTGTTAGGACTCGGTCCATTGCTTTATGAACCTGGTACCACGAACGCTGACGTGTACCTTGACGTTCTGGATCATTAGGCATTGCCTATGCAATGGCAATACTACGGCGATGATGGTTGTTTTTTCCAACATTATCGAGCTCTAAGTCAAACTGTAAAACGTGTGCCGGACAGGTTTCCTGAAAATGAAGTGAATTTGCTTGGCTGGCCTGTCCAGAGCCCCGATCTCAATCCGATCGAACACGTGTGGGACGAACTGGAGCGACGAGTATTACACCGCCACGCACGTCCATCTTCACAACAATCTCTTCTCAGAGCCTTGCAAGAGGCATGACGATCTATTCCTGTTCATACTTACAGAGAGCTTGTGGAAAGTATGCCTCGATGTGTTGCAGCTATAATACAAGCAAAAGGAGGGCCTACCTCTTACCAAATATAATAATAAAGCAATTTTTCTGAAAAGCATGCAGTGTCTATATACTTTCGTTCATGTAGTGTATATTCTGGTCATTTTTCGTGATACACGTTAAAACAAGTATGGTAATTGGTAATTTTTTGTTAACGACGTACTAGAGCAACACAATGGGCTATTGACGACGGTCCGGGATCAGTCCCTTAAGGGAAATATCCGAGGACAACACCTCGTAATTTTGAACCACGGTCAAATGACGAAACAACACCTGAGCTCGCACCCCACTCTCCAAACTTCCACACCAACCCAACGTGAGGACTTTCGGCCGCGACAGATTTAAGGTGCACCAGCCGCCTCTACACCAATCGTTTACAAACATCCATGCACGGACCCGGATTCGAACCAGGAACCTTCCGATCTAGAGGCTAATACCTTAACCACTATACCGGTTGGTCGGGTAAAACAAGTATGGAATAAGACCTAAGTATATTGTTCGTTCGTGAATTTCGCGTGATCTCTACAGAGGAATATGACAGCCGCTTTCTTATCCGTATTCAGTTTGATCTTCCATCTGACAAGCTAGGATTCAAGGTAGATTAGATAGTTCTCAATACAGCTGAAAGTTTATATGAAATGATAGACCTGATACATTATGGATTCATAGAGGATCAAACACATTGAGATAAGAGAGCGGATAAAGATAGAGAAAATTGGTACGGGGAATGGTCCACAGTGATTGCACTATATCCGATTCGTTAATCTATCCTTACAGGGAGCCCTTTTAAGGGCATGGTACTAAGTACATAATCGATAAAAACAGGCCAGAACAGGAAAATCTTAATTATTTCAAGCTGATGAGAGCTACGGACACTTTGTCAACCAATCATTCAGATATTATCACTAAAGTTAACGATCGCGGTAATTTAATCCCATATGTACAAGGATGGTATTCATTGGTCTAAAACCATTGTACTGATTTAAGTAATTGAGATTGATCAAGCAATTGGGTGCTTCATCCCCAAAGGTTCACACAAAAGGAAGGATTATCTCTTAAAGATCATAAGGACTATCTCCCATTAATACAATTATAAAAGGAAGTGTTCCTATGTCTGTCTGTGTCTCTGTAATCAGTGTCAATTATAATAATGAAATTTGGCACACAGGTAGTCCTAAGTTTTTGCGATTTTTGTGTAGCTCCGAATTTAAAATTTAATCTAGAACATTTTAAACTTTGAGATTTTCGACCGGAGACGTCACAAGAGTTTTTCCTCCTAATGCCTTTGGAACCATGCCATGTTTTCCGATTCTATCGTGTTTTGATTTGTAGATAATAACCACTTCGAAGCCATCACCTGTGGAGTTCGTTTGCGAAGCCAACCGAATGGGAATACGTAGCAATCACCGGGGCTGCAGTGGTCACACCTGACCGCATTAAAAGAACTGTCACAGAAAACGCCGTGCTGGCCACACAGCGGCTAGTTAGTGCAATACCCGGTAGGTAGGTGGGAATTTAATCAACGTCACACTGGAGCTACTCAGCGGGCTATTGGTGACGGTCCGGTATCAATCCCGAAGTGAAAGATTCGTGGACAACGCCACTGAATTTTGAAACACGGTGAAATGACGAAGGAACACCTGAGCTGGCACACCACTCTCTCTCTTCAGACTTTCACAACACGCTGAAGTGAGGATACGTGAATCCACGACATATATAATGTGCACCAGCCCCCCCCCCCTTTGTACGCGATGGTCTTTGGTTGGATTCGGACTCGCAAGTACAATATCCGAATCGACTTCCAGGGTACTTACATCATGCATTTTTTATTTCTCGTTTGTTTATCGGGCAATTAAATAGGCCTTATTTCAGTAATAAGAAGTCTAATTTTTTAAACATTATTGCCATGCATCCTTGACTATTAAATCTGATCAGATGGTAAAATGATATACCGCTTTATGGGAAATTTGGACAGAAAACTGGACAGATTTACGTTTTGCTATCTTATCATAGACATTTTGTGTACTTTTGAGAGCAATAGTTACCGACAGTACCGTTCCTAGAGTTTAGGTCAATGCTTTGTATTACTTAAAAGTCAAGGATAAAGTTGTGTTTTAATAAGATTAAATTTTGAATTTATCTAGGTCAGTGACCATAAAATTTGCCAGTTATAAATTATGATTGTATTTCTTTTAAAATAAAAAACGTGCGAGTTTAAATATAATTCAAGCAAACGAAATAATTCTATAGCATGTTATAAGGTATAAAATTTGAATACATACTCTCTTTCGTATATCTCTTATTTGTATACTCTTATTCGTTTTCTCGCTAAGACATTGTAAATTCTAACTTGAAATTGTAATTACATTATGGGAATCATTCTGTTATAATCTACAGATAGCCATTTTGTATTTATTTTTCGTGTATCTTTTACAAGAAGAAAATATACTTATTATAGAATTAGCTATAATATAAACAAGTTTCACCAATTTTGAAGTTTCTAACCAACCGAATTTTGCCACGCTCAGATGATTAGATCAAACCCCACTTCCCAAACGTCCACGCTGAGCCAAGGTGAGGAAATTTGCGGCCTATACAGTGCAGCCAAGTGTATGCCAAAGGATATTATCAGAAATGCACAAAGAAACACATTTAATCAAAATTTCGCTCACATCACGCGCAGAATGCCCGTGTCTTAAGTAGGGCAACATTTTTGTTGCAGTAAAAATGGGAAAAGTTGCATTAATGGAAATAAAGTTGCATTTATTTTTGATACACTAAATCCTAAAATAAATTATTCGGAAAAAATGAAAAAAATTCAAAATATATTGACAATTTTAGTATTATAGTATTATAGTACTGAAATACAGAAGAACGCTGAATGGCCGATCCTTGGCCAGTAATTTCTTTAACATTGAAAACCTGCGCTAGCTGCGGTCATATAATATGCTGTATCGGATAGTAGAAGCGCAAAAACCTTTCGCTCAACATTCAGAGATTTTAAAACGTCATCTACAAGGCGAACAACATATTGATGATCGACACTCACCTCGCAAACTCTGCAGTCGATTACGCAAGCTTCCTATGGATTATTAAGAGTGCCAACCAATGTGTTAAAGTACTTCTTGCCATTTATTACACTTTTGTCTTAGGACGAACACCTTCTTACCACATGAACTTGTTTCCTCCGCAATACTTCAGCGTTCGCAAGATCAGACACACGTGATCGAAGGGTTGATTCAGAGAGCAAAAAATGAAATAGTAATTTGATATTAATTAATTTTAAGCTGTATTTTTAAAAGTTGCAGGTGGTTGCATCTATGCAAAAAGTTGCATTTATGCAGAAAGTTGCATTTGTGTTGCGGTTATAACTCACTTACTATACACCCCATGTAGGAGGAATTTTGGTTTTAGTACTTTACGTGCAACGTAGAACTTGTGAAAAAAAGTTGCATTTGTTGCAAAAAGTTGCCCTAGTCATAAGGAATCATTCAAAAAGTCATCAGAAGCAACCTACATTTAGCATCAGGGCCTTCCGATGGAGAAAGATAATTGGGCCCCTTCCCGAAATCCTTCACAAAATCATCAAAAGCAACGTACATTTAGCACCAAGGCCTTCCAATGGAGAAAGAAAATCAAGCCCCCTTCCCGAAAAATCATTTCCTGGATCCTTGCCTGCTCTCCTGAGCTAAACACTTGCAGAGATTTCGAAACGGAGGTTAGCTGTTGGGACGCCCCCTGATCCAGAAAGCACGTGCTGCCATCCTCTTGAGAAGGAGGCGGAAATTCATGGTCTCTCTTCAAAAGAAAGAAGAAAAAAAAAAGAAACCCGGCCTTCCTCCCTTCCGGTTGTGTTCCTCTCCGTCGGCCGCACCTCGCCTCCTCAAGACACACTTCTTACTTGGGATTAGGTGAGGTTCGAACGTCTTCTCTCTCTCTTCTGGAAACATTCGCTTTTGCTACATCTGTCACAGCCCAGACCTTCACTCACTGATACAGGTAAGTCGGAATTCCTCGTTTACCTTTCTGAGTGATGTTTTTGAATAATGCGGAACGATCCACTCCGCCCTTGCTGGTATCGAGAGACCCCCAAAAGATATTCAGTTAACTATTTGTAAAATTTGGTACCTGATATAGCTCACTCCATTCAACAACGTCTATATGAGCCGTTATTTTAGAAAGTGGTATCAGTCCACTTTGAAAAAAAAAGATTATTTTCTTTGACAATTTTAATAATTATTATTGCATATTAAAATTTTACAGGTTAAAATTTTACCATAAATATTTACAGTGGTACTTATAAATATTACAGTTTAAAATATTTACAGTGTTAAAAACATCATCCGAATTGAGTTGCCAATATTTTAAAATGAATTTAAACGTATACCCTTAAATATCTCGATGTATGAAAAGTGGACTTATACCACTTTCAAAAATAACCGATTATATCTCAAAAAACGTGATTTTCAGGAGAGTGATTTAAAATATAATCTAGAGCAGGGGTTCCCAACCTTTTAGTAACTGCGTACCACTTGAAATTTTGAGAAATTTTTGTCGCACCCCACCAGTCCTATATTTTCTTAGAAACATATATCGAATGTCAGAAAAGTGCCCAATGGCTTGTTTTATTTTAATTAAAATACTAAGAAAGCTTCATATTTTATGATTAATGCACTTGTATTTCATACTAATGATGTTTTAATAAGTGAAAAAATTAAACGATTACTGAAAATTACAGTTTTATTTTTTACTCACAGTTCTAAAAACAAATAATTTTAAATAACTAGTACAAACTAAGCAAACAAAGATTAACATAATCAAAAATGAATTTTTAGTGCGAAACTTGTTTGTCTTTTATTAAAATATCAATATCAGGAGCAATGGAGCTTAACTTCACTCTTAAGTCCACTTCAACACTTACTCTGTTTCTATATTTGTTTTTTATGTACAAAAGTTCAGAAAAACCACTCTCACACAAGTAACTAGTAACAAATGGCATAAGAAATAGCATAACGAGGGGTTGTACATACTAAAAAACCGAACAAACTTCGTAGAATATATGGATCGCTCGTATCATCCTTGCTTACCACCTGAAACGTTGCAACGTACCACCAGTGGTACGCGTACCACCGGTTGGGAATCCCTGATTTAGAGCATATTTTAATTAATTTATTAGTTTATTCATCTTTCGTCCTTCTTTCCGGAAAGTGACGTCATAGCTTCCTCGATACAAGAAAGGAGAGGATTTAGCGATTTTCGACCGCTGACGTCGCAAGCGTTTTTTGTCCTAATGCCTTTGGAACCATGACAAGTTTGCCGATTTTAGCGTGTTTTGATTTACATTGTTGATCAGTATAACTTTCTTGTCAGCGATGTAAAGCTTGCAACTTTGTCACGGGCAAAGACTGTGAGGTTTTCTATCTTCGCGATCGTTAAAGATAGAGTGAAAATTTCAACGGATTAAAATTATAATCTTACAACAGATCCGTACCTTAAATATGATTTTCTTTAAGTAAATCATTTTTAAATTGTAACCCGTGTAAATTGTCATGTCGGATAAAGGTGGAACTCATTCTTAAAATTATTGTTTTATCTTTTTAATGTTTTCAGTATTAGCAAGATTTAATGTGTCCAGTCCGATTTTTAAAATTTTATTCTAAAATATTTAAAAACTAATTTATTGGCAGGCGTTACCTGTAGAGTTCGTTTGCGAAGTTAACCAAATGGGAATACGTAGCTATCACCGGGGGTTGACGAACAGTAGTCACACCTGACCCCACGAAAAGAACTGTCACGGGCAACGCTATGCTGGCCACGCAGTGGCTAGTTAATTTATAAAATATGGGAACAGGACTTGTAATGTTCCTCGTTCTTGGTAAAAGAAAGAGAACATTTAAAATTCAGCATGTTGTTGTCGTGTGGGCCATATATGGACCAATTGGGGGTTCCATTGCCCCGTAGGGTTGGACTTCTTCATACATGACGCATCCGTTTTACAGGAAGGTCCCTTTCACACATATCGTAATTTTGATCCCAATCAGATGCCGATAACCCCCCCTGACCAGGTACCCCCAGAGGTATTGATTTGGTATGGGAACATGGGGGACTTTGTGACCACGACCTATTTAACGTGCCCCAGCCACCATTTGCGAACACGACGGTCTTTAGCCAGGTCGAAGCGCCTATCTCGCAACCATCATATTTGCAGGCTCCGCTGAGGACAGAACCCACAACCCTTCCGATGCGAGCCCGACGCTCTGCTGTCTGAGCTACCGCGGCTTAAAAAAGCATATGTTTATTGAATAAACGTTGTAACTGGTAAAGTTCCTTATGTGGTTTTTTTTTGAAGCGTTGTCAACGTATGCTCTTTATTGTTCAACCCTTGTGTTCAACAGATTTATTTTATTAATTTTTTTTATCGGCAGCTTCCTTTTATTGCTCTGACCTTTTAAATTGGCCTTCGCTGGACTTGCTCCCTTTGATATAAAAGTTCAAAATCCAATTTTAGTGATTTTACTTTCTGTAATGTTTCGTCTGTAGTCATTTATGGCGAAAGTAAAAGAACACTTAATATTAAACTACATGGCCAATTTTGAGATACTTATAAGTAATATGATACGTAATAAGCGACACTTCTGTATCTTTATCATACTGTGCGGTTACGTGCTGGAACTGTCATGAACTTTGAAGACTGTAGAGTCATTGTAAACATTTTCTTCAACATTGCAAGTCAACCCATACTTCGGAAACAACCCATCGTGGCACATCGCTTTAAAGAGTTTGGAAGACTTCTTTCTGACTGGTTTTAAGACACGTATAAGGCAATTGTTAAGTTAATTGCAAAGCTTTTACATAAATAAGTTTTATGTTAAATAGATTTGTTTCGTCACGCTTTTATTTCTTTATTCTTGTGAATGCACAATGTCCTTTTAAGAAAGCATAGTGGGCAACCTTTTCCCAAACCAGCCGATATGTGCAAAAAATTTTATAATTTTTTTTTGCGTAAATTTGCAATGTATTTTGTCAAAAAAAAACCAAAAAAACATTTACATTTCGAATCAGCTTAAGTGATAGTGTTGATAATCAAAAGATGTTTGCAAAATATTGCATTCATAGACAGTCACCAGTTCAATTTAAAGAATGGTCATATTAGGTAACTTTGATCCATGTGCCTAAAGTAGAAAATGAATCTACGAATCTGAATTGCAATGATTTGTATCATGACATTCTTTTTTCTCCTGAATACGTGTGTGTGCCGACCAACTGGTATAGTGGTTAAGGTGTTAGCCTCTAGATCGGAAGGTTCCTGGTTCGAATCCGGGTCCGGGCATGGATGTTTGTAAGCGTATGGTATAGAGGCGTCTGGTGCACCATAAATCTGTCGTGGACGAAAGTCCTCACGTTGGGTTGATGTGGAAGTTTGGAGAGTGGGGTGCCAGCTCAGGTGTTGCTTCGTCATCTGACCGTGGTTCAAAATGACTCTGTGTTGCTCTAGTACGACGTTAATTAAAATTACATTATCTATTGCTCCGACCAACCGGTGTAGTGGTCAAGGTGTTGGCCTATGGATCGGAAGGTTCCTGGTTCGAAACCGGGGTCAGGGCATGGATGTAAATTGTGTTGTCTTTTGTTTGGGGGCAATGATGGTCCACCCACTGGGTGCCCCTTCACAAGTGATCATCACTTCCGGCCTTGTAGTGACAAGGACAAGTCCTTAGTGCCCGCCCGTCATCTGACCGTGGTTCAAAATTACGAGGTGTTGTCATCGAATCTTTACCTTAAGTGATTGATCCTAGACCGTCGTCAATAGCCCGTCGTGTTGCTCTAGTACGACGTTAACTAAAATTACCATTACCTTAGTGCCCGCCATTGGAAGTAGTGACCATCGCTTCCGGCCTCGTAGTGGCCAAAGAAAAAGTCCAGTGCCAGCCATTAGAAAAAAGAAACTTTACCTATTGCTAACCATGTTTATTTAAAGTTGGAGGCACAACGTGATTGACTTTCGACACCCCCTATCGTTTACCTGACTAGGCTCAAATACGCATGACAGTGTACACATAGACCTCCAAGCTTGAATCGAACGAAGCAGGAACAATGGAATCATCGTCGCTTTGTGCTCTATTTCTATGCGAAGCGCCTTGGAAGGCACGACCTGTAACCGTTCCAGTGTTCGCCAACCTGTTGGAGCGTTCACTCCGAGGTAAAGTAAAAACTTCCTGAAGTGAAAACATACCTAGGATCACCCTTGTAGAATGAAACACACGACTGGATGTTACAAATCCTGTTACGGAAGTTGCGAATTCCGTGACGGTCATACACCAGTACCCCATTTCCGATTGATTCATTCTAACTGAACCTCGGAAGATCGCGATTTGAATAAACTGCAACAGGTTATCGGTTAGTTCTCTTTTTATGATGCAAGGGGCTGTATTTGGCTATAGTCTTAGAGAATTGGCGGATGGAAAGTCTTGGACTTGTCTATTTGATAACCAGAAGCGCGCACAGCTTTCCCTGCACCCTAGAGTCGAGGTAGTAGCGTGTTTTAGAGTCATCACAGGACATGGTTACTTGCCAGCCCATCTATTTAGGATTGGACTTGCCGATTCTCCACTATGCACGTGACTGGGGAGCACCTTTCCAGTTGCCCCTCCCTGCTTGACCTTCGCTCTTGTGATGACTTTGGAGTTCTTGACCTTCCTGGAGCCTCCTCTCTGCTCTATTGGACTGCAAGACGCCTCATGTCCGAGAAGACGGTGGCGGGCGTAATTTTAAAATGTACAGGTGACCCTCTTATAACACGGTACACTTATAACACGGATTCCCTACAACACGGTACTAAAATTGCGACGACCCTCGTATAACATGATAATAGTTTCTGTATAACACGGTTTTAGATTTGTTGTCTGTCTGGCCTGTTCGTCTGTCTTTATGTCGTGTCTATCTAGTCTCTTTGTTTTGTCTGTCCATCTATCTGTATGTCAGGTCTCTCTGCTCATGTGTCTGTCTGTATGTGTGTGCCTGTCTGGTCTGTTCGTCTGTATGTCGTGTCTGTCTGGTCTGTTCGTCTGTCTGTCTAGTCTGTTCCGATCTAGAGACTAACACCTCAACCACCAGACCGGTTGATCGGCAAGGAAAGTAGTTAATTAACATCTCACTGGAGCAACCACAGCGGGCTATTGGCGATGGTTTGGGACCCGAAACACGTAGTATTCGGTTCTAAAAGGTTCTGCCCTATCCCTAGCCATATTTATGGTGTACAATCGGAATCCAGTTCTGAAAATGTCGTCAATTGCCATCAGGGTTCCTCCCCCCACCCCCCTCAAAGGTGAGAGGTCACGTAAACATCCCTCAGACCTGGCATCTCGTTAGGAGCGACTCCGAAAAAAGCAAAAAAAGAAGCTCTCTTTATCGTTTGGAGGGCGCGGCTCTCGAAGTCTAGGGTCAGGTGAGGCGCTTCCGGTCCTCAGCAGAAAACGAGAGTTTTTGTGGGGCACTTCCTTTTGTGGAAGGAGCATCTCCACTTCCTGTCCCCTCCCTTTTTTTTCGTCTCCACCCCTCTCTCGACCCGCCTGCCTGCTCCCGGATAATGGAGGGGTGGAGACGACCCTGCAGATGATAGTGGTGTCTTAAAATACCGCTTCTCTATCGCCCGGCCGTCTAATGGGACGGATAGACAGACCTTGGCAAAATGGGGCTCGAACTTGCTGGTCGATGTTGCAGCAGGTAATTCGGAAGATGATTTCGATTGGGGCTGCAACCTGGGCCGACCTAACGATATGCTAGCCCTTATTCAATACATCTCTGTGGGACCCCCCATAACGAAAAATCTATAAAACGGTGGTGTTTGCAATGAGATATATGGAGTACTTGACTGTGGAAAACGCTTTTTAGTAAAATGGGTCGTTTAATTGTGTCGCTAAATAATATAGGGATAAAATTATTCAATGATAAATGCACTCTCACAAAATATTACTAAGATAAAACAATTAATTGAATGACGCTTTTTGAAATGGAATGAATGGAGTAGTTGACCGCAGAAAACAATTTTCGTAAAATTAGTCGTTTAAGTGGTGTTGCTGTATAATTTAGGGATACAGTGGTTTAATAACAACTAGGAGGCCCGCTCCTTGCTCGCTGACGCTCGCCAACCCGCGAACTTATGATCGCTACGCTCGCATTAATGAAGACATGTGTCCTAGCAGAAAGGATTGTTTAAAAAATTAATATGATATTCCAAAAAAAATGTTTTTCAAATCTAAATTTTTTTGCTGTTTTTCAGAAAATATATATACAGTACCTCTGGAATCAGAATTAAAATGAAAACTTTGAGCAAATTTTGACTGGAAATGTGAGCGCTGATTTGGAAATTGAATACCCAGCATGTTGTTTGAGTGTATATTTACCCCTGCACTCGAACCACCCACACTTTTTCAGTGAGTTTGCTGTCGAAAGTTGTAGTGCAAGCGTCTTGTTGAACTATAATTGATGGCCTTGAAAAGGACCGTTTTTTTTAATGGCCCTGAAAAGATCCTCCGCTTTCTTTGATTTCTAATTATAAAGTACAACAACTCGACTAAAATTCATTTTATTTTCTATAAAATTTCATCCGATAACGCTATAAATTCAATTGAGGCGCGAGGCTCTATATATATCTCTCTATCTATATATCTCTCTCTCTCTCTCTCTCTCTCTCTCTCTCTCTATATATATATATATATATATATATATATATATATATATATATTAGATAGATTGACCCCAAAATAATTATAATAAAAACAGTTAAATTAAATGACGCTTTCTGAAATGAAATGAATTGAGTAGTTGACTGTAAAAACAGTTCTTGTTAAACTTAAGCGTTTAAGTGGTGTCACTGAAGGGAAAAAGCTTTTAATAATAAATGCATCTTTTCACATTCTTGGAGGGGGCCCTTGGGGTGTATGGGGCCTCATTTGGGGGAATAGGATTAGGGTAGGCTCTGGCTGCAGCATTCCTCATAGGAAATGTTGGGTTTAAGTCATTATTACATGAAGATATCCATGCATCATTAAAAATTGGATGAAGAGCTTTACTTAAGAATATTCTGGATAGTCGAGTGAAACTAAGCCGAGAAACGTAATGTGCATATGGGAGAAATCACCTCCACCCTCCTGGTGGTTGTCCTGACGAGATATCTCGTCTTCAGCGAAAAGGGTCAGAAGTTGATGGACGAGATATCTCGTCAAAACCACTTGGAGGGTTAAGATCTAGAACCTAGTTCATTTACGTCAAACTGCAGATACGCGACGGGCTATTGGCGATGGACCGGTAAATGGTAATTTTTAATTAACGTCGTACTAGAGCAACACAACGGGCTATTGACGACGGTCCGGGATCAGTCCATTAAGAGAAAGATCCGAGGACAACACCTCGTAATTTTGAACCACGGTCAGATGACGAAGCAACACCTGAGCTGGCACCCCACTCTCCAAACTTCCATACCAACCCAACGTGAGGTCTTTCGGCCACGACAAATTTAAGGTGCACTAGCCGCCTCTACACCATACGCTTACAAACATCCATGCCCGGACCCGGATTCGAACCAGGAACCTTCCTAGCTTGAGGCTAACACCTTAACCACTATAACGGTTGGTAGGCCACGACCCATTGGAGTCTTGAAACGAATGCGTTTCGAATTTGAGCGAAGTCATTAAAATGTTCAACTATTTGGAACTCTACAAAGGGCGATAAAGTTCGTTTTATATTTGGTAGAAAAACTGAAACTGCAGTCCCATGTGAATAATGTTCCATGACATTAAAAAAACTAAGCATTGTTCTTTTTATGTGCGCTAAACGTACCCCACAACGCTTAAGGTGTGGGTATACACTATAAGATTTTTTTTTAATTTTGACTTTAAAGCCCATTTTTTTTACCACAGGTAGCTGTTTTTTTTTTTTTTAAATGATTTCAGAGAGAAAAAATCCGATTGTGCAAATAATTAATTATCTAATTTATATATAATTTGTAAATTAGCATGTTTTTTGAAACGTACAAATTCTAATTTGTTCAGAAGGACGGTTCCTATTGGAAATTATTCCATCCCCTAGGTTTCCATGTTTTAAACCTGCCGATCAACCGGTATAGTGGTTAAGGTGTTAGCCTCTAGATCGGAAGGTTACTGGTTCGAATCCGGGTTCTTACATGGATGTTTGTAAGCGTATGGTGTAGAGGCGGCTGGTGCACCTTAAACCTGTCGTGGCCGAAAGTCTTCAAGTTGGGTTGGTGTCTAAGTTTGGAGCGTAGGGTGCCAGCTCAGGTGTTGCTTCGTCATCTGACCGTGGCTCGATATTACGAAGTGTTGTCCTCGGATCTATCCCTTGGGGGTCTGACACCCGGACCTTCGTCAATAGCCCGTTGTGTTGCTCTAGTACGACGTTAACTAAAAATTACCAATTACCATGTCTTAAACCTCCATCAAGTTGCCAGAAGAAATAGTTTTTTTTTTTTTTTACAATTTTTTAATCAAGGAAGTGTTAATAAAATCAACATTTTTTCAAGAATTTCAACATTTAAACAGATGATAACGAAAAGTATTGCATGTATACATTGTCATACTATTAGCGCTGATTGTTAATCTTTGTTTTTAAACAAGATGCAATTGTAATTGAAACTCGAAAAGAATGGGCTGTAACTGCTCAAAATTTTGTTATTCTTCACTCAAGAACGGAAAAGGGAACTTCCCACATTGGAACGTGCGGCCGCGTTAGTCCAGTTGGAGGAGTAAAGGATTAGAAACAGGAGGGTTGCAAGTTCGAAACTCGGTTCAATCAAAGACCGTCGTGTACACGGGGGCTGGTGCACGTTAAATCTGTCGTAACCTCAAATGTCCTCATGTTGATGTGGTGTGGAGAAGGGGTGCCAGATCATCTGCTGACCTCGTCATCTTACCATGGTTCAAAATGATGAGATGTTGTCCTCGGATTTTTCCCTTCGGAATGGATCCCGGACCGTCGCCAACCACCCGCTGTGTTGCTCCAGTATGACGATAGTTGCCACATGGAACAACCCACATTTAGCGTAGCATATAATTATACTCTGGGAGTAAACAACCGAAAACAAGAAATTTGTGGTGTTGCTCAAGACGGAAACAAAATCCCATCTGTCACTGCTTAAGGCCACGTTCCCATGAGGCGTTTCAACGCGCGTATGGCGTGGCTAGCGAGGTCCCGACATGAAATTATGTTTATTTATTCCTCTAATTCAAGTATCTATCTTTGCCACTTTGAAGCTGGACCCTAATAGCCTCGTCAAACGTGCGTTTTACGCGCCTCATGTGAACGCCTAAGATACAGCGCCTTTCTTGAGCATACAGAAATTATTACATTGATTTTTAAAGTTCCGCTTTCATAATAAAATCTACATTTGCGTAGTGTATAGTTGAAAGATGCTGAATTATTTAAAAAAAAAACTTTACGTAAACTTTAAAAAATATATACGTGTATACCTTGAATCGGAACACATATTTTATGACGTATAATTTGTAATGTTGTTACACATATTTTTATAACACTTTATGCTCATAACAGTTCTTTTCGAACCCTTAAATTCGTGTTCGCAGAATGCATTGCACACCACGCATTGAAGTTTCCATCTGATATATTGCATTAACTCGTATCAAATTCGCTTGGTTAAACTTTCTGCGATTAATTTGATACAGTTCAGTGCTAAGTGTTCGTTAGGGTTAGAGATGACATTAAATTAGAAATAAGGACATTTTTTTTCGAATAGCTTGTACAATCCACATTTAACTTCTAAAAATAGACAGACATTTTGAATCAGTTTCAAGTCAATGCCTGCAACTAATTTTATGGATAATAGTTGATTATAGCTGCTCAGGGAATGTTGAATGAATTTCGGCATTAAATACAATATTTATCATCTGAAATTTCAATGTTTAACAAATCTTAAATAAGACTTTTAACAAATTTTATGGTGCATTTTCAGAGCATTTAAACAATATTACACATATTACTATATATTTTTGTTGAATTAATTTTTTAAGACACTCACAAAAATCATTTTGATTATAAGAAAAAGGGAAGAGAATGTAACAATATTATAAGATAAAGGGACTTGAACGCCTGTTTTTACTACATCCACCCCTTCTATTTTCCTATAGGAGACATGAATATAATCCTGCTAGAATTCTCATACGCACAAAACAAACGAGATTTTGCATGTTGCTATTTGTTTCTGTATATTGCTAATAGATGGCAGCACCAAACTTTTTTATGTCTTGTCCTAATGCAAGAGTGATTTTCAGTTAAAACACACAAACCGCAAGACAAGACGTTTTACTTCCGGTTACCCCAATAATGAGACGGGGACAGGAAGCATGCTTGTACAAAAAACAATAGCTCCATCTAGATATAGCTTTGTGGAGAAACTCTCAATTGAGCATTCGTTTGAAATAAAATCTTTTAAACAAGCAATAAAATATTTGAAAAACAATTTTTTATGAATTTTCTTGAAATGCATACCACTATCCGGAGAAATGGTTCGTAATTTAAAAAAAGTATCGTATTTCTGAGGAAATAAGCTTCTTGTCTTGCGCGTTTGTCCTAGTATGGAACTTCAGTTGCAAATGGGTAGAATAATTAGTTTAAATTTTTTGACCAAGACGCTTTTAATTCCGTTCAAATGTTACTACCTTCACACACACAATTTCCGAAGAAACAAAATCAAAATTAACAAAACCTTAAATAGGAACACCTGTTTCACTATTAATGAGCCTTTATCGAAAGCTGATTGCTTCTAATCTAAATGAATAAAAATATTTGCAATTTATGGGTTAGTAATAATTTAGTAACGTAACTTTACTCACTTTTTGGAGTTAGTTCAGAACAGCATTAGAGATGAGTATCCCTGGCAACAACAGAATTCGTAACTAAATAAAAGAAAAGATAATAAAATCATTGTAAGAGGAGGAATTTAAAACCACATTAATAATAGGATGGTATTCTTTATTATACGCTTTTAAAACATGTCAGAAAACTGCACTGATATGTTATTCATATCTATGCACAAATTGTTTAGTTAACTTGATAGGAAGTCAAATGTAGCTGTAGGTGACACAGTTCTGCCTGAAATTTCGTGTTGAATCTTGGGGAAATGTTGGTGTGATATTAATTTAAAATGATATTCGTTTCTTTTTCCCCCCGTGCTAAAATTACCGCTTTTTGGGTAATAGGTAATTATTAATTAACGTCGTTCTGGAGCAACACAACGGGCTATTGACGACGGTCCCTAATCAATACCACGTAATTTGGAACCACGGTCAGATGACGAAACAGCACCTGAGGTGTCACCCCCACCCCCCCTTCTCCAAACTTTCACACATTCTCCAACGCGAGGGTATTTTGAGGACACGACAGATTTAACATGCACCACCCATGTACACGACGGTCTTTTGCTTGAAAAACGGGAATTGCGTGAAAAGCCCGAAGCTAAACAAGCTCCCCAAAATCAACCTTAGGAAACAACAATGCAAAGGAGAAAAAAACTAATAATCTACAATATCTCCAGGTCAGGCTAGGTGTGTACAGCTCTCACCCCGAAAGTGTTCCCCCCTCCACGTGAAGCTCAATTAAGAGAGCGGAATATCGTCTGCAGAGGGGACAGGATGTTTGGGGCAGGTGGTCTCACTTCCAGGTGATACACACAGCTGAGTTCTTCCTCACTACCACAAACATCCTGTGCTCGCTTCTCTTTCTCTTGTGGGCTTCTGCAGCGGTAAGAAGTCCCCCTGCACCGTGTTGGAGCAAACGATTTTTGCCGCGAAAAGTTCTTTTTGAGGTAGGTTTTTTTTAGAATAAAACAATTTTTAATAAGATAATTCTAACTTTGAAATAAATTATAGAAATTATTAACCATGATCTTTTTTTGGCATAAACGAAGTGGTGTAGTCAAACGAATTTTAAATTTATCGTTTGCATGAAAATATCTATCTGCATATTACCTTTCTATAAAATGTACAGATGACTGAGTTTATTTTAACGAATTAATTTTTTTAAATTGTACTTTTATTTGAGAAATGGGATAAAAACGGAAGTTTATTTGATTAATTTAAGTGAACTGGTCTAATCTAACAAATCTGCTATTTGTTTTCGTTTGTGTAAAAATATTTATATGCACAAAAGATACAGGTGATTAGATTCATTTTAACGATTCAATATTCATTATAACGAATTATTATTCATAAGCACTTTTTCAGCGGCAAAAGTTTTAAAGTAAATAAGATGAAAAACTGTTCTATTTAAGTTATTTAAAAAAATTCAATTGCTATTATGGTAAATTGCATTTTAAAATCTATTACAAATGTTTTATCACTATTTATTATTACCTTAAATTAAAAGATGGAAATGAGTAAAATGTTAACAAGTTACAATTCACAACTAAAAATAGTTGCTACGGGAAAGTTGATGCCTTTCTAAAAATTAATTGTCTGCAAAATCCTATAATTTCAGAATTTTTTTAAAGAAAATTTACGGTTGGAAAACGAATTCACTAAAAATCACGTTTTTTACATAAATACCTTTTCATGCGATGTCGTGTAATTCTAGTAATATTTAGTTCAATTTGTATACTTTTATATTTTAGTTTTAAATACTGTTACATCTTAATATTTTAGTGTATAGTTTAGTTAATCTTTTATCAGTAATGCTATTATTGTTCATGCCGGCTTAATCTGTATCTCTAAATAACCGATTTATTGAAACGTCTTCCCAACTTCTGAAACATCGAATTCCAAAAGAATCTTGTGGGATTTCTCCCAAGAGATTTCCGCAACATGTTAGCCATATAAGGGATGTTTAACTTTTTAGTCTTTCTGAAACAAAAAAACTTCACTAATGTTCTATAATATATAAGCTGTATTCACAATCAGAATCAAAGAAAATACAAATATGCTTTTGTTACATGTCCACCTGTTCTCTTTAAAAAGTTGTGTTTATATCTTTAGTGAGTCGTGTTATGACGGCTTAAGGTCGAAACAAATATTTATCGATATAAGTTTAGGATATTTTAACAGGCATAACTCTAGTGCAATACATACATTTAAGAATATACATTATTCATTAAGTGCTTTTTAGTTTCTGTATATTCCAAAAGTCATGGATCCAAATCAGCATGACTAGAGGAGAAGCTTGTATATGCAATGGTTCCATTAATGGCGTTTGTGGTTCAAATTAAAAAATTAATTTGTTTCATTGAAAATAATTTCCAATTTTTAAAGTTTTAGTTTAGGTAAGAACACGTATGTTTTACGCCACCTTCATTCCAAAACCAAGGTCAATAACTCATGCCAAGGTCAAAAATCGATGACGCAATGTTTAAAGGTTTCATAAAATTGATATTTTTGAAGATGATTGATTGAAAAGGTGGTAATTGAATTAACGTCGCATGGGAGCAACACAACGGGTTATTGGTGACGCTCCGGGATCAAGATCTGATGCCAGCTCAGGTGTTGTCCTCGTCATCTTACCGTCGTTCTAAATTACGTGATGCTGTCCTCAGAACTTTCTTAACGGGAGTTGATTCCGGACCGTCACCAATAGCGTAGTGTCACTTCCAGTGTGACGTTAATTAAAATACACTACCCTACAATAATGGACCGGATAGCAAGATGTGATGGTATAAGGGAAAGAATACATGCTTTAATAGGGGGTGGTCCCCCACATGCTGCAATTACACTAGCAACCTTTCTTGGCATACTTTCAACAAGGTTTCGATACACAGCTACGGATATTTGGGTATTTGTGTCCATTCCTGCTGCAAGAATGTCGCCTGCTCAGCTGTAGATTTCGGACGTGGTTCCCTGGTCCGCAAGCGTCGCTCGAACTCGTCCCACAAATGTTCTATGGAGTTTAGATCGTGACTCTGAGCAGGCCAGGGAAGACGTTTTACATCTATATCTCGATACCACTGCTCAACAGATAACTATAATTAACGTGACACGGAGCGTTGTCGTCCTGGAAGTAACATTCGTCCATTCCATAAAATTGCTAGAGCTTAGGAAGAACCTGATTGTCCAAAGTGTTCGTCGGCGTTCAATTGACCAGGAAGAACATGCAAAGGTCCCAGGCGTCTGGTCAATTATTGTAGGGTAGTGTATATAGCTTATACCAATTCAGTTTAGGACAACTTTCTGCAACAAGTTACCTTTAGCTTCCAATTTTAAAGGAATGGACCGAGAGTTCCTTTGGTGCTGTAAAGGCCAAAGTTCATTTGGGGAAGAGCAAAAATTGAGGGTTATATCTCGGTGCGGTATAACGAGTAGCTGTATTTATTAAAACGATGTCCCTCAAATATGTCATGGAAAAACCGGAAATAGGCGGAAGTGATAAACGAAAGGAAGTGAGGTGTCTCCGCATAAACGGATTTCCGATTCCTCCAAGAGCATGGGGGGGATATATCCCCTGAAACGTTAAAATCGGTTTGGGAAAAAAACATTTCGAACTAGAACTACATTACATCATGAAACATGATTCCGACGTAGTAAAACCGATTTTATAAACAAGCGAAGCAATACATGTACAGTCCCGGAAAAAAAACCCCGAACCATTGCTCTTTATTCGAGTTAATAAAATTTATTAAGTTAATAAAATTTGCATAAGGGGACATCTTCTAATTAAATTGAGCACCAACCTCATAATTTCCAATTGGAATCCCCTATTTGTACACACAATTTCAAATCTATATCAAAATTTGACTTCAGCCACCAAATTTCATGACATTAGGGCTTACCGTTTCGAAGTGACGACGGCAAAAAGATTCGAGCTCTTAATGTTAAATCCGTTTCTAAGACTTTTTTTATATCTTCCTAGATAATATTTCTATAACGCTGATATTTTGTACCAAGTTACTAATAAACAACCCAATCCCAATACACTTTGTATTATATTTTAAAAGTAGTTTTAAGTATGCAAATTCAATTATTAAATTACTGGTTAAAAAATTATTAATTGGAACCTTTTATTTTTATGGGAATCTATTCAGGACTTGTAGTATGGCAATGCAAAATTTCAGCTGTTTCCGGTAATTATTTTGAGCTACATTGAATTTTCCCAATTATTGCGATTTTAGGGTGAAACCAAATGTTTAAAAAACGTCTGACAAAACCTCGAATAATAGTTCTCGGATCGTTTGCACTTGCAAAGTAAATATAAAAAATTATTCTAAAATCGTTTGCACTTGCATAATAAATATAATAATTCTCGGATTGCTGAAAAATACGTTTGAAATAGTGTTAAAATTGAAGTCCGGGTAGCGCTAACTGTAATTAAACTGAATCTACAAAGTCTTTCTAAGTGGAGATGTTCCCTGAAATTGAAACTAAATTTAACATCGAATATCTCGGGATTCATGGATAGTAAAGTCATGAAATTTTATATTTAGACTAATTTAACTATACAGAATCTGATTATGGCTTCAAAACACGATGGTTCCATCGGAAGTGTTATTGTTTGCGCAAAATTTGATATGAAGACGTCCCTAATGCAATTTCCTAATGGAAGACGTTTTGCATCCGTATCCTGATACCAATGCTCGACAGAGGCAGTAACATGACGCGGAGCGTCGTCGTCCTGGAAGTAACATTCGTCCATTTCCATAGAATTGCCAGAGCGTATTAAGAACCTGATTGTCCAAAATGTTCATGTAGGCGTCGGCGTTCAATTGACCAGAAACAACATGCAAAGGTCCCGGGCCATACCACGAAAAACACCCCCAAACAATTAGTCTAATTTTATGCAAATCCACTGGCGTCCGGTCCATTATTGTAGGGTAGTGTATTTGACTATCGAAACATACATGTTCATAAAGAGAGGACTAGAAAACTTCCCCCTAACGCGCACATACAAGAGAGAAATACATTCAGCAATAATGTTCAGATCTTTATGAACGACATATCTCGTCGAAACCGATTGGAGGTAAAGTGACAAAAAACATGAACGACACTAAGCAATTCGATAATCTGTTTGCGGTTTAATCGTTTTGAATTATCTAATTATCCGCCTCTTTTACTCAAAGCGCCCTCTTCTTCCAGACGACTATGCTGTATCCAATGGAATGTGGTCCTCTACCCTCCGTGGCATGGCCGGACCGAGGACTGACCTCCCTGAGCGTCACCCCCAACAGAATATGGGACACGCAGAGCTACTCCTCCATCTACAGAATCATCGAGGACTACTCAAAGCAGCGCCAGAAGACCAAGAGTCCTCTACAAACCACCTGCGAACCCAATCTGCCCACAGGTAACTATTGCTCACTCTGCATCTTGCTTTATTGAGACCCATCAGTACAGGTGGGTAAGTGAATTAACGCCGCACTGGAGCAACACGACGTTCTATTGGAAAGGTGTGTCCGGGATCCATACCGAGTCGCCTCGTCGTTTTGAACCACGGACGGATGGCAACACATGAGCTGGCACCCCACTCTCCAAACATCCGCGTCGACCAATCGGTCAGGTGTTAGCCTCTTGATCGGAAGGTTCCTGGTCCGAATCCGGGTCAGTGCACGGATGTTTGTAAGCGTATGGTGTAGAGGCGGCTGGTGCACCTTAAATCTGTCGCGGCCGAAAGTCCTCGCGTTGGGTTGGCGCGAGGATGTACCATTTGGAAATACCACCAGCTCAAGGGGTCCGATTACGCAATTATTTGAATGGGACGACTCTAGGTAATTGGCAATATTGGTAATTTTTAATTAACGTCGTAACTAGAGCAACACAACGGGCTATTGACGACGGTCCGGGATCAGTCTCTTAAGGGAAAGATCCGAGGACAACACCTCGTAATTTTGAACCACGGTCAGATGACGAAGCAACACTTGAGCTGGTACCCCACTCTCCAAACTTCCACACCAACCCAACGTGAGGATTTTCGGTCGCGACAGATTTGAGGTGTACCAGCCGCCTCTACACCATACGCTTACAAACATCCATACACGGATTCGAACCAGGAGCCTTCCGATCTAGAGGCTAACACTTTAACCACTATACCGGTTGGTCGGCGGGACGACTTTAGGAGTTGGTGGTATTGTTCCAGCGAATTTATGGCGCGTTCAAGTCACACACAAATTCATTCATTTCCACAACAGTTCGCTTATAAAAAACTACAACCGAAGATAAATCGCTAAAACAAATGAGAAAAAAAAATCTTCATCAGAGCTGTAATCTTTCGAAAAAAATTACTCGGAACTAGTTACAAAAGAACAATGAGGCGAGAAATAATAAATTGGTGTAATCGGCACCGAACTACGAAAGATTTCCGCTGCAGAAAAAAAACCCATTTCAAACTGTAACGAAACACAAATTGAGGTTTTTATCTCATTCATCATAAATAATTTTTCCATTGTTTGTGCTTCCAGATCCAAGGCAATGGAGCCGCGAAGACGTTGCCAGATGGATCCAGTTTATCTGCAGCAATCACCACCTGCCGTCGGTCCACCTGGAACGATTCCTGATGAACGGGAAGGCCCTCTGTCTCATGACCATGGACATGTTCGTCAGCAGAGTGCCCCTGGGGGGCAAACTGCTCTACAAGGACTTCCAACTGAGGCTGAGCAGCGCCCTCTACAGCTGAGGACAACCCCACGAGACACTTGTACTGTAATCTTCCAATCTATTTGATGGCCCAACAGAAGGCAGCTACTATTTCGAGAATGGGTACTGTTCGATTCGTTCTCGATCGTCAGGACTTACGAGGCTGAACATTCGCTACCTAGTCGTAGCGGTGTGACACACGAGGGGACTTGAGCAGCGCTGCCTGGTGGGTGAAGACGTTTCTACTGCTCCTGTCACACGGTCTCGCCAAACAACGCGCTACACTCTCGATCATCCGAGGCGAGGCTGTGAATTACAACTCGCGCCACCTAGCCAGCTTGTTGTTGACGTAGGTGGGTGACACACGAGGAGACTTGAGCAGCGCTACCCAGGGTCGCTTATACTTCTTGAGATAGAACAAAACCACTCGGTAGTAGTTTATCAATGTGTCACTGGAACAACACAACAGGTTGATTTGGTGACGGTCCGGAATCAAGGATAGTTTCGAGGTGACAACACCTCGTCATTTTGAACCCCATTCTTCAAACTTCCACAATGCACCAAGATGAGGAAATGACAGATTTAATGTGTACCAGCCACCACGCACGCGACTGTCTTGGCTGAATCGAGTTTCGAAATCGGAGAGTTGCGATATCGAGTTCAACCCAAGACCGCTCGTGTACAATGGAGGCTGTTGCACGTTAAATCTGTCGGAAGCTAAAATGTCCTCACGATGGCGTGGTACGGAAGTTTGGAGAGTAGGGTTCCTGTTCAAGTGTGGCCTCGTCATCTGACGGTGGTTCAAAATTACGTGGTGTTTTCCTCGTATCTTTCCCTTTGGGTTTGATCTCGGACCGTCGCCAATAGCACTTAGTGTTGCTCCAGTGGTAATTAAAATACCTACCTACATCCAAGTGGGCCTACCGAGGTCCAGAAAATTACTCGGATCGTGCTATCTAGGCAAATCGTATCGAAAAGAAAGGCGACCTAGGTCACGCTTCACAAGTTACCTCGAGTGTCATTACCTTTAGTGTTGTGGGTTGTCTCGAAAATTTTTTTTTATCATTTTCACGCTATGCAAACTGCATTGACTTTGCTTTATGATACTTTTCGAGGCGGCTATGGACGCACTGTCAACAACAGGTGGTTTCATTACATGTTGCGATTCGCTAGTGAGCATGACGCCTTAGAGACTTTTGATCCTCCATCTACATGTGTATATACCAGACTTGCAAATATGTTGATTACTTCGGAAGAGTCCGCCATTTTTTCTACAGTTCCTACTTTGTGCCGTGGTTTTTGTATTAAGGACATAATTTTCATCTCATTCGGTATATTTTTAATCAAAATTATCACCTATTCACGTGCACATTTTCATACGCGTTGATAAATAGCTGTTGTAGCACGATTATGGTTCATTTAAGCTCGGTCATAAGTCAACTGCAAGCAGTCACTGCATGTAACATTGTTGGATATTTCTGCTAGTGCGATATTTAATTATCTGGTTTTTAAACCATGTGTATATACTGCCAACTAACTGATCCTTGTAAGTTTTACAGTCTATCCATTGATTTTTAACTAAAAATGAATTTTACAGTACAGCTCAATGCTTACGTATGGAAACTACAAATAAAGCAGATGTTTCTTAACAGTTTTAAACAATCATTTCAGCTTCAACGTTAATTAGTATTAGTTCATGAGGACATCCTGTGACGTATCGGTTCTAAAAAGCCTGTAGATTGTTTAAAAATCTCTTGAATCGATTCAATAAGATTAACTATCGATATTTTTATATCGTTTTGAGGAAATTACATAGATTACTATAGATTCTTGCAGAAAACTGTAGTGACAATTCAAAACGTTCACTGATAAATTCAAGATAAATTTGGAACAAAACAGAAAAGTTAAAAAATTGTTCAAATTGAGATAAGTAAGCGAGTGTATGTAAAAAAATAATCTTACAGATCAAATAAGTACAAGCCAACTTTGAATAAAATCTGAGGTATAAATGCTGGCTCAAACGATAAAGTTAATTTATAATAGCTATGCAGAAAAAATACATCCAACAAAAACTTGTCTCCTAAAAATATGACTTATACCGTTTGGCCCTAACGCTAAAATAAATATTTACATAATAATTACCAGCCAATAAAATGCAATTAGAGATGCTGTGCTAAGAAACAAATATCTTGTTTCATAAACATTTTGTAAAAAGCCGTTTGTAAAATTTGATAAGATAAATTGATCAAGACTATCTTCATTTTGTCTATTTGTAATTTGTATATTTCAACTGTCTGTGCTTTTGAATTCTTACATTGCCTTTATCAGCATCCCGCCCAAATGTATTCATAGATATGCGATTTTATATATTTTGCGTGTATAATTTGTATCATGCTCTCTTGTTATGTGTTGTAGATATCAAACGGATTTAGCACGTGCTTCTACGCATTGTAAATAGTATTTCTAGGTTCCTATGCAAGCTTTATACAGCTATTTATAAGTATAGCTAGTCATTGTAGAAGATATGCAAATAAAGGTCTTGAATATCTCATCAGTTTGTATTTTCTCTGCATTGTTTGGTAATTTTTAATTAAACGCCGTATTAGAGCAACACAACGGGCTATTGGCGACGGTCCGGGATCAATCCCCTAAGGCAGTGTTTCCCAAACTTTTGACAAGTGTACCCCTTCTATAATTTTCGTAACGCTGAGTACCCCTCGTCGAAAAAAGGGATGTATTTCAATAACAACAAAATGGGTTTTTTTGTTCTTTTTTTTGTGACGTACACAAAATAATAAGAAAAGAGAAATAAAACTATTCATAATAAAATATAAATAAAAGTTATATTATAAATAACGTTTATTTGGATCAATGAGAAGGATGAAGTTGTTTGTGCTGAGATAGCAGATCGTCATAATTTGTTAATTTTAATCTGAGATGTGGTTCCACGTCCAATAGTCTGTTGCTTTTTTTCGACTTAATGTCTAGAAATGCTGAAAAAGCAACTTCACATAAATCTGAAGTTGGAAAAGGCAAGATGTATTTTAGAACTTTTTCTGTTAAAACCGGATACACAGGTTGCATTTGTAACCAGAATGATGTTAAAGTACTCTCCTTCTGTTTATTTTTCAAGAATCCGTCTGAAGCCAATTCCAACAGTTGCTCTTCTTCCGCAACGAATAAATCTTCTGCCACGGATGTTGTGTTAATGTTAAATGCTTATCTTATCCATTCAATATTTTTGGTTAAATCAAGGAAATAGTTTTTCAAGCCCACTTGCAAACTCTCCAAATGCTGTGTAATGCATTTCAGAGTATCAGCATCAATTTTAGTAGTCGAACTTGTTATAAACTCATGAAGAGAATGAAACGAGTCTACTTCTCCATTACCAAATCTCTTTTGCCATAACTTCAGTTTTGCGATGGCAGCGTTCCCTTTATCTTGAACATGAAACAATGAAATTTCTTTGCCCTGTAACGATAAGTTGAGGCAATTTAAAACAGAGAATATATCTGCTAAGTATGCTAGTTTACAAAGCCATTTCCAGTCATGTAAACAATATCTCAACTCAAATCTATCATGAAGAAAACATTGAAGTTCATGTCAAAGCTGCGCCTGTCAGGCCGGTTGCGCCCTACGGAGGGTTAACGAAGTAAGTTGTTTCTGTAACGAAGTGTTCTATATTTCAGCCGTGTCTCTCCGGACCATCTCACGCCTCACAAGACTGTCTTTATTTGACTCATGAGAACGTAAGGCGCATCTACGCACAGTGCAGTGTAAATCCCCGCCAAACTCCGGTGCAACGCGTACTCCCACCCAACTCTTCCCGTACCCCTGGGGGTACGCGTACCACACTTTGGGAAACACTGCCCTAAGGTAAGGATTCGAGGACAACACCACGGCATTTGAACAAAGGTCAGATGACGAGGCAACACCTGAGCTGGCATCGCACTCTCCACACCAACCCAACGCTTTTCGGCAACGACATATTTAAGGTGCACCAGCCGCCTCTACACCATACGCTTACAAACATCCATGCACCTACCCGGATTCGAACCAGGAACCTTCCGATCTAGAGGCTAACACCTCAACAGGGCTCCTAACACGTCACTTTTTGTCACCTTTTTGACAATTTGTCACCTTTTCAGGGGTTTTAAGTTCTTAAATTTTATTTAAAGAAGAAAAAATGTTTGATGCACAGTAAAAAAATTCACTTTCTCTAAAAAAAAACCAGGGTTTGTAGGAATTCAATTTCAAAATGCGCTACATTCCACTGCAAGAATGGATTCAAAAGCGTACCGTTTCAATTGTAAAAGGATACTTCACATTGCCCGCGGTGTATTAGCAGCAAGTACTGGAAATTTTCCCACAGGAAAAGGCTATCAGTAAAACGAAGCGTAGAAGTTTAAGGGAAGCAGGGCCTTCTGCATGTCCGACCCCTCTTACCTAATTTCCTAACTTGAGTGGTATTTAAGACTAACGTTTTCTTTTCATAGTATTGTGTGGCGTATCATTTGGCGCAAGATAGATATCACCGGTCGACAGGGTCGAACAATAGGAGTAACCCTCGAGAAGGTCAGACGCTGACAGCTCGTAAATGGTGATCGATGCCAGTGGTCACTTAAAAGGGAGGATAACATCCTCCATACACAAATCTGAGGGTGCTCTCAACAGACCCGTTTTATTTTCGGATTCTGGAATAAAACGAGGATGGAGAGGTCAAGAGACCGGACGGATCAAGCTGATATTAACTCAATGTTAACCCAGGAGGAGAGGTAATGCGTTTAGTACCTTTGTCATCACATGTTGCAGTTTCTATTGTGGGTCTGATTATGTCTAGAAGGTATATATACGTCAGGGTAAACACTGAAATGATAGTGGAATCTTCAATATGTATGATAATTTACACTCGAAGGTGTCTTCAGCTAAGTTTCAAAGGGGATAGATCATCAACCTCTTACACATTCTAAGTGCTCGAAGCTCCCCATCGAGAACCCCGACATTCCTGTCTACGGAACAGAGGCTATTCCCGCTCTGCTCTCTTTGTGGCAAAGAAATGAGGGCATGGAAATCTTAATGGACTTCAGCCGTTTCTTCAGGAGGTAGAGATCTGAAAGATTCCAAACCCCTCCGTAACCAGAGAATGCAAAAATTTCCGTCAATGTATCCAGAGGGTTAAATATTAAAGGAGCGTTGCGAACGTATTGAAAATCATTCTCTGTTATCATCGAAGTTAATTATTACAATTTCTTAAGTTTTTTTAGTGAAAGTCAGTTTTTAAAAAAATTATAATGACTCAATGCTTTCTACCCGAAAAAAAAAAGAACTAATTAACATTGAGACATGTAATATTCACACAATACATAATGCTTTTCTTAAAGGTCTACAAGCGTTAGGGTAAGATGTGTCTTAACGAGTTTTTGGTATTCACAGATTTTTTTAATCAGTGGCCTAAGCGTTGGTCAACATACAGACAAATTCAAGAAGACGAAACTTCCCACTCACCATTTCATCAAGTCATTGTTCAAGCAGGTGGCTAAGCCTAAAGCCAACTGCTGAAAGGTTGCTTGAACATTGAATTGCAGAGCGAAAGTATTTCCTTGACTATATTCCAATAAAAAAGCCAAACATGATACAAAGTTGAAAATTTGTTTGTCATGAAAATTTGTTGTTGAAAATTTGAGTTTTAAATTTGAGAACAGCACTGAATGCATTACACTACACTCTTTCTTATGGTACAATTATTTAAAAAATTGGTTCATAAATAAATTTGATGCAATCAAAAGTTGGTCACACAAATTTCGTATTTTTTAGTTCGCATAGCAGGTTTTGTACGCAGTTGTGGGTTGTATTTTTGACTATCGGGTTTGCCAGATATTTAATTTATTCTAGCAACAATTGCCATAAAAATTATTTCTTTTTATTTGTCGAGGAAAAGGGCTCGCTTTCTTCACTTCGTTCTCTGAAGGTTTACGGAGAAAGTACGAAGTACAGAACGTAAAGTTAGGAGATTAACACAGATTACTAAAAATTGTACAGGGAACAAGATGCAGAAGGTATTTTACTGATGCGGCTATTAGTTTAGGGTGCATTAAGTGTTAAAGTAAAAAAGAGTGAAATCACTTGAAAAAGTATTGGTTTGCTTCGCAAACCAAACAGGTTTACGAAGCAATCCCTGGGGGGGGGTCTGTGAGCAGAGGGCGAAGCCCTCGCTGTGACGTCATGGACCGGAAAGTCAAATCAGGATTATACGAATTATTCAGATAGTTTCGCTGTCCAGGAGATGCTCTCTGCGAAAGTAATGTTGGTTTGCGAGCTTAAGTGAGCAGGGGGCGGAGCCCCCTAGTAAGATAGAAAACATGAGGCGCAAGAAAAATTAGAGAAGGACAGGAAAGAAAAAGATAGACTTGGAGCAGAGAAAAAAAAATTTAAAGCAGCTGGCAAAGAACAGAAAGGTGATAGAAGAAGACGAACGAAAACTTAAAATTATGCGTAAGGAAGAGAATGAGATATAGGACAGTGCTTCAAAATTATTAAAGGATGCGAATGATAGGCTCAAGAAGGCGATGAAAAATACAGTTTTTAAGGAAGTAGCACTTGCTCAGGCAATGATTGAAGGAGCGGCAAAAGACAGACTTTAAAAAATGCACATTCTTCTATTGAAGAAACAGACAAAAATAATTTGACTTTTTCAACAACAAAAAAAAAAATGAGACATAATCTTTCAAAGAAAAGGAAGAAATTCTTGAAGCCGTGTCAAAAAATGAACAAATTAAAAAATCATCATTACGATTTTTTAATTTTTATGTTAATATTTTTAAATGATGTACTTTTTAAATGAAGAAAATGAAAATATCCTTCCAAAGAAAGAAGAAGAAAGGATAGTGGAGGATCTTTTTATTCTCTATCTTTATACTACACTTGAATATAGTTAGCATTATTGTTATATGTCATTTTTTTTTTGCTCGATTAGTCACTTTTTGTCACTTTTTTCTGCTTGATTAGTCACTTTTTGTCACCTTTTTGGTTAAATTAGTCACTTTTGTCACCTTTTTAGACCTTTAAACCTGTTAGGAGCCCTGCCTCAACCACCAGACCGTCGGTCGGCTGTTCAATAAAAGACATAGAGAAAATACTGTAGAGTTGACTATAATAAGAAACTGTAGTTAAATTTAATAACACGTTCTCAAATAAATAAATAAATGTTCTGATAGTAAAATTACTCATCTTTACGCCATAAACAACCCTCCCGGTACACAATATACAGCCAGGTAGGTATTTTAGTTTACGTCGTACTGCTGCAACACAACGGGCTATCAACAACGGTTCGGGATGAACTCCCAAGGGAAAGATCCGAGGATAATATCACGTTATTCAGAACCACGGTCAGGTGACGATGCAACACCTTAGCTGGCACCCCACTCTCCAAACTTCCACACCAACCCAACGTGAGGACTTTCGGCCACTACAGATTTAAGGTACACCATACGCTAACAAACATCCATACCCGGATTCGAACAAGGAACCTTCCGATCTAGAGGCTAACACCTTAACCACTATACCGGTTAGTCGGCGAGGGCAAATCGGATTTAGCGTGCATCAGAACACTTTGTATTGGGGATGCGACATCGACAACAAATTATCGATGTTTTGTATTATCGATGTTCAAAATTTAAAACATCGATATTGATAATACATCGCCCTAAAACCATCGATGTTTTTAAACATCAGTGTATTTAAACTTTTTTCCTCCATTTCTTAATACTGGTTTAGTAACCTCAAACATTAATGTTGTGCAAAATTAGTTTTCCCTTCGGATTTGATCCAGGACCATCACTAATAACCTGTTGGCGTTACTCAGTACTGCGTTAATTAAATATACCTACGTGATAACTAGAGCTCGAATCGATATGCAAAAATGTGACCTGAAATATGCATTTCAAAATCTCGAAAAATGCATTAAACCCCCCAAAATATGCGAAATTGCAACAACAAAAAAATTCCTTCTTACAAAAAGGAGGATAAAGTGAAATTGAACCCCACTTTCATTCAATTAATTCACAATTTTATTTATATATCGCCAGATAAAGATAAAAAATACTTTATTTTTTACTATTGCATTTTTTTTTTTGTAAAAATGTTTGAAAATAGAAAAAAATGTCCAAATGTTCAAAAAACGCCAATTGGGCAAAATAGTCCCAAATATGCAAAGTAAACTAGGCGGCTTTTCTTGCTGTAAATTGCTTAAAAAACACTCAATACGGATTTCTATGAACATTAGGGGCTAAAAAAAGGTTATGCAAAATCCGAGCTCTAGTGATAACACATAAAAAAATTGAAATCATCTTCATAAATTAACTACTAATATTCTCAAAGTTTCACTCTTAAATTTTATGTGTTTAGATTAGTAATTTAAAAGTTCATGTAATACAGTAAGGTAATTTTTTTGTTAACGTCGTACTAGAGCAACACAACGGTCCGGGTAATAGTAATTTTAGTTAACGTCGTACTAGAGCAACACAACGGGCTATCGACGACGGTCCGGAATCAGTCCCTTAAGGGAAAGATTCGAGGACAACACCTCGTAGTGTTGAACCACGGTCAGATGACGAGGCAACACCTGAGCTGGCACCCCACTCTCCAAACTTCCACACCAACCCAATGTGAGGACTTTCGGCCACGACATATTTAAAGTGCACCAGCCGCCTCTACACCATACGCTTAAAAACATCCATGCACCTACACGGATTCGAACCAGGAACCTTCCGATCTAGAGGCTAACACCTCAACCACCAGACCCGTCGGTCGGCTGTTCAATAAGAGACATATAGAAAATACTGTAGAGTTGACTATAATAAGAAACTGTAGTTAAAATTGCCCGGAACCGGATTCGAACCAGGAACCTTCCGATCTAGAGGCTAACACCTTAACCACTATGCCCATGCAATACAGAAAGTTAACTCATTTAAAAGTACCTATCTAACAGTGGTTTAAAATTAAGTGTCCTTGGATTTTTCCTTTAGGTGAAAGATATTAGACCTTCGTCAATAGCCCGTTGAGTTGCTCCAGTACGGCGATAAAAAGAATACCTACCTTCCAAAGTAATGTGACCTCTAAATGAAAGAGAAACTGAATGTTTTTCATATGTCACGTAAGCTATTACTGAATAACTTACAAATTGAAATGCTCGAATTTGTTTTTGGTTGTTTCAATTTTTTAAGTAAATAAATATTAAGGTATTCATGAAAAATTTAGCAAATTTATGAGCAAAGCAAGTCTTAAACAAATGAAAACATTTTATCACTCTTTGAAGTTATACAATAATTCTCAAAAGGTTTAACTACTTTGTACTGGTTAGGCTTTAGAATAGATATAAAATTTGAGTGAGAAATGATAACCTTTTTTTTGTGCCCAAGATCTTGACTACAAAAAAAATAGTTACGTATTGCTTGGACTACTTTCGTTTGCCGGTTGGAAACGAACATTTTTCATCTGATGGGTTAACAAGACGGCAGAAGAGGCCCAACCATTGATTCATCATCTAGACTCTATAACAAAAAAATCAACGCACCCAGAAAGAGTTGTCCGATGGAGACAAAAATTGATGAATAGGAAAATTATGTACAGAATAGAAAATGATTAAAATTTCAGTACAATTGAATGATTTATTTCAGAGTTACAGTAACGACCTCAACAAGGTATTGACCCGCCTCTAGCCTGGATGCAAGCTGCCACACGGCGTGGCATAGACCGATAAAGCTCCCGAATGGTCTACTGCGGTATTTCTTGCCAAATTTGCTCCAATTGTAGGACTACGTCATCAGCATTCCCTACCGGATGCAGTCGCCTTCCCATCATATCCCAGACATACTCGATGGGAGAGAGATCTGGTGATCTAGCTGGCCAAGGAAGTGTTTGACAAGCTTGAAGACAGTTCATAGCAACACGTGCGTATGTGGTCTGGCATTGTCTTGCTGAAAAATAATCCCAGGGTACTGCGAAAGGAACGGTAGCAAAACAGGTCTCATATTGTCGTCAACGTACCGCTGTGCAGTAAGTGTACCTCTAATGACGACCAAAGGGGTCCGGCAATCAAGGGAAATGGCACCCCAGACCATAATTCCTCGTTGAGGGCCCGTGTGGCGTGCAATAGTGAAAGCAGGATCGGCACGCTGCCCTGGGCGTCTCCAGACACGTCTTCGATGATCGTCAGGACACAGTTCAGTTGGAAGCGGGATTCGTCCCTAAAGCTATACGTCCCCAGTCAGCATCATTCCAGCCTGATCGAGCCAAGCACCACTGTTATCTGACTCGATAGTGTGCAGGCGTGAGTGGCAGGTGGCGTAACGGTCGGTACGAGCGTAGATTTCGCTCTCTCAGCCGTCTGTGAACGGTCATGGTGGACACTCGTGTGTGGGTCGCACGACTGATGGTTGATAGCAATGAATCAGGCGCTGTGACAGCTGATCTGACAATCACTCTGTCCTCGCGATCTGTTGTGGCCCTACGTCGACCGCTACCATCATGACTCTGAAATCTGCCATAGTCCACCCACTCTTGCCAGCATCTTCTAATCGCCGCATCGCTTCGACTCACATGACGAGCGATTCTCCGACTTGCCCAACCTGCCTCTTTCAATCCAATGATGCGACCTCTTTCAAACTCTGAAAGTTGCTCGCAATGAGTTCGAATCCTGCGGCGAGGCATTTTTTCAGTCGGTGAAAGGTATCCTAAATCGCAATGCAGCAAAAATTTTTAACAACAGTTCAAGAACAACTCCTTATATACATCTGCTGGATGCGCTAGAGTGCGTATATATATACATATAAAAACCATTATTGAATTAAAGTTTTGAAGGGGATATATGAAATATAAATACGGAAATGGAACCTACCAATTTTTGCTAATTTATCAAACATACCACGTTTTGTGCAACGAATTATGAATGTTTTAATACTTTTGGTTCAAAAGTGTATAGACTTTTTTGTTTTAAGCAGTTTGTTCAAATTTTATAGCAATCAGACAATAACTGCAAAAGTTTGTTTTGAAAGTCCAGTGTCCCTTAAGTGATATATTGGAATTGCATTCAAGCATAATCCCAAGAAACACGACGCATTACGAAAGTGTTTAGCAAACTCTTCGCCCTTTGCATTTAAGTTTATAGAAAAATCCTTCACAGATTGTCAGGTTTTATGCACGCGCATGACCCTTTCACTGCTTTATGCACAACCATTGTCTAAATAAAATTCCCTTCGGGATTAATCTCGAACCGCCTTCAATAGCCCGTTCTGTTGTTCCAGTGTGACGTTAACTTCCTTTTCCTACCTATCTCTTGAAGTAAATCGTTGTGTTGCTCTTGTACGACGTTAACTAAAATTACCAATTACCAATCTTTAAGTAAAATATTTTTTAATAAACTGTTTTTTTGTTTTTGTTTCATGAACGATAGCAATGCTTATGAAAGAAACAAAAAGGTTTTTGAATGAATTCTGCAGAAACCAAAATGAAATGTGTTTGGTTTCTCCTTTTTGACTTTCAAAAATTCTAAAATAAGTTATTAGTGTTATTTTGGATCAAGTTTTTCCCGATACCTTTACTTACATTGTTGTAATACTTATTTTCTCAGTGGTAGCGCTGCAATCAATAAGTAACTTATGAAAAAAGTGAAATCTCTGCTTTTGCATGAATTAAGATCCAAGACAATTAGTGATTACATTAAAAGATTGAAAAAACAGTTGAAAAACAACCAATGTGAGGATAAGAATAAAAACTTGAGGCTGGAGTTCCAAAGTTTTTTCCATTGATATTGAAAAAACAATCACATCATAAGACACTAGAAAAGCTAAGCAAAGACTTCTACTTCCACTACACACCTACGATGCTGTCTGGGAAACAACAAAAAAGTGGTTTTTGTTTGTTTTGATGCAATACGCAGCAGTGTGATGTGTCACTTTGTTTGTTTGCCCTGACATGTGTTCTTCACTGATCGAGCGATGAAACCTCAATAAAACTTCCTCTTAACGATGGAGCCAATCGACGAGAAGCTCGCCGATCGGTCTAGGTGCACTGAGGTGAACTCTTCAGAGAAGGACGCTCCGCGCGACAATGACGAACGCTCGCCGCTGCTCGACAGTAGCTTCGAAGTGCACCCCAGCCTGAGCTACGGTGGGATCGCCGTCTCGTTCGTAGACCAGTCCGAGTCCTTCCCTTCCCCCGAGTTCCACATGAATTCCGAGGACAAGACCTCGATGGCGGAGGAGGAACTCAAGAGGAAGCTCAAGTACTTTTTCATGAACCCCATCGAAAAATGGCGAGCGAAGGGTAAATTCCCGTGGAAACTCGTCCTTCAAGTGGTGAAGATAATTTTCGTCACCTTTCAGCTCACTGTGTTTGGTACCGACGGGTACATTTATGAACTGCAGAAGCAAAATACGGGGTCTAGTTTCCGTCACATGCTTCTGAAAGATTGGACTCCGCTGAGGGATGTTGTGTCATATCCCCCATCCACAGGTCCCTATGCCGTCTACACCAAACCGGAATTTTTCGCTAACGTCGACAACGTGATCAGAACTTATGCCAACATAACGAACATCGCACTCGGCACGTACTGTTACGAGGGACCTAACTGCACGATGAGTGTCCTGTCATTTTGTCGAGACGAGTTCAAGATGATGGTAGCATTTAATTCCTCTGTGACATTTGACAGTCACCCGAAAACCATCTGTCACGACATACCCAGCTTGTACCCCGAAGGCGATCCCCGGTGGAAGAACTTTTCGATCAAAGACTACCTGGCCGCACAGAATGACTCCATTTCGTTTGATCGGCTGATCACTGCCGAGATCGCCTTCACCCTGAAGACCATATTTCTGAAGTCCCTCGGTAGCAACAAGTATCCCGATTGCTACAGCTTCAACGTCAACGTCCAGTACGACAACAAGGATCATGACGGTCAGGTCCTCGTGACTCTGGACACCAAGGCAGAAAAGCTGAAGTGCTACCACAATGGCAACATGAATCCAGATGACAAGTGGGGATACATTGCTCGACAGGTCCTCAATACGTTCATCATATGCATCTGCATTCTCTCCCTGCTGCTCTGCTGCCGTTGCTTGGCGAAGGCTCGGCTACTATGCGGTCTGACGGACAAATACTTCAAGCTCAACCAGAACAAGGCCCTGTCCACCCAGGAGAAGATGGAGTTCCTTGACATGTGGTATTGCGTCATGATCTTCAATGATGCCCTGATCATCTCAGCCTCCGTCTTGAAAGCGGCCATCGAACAGAGGACGGTGGAGAGTGACCAGTACGCCACCTGCGCCATCCTGCTTGGCGGTGGCAACTTCCTGGTGTGGGCTGGTGTATTGCGCTACCTAGGGTTCTTCAGCAAGTACAACATTCTCATCCTGACGATGAAGAAGGCGATTCCTAACGTACTGCGCTTCACCCTGTGCTGCATTCTCCTGTACTCGGGCTTCGTCTTTTGTGGGTGGGTGGTTTTGGGTCCGTACCACATTAAGTTCCGCAGCCTGAGCTCGACTTCAGAATGTCTGTTTGCCATGATGAACGGTGACGACCTGTTTGCGACATTCGCCATCACCAACACAAACAACAACCTCATTTGGTGGTTCAGTAGGATTTACCTGTACACCTTCATCAGCATGTTTATTTATGTCGTCATATCCCTGTTCATATCAGTGATAATGGACTCCTACGAAACGGTGAAGGACTACTACAGACATGGTGGTACCCTGACCCGCATTCAGGTCATGATCGCGGATTATCCTGATGACTCCTGCTCTTCATTTTACCAGCAGCGCCGAAGACAACAGAAGACTGTATGGCAATGGATTATGCTCTTATTTAGAAAATAAGTGTCCATGTAACATAAAAAAATGTCATATTGAGTGGATGCTTACTTGAGGAGTATTTAACACAAACAATTGATTCATATTTTCAGGATTGGTTGTACTCTACATGTGAAAAAAAAACTGGGAAATGGAGGAAACTTGAAATTTTTTTATTCTTTTACTCTTAAGTTATTTATAAGTGTGGCTAGTGGTGTGTGATAATCTTCTCTTGTAGAGAAATGTGTAAAAATTATTTTTAAAGAATGTTTTTTCTATTAACCAGGTTGAAAGATTCAATTTATTGTTGTTAAATTTTATATATTCTTTCTGTTACACATGATTTTTTGTTCTATGATCTAGTTTAAAACATCTTTTAACCCAATTTCTGTTTTTAAAATTTTGTAATTTAAATCATGTTATGTTCAAATTTGATATCCAACAATTAATCCTTGTGTGAAAATTAATTGTAAAGTTTGAAAATCTTTTCTTAAATTTAAATTAAAATTTCCAAAGGTGAAATAAAAATGTTTTAGGAAAAGTGAATCAGTTAAACTGGTTTGAAATGTTTCCTGAAGTGTATCTTATACACTCCAAACATGTTACAAAGTGAATTGACCTAATACTTTTGTGTATTTGCTGAATCTTACTTTATCTAACAATATTAATAAATATTTGTAATTTCTCTGTTTGAGAAATGAGATTCAGGACGAAATCCAACCTTTGAGAATATATTTCTTGATTGCCTGACAATAGATTTAGATCTATGCTGTGTTTTGGTAGAAATTTTACAAATTTGATGTAAAATACAAAATGCAAGTCTTATAAATTATGGACTCTGATTACCAATGTTCAATCAATTTGATCTTTACTAGATATTGAAAAAATATTCTGTATTTAAAGCATTCTCTACTTCCATTACTTAATTAATAGAAGGATGCCTTACTATAGTCAGTGCTATAAGTAACATAACTAACTAAACTAATTTCTACTTGGAATTATTGTTCAAGATGTTTGTTTAAAATTATAATCAAGCCATACTGGATATTGGGCCGTCATACAACAAACATTCAAAGATTGATAGTGCACAAGTGAAGGTCCCAATGTGTGTGTAACTTAACGAAGAGACAAATGTTTTGTTGAGGCTTTTTCAAATAGACAGTCTAATTTCAGCATAGAAATCGAGTACGATAAAATTGAATTTTGTTTGGGTGTATTGTAAAGAGCTTTATCCCTGCTATTTATTTTGTAGACAAATGTTTGTGAACTATGTGCTCAAATGAAGTGTAACCGTGTCTATGCACTGTCTAATTGGACAAACGGGAAAATAAATTTATTGTCGTAAGACATGCATTTCCTTATTTATATCAGTCTTCAGGTGAAATTGTTTCCTTGCATACTGTTCTACATTGTGCAGTTCTATTAAGTACTAAGAACTATTATTGTCTAATTTTAGTGGTATAAAAATCAAAGAACTTGATATTTGCTAAACTTGATATGCATTCTTTTGGCTAAGAGTTCTATGATGAACACAAACCGTATTAAAGAGATCCATGACATGACTAGTTATACTCTAGACGTTGTTTTTGTTAGTTTTACATTATTTTTCATTTAAACTATTTGTTTTGTGTTCATTTCTAAGAACTTATTTATAGATTTATTTAGAAGAACAGTTTGCGTTCGAAACTAAATTTGTGTATTCTAAATGAAGTGCTCTGACATGGCTAATTGAAGTGATTAAGTAAACAGTATTTTTTTAAAGGCATACATTATAGCCACATTTCGGTAAAATGAACAATTTTGTGCCAAGATAAACTATTGCCATCCAAGATAACTTGTTATTTCAAAGCTCTTAATTGAAATAACATTACTTCAGGCCAAAAACTAAAGACCTGCTAACTTCACTTGGCGACACCTAGTGTAGTATTTACATGTTTATAGGCCTTTTTGTTTTCGCTGTATTTGATGACTTTTTAGTACTTTATATTGTTTATCCAACAATTCATGTTATACAGGATCTGTTTTACTTGTGAATCCATTCCATGCGAAAAAATATGTGCTTAGATAAATTTAGTTCTGGAATTTTTAAAATATGTGATATCAACTTATCTTTTTTGCATGAGCTGTCATTAAATGTCCTTGATATAATAAAAAATAATATGAAACATTTGAAATTCTGTTGCGTTTCATATGTTCACTAAATAATTTAAAATCTTGCCTTCTTCCTTGTTGAAAAATTTCTAGAATTTTCTGTAAAAATTTCTATAGAATGAACTAAAGAATTATGGCCTGTTTTTCTATAAGCTCTATAAAGTAACCTCTATAGAAATCTCTAGAATGTTTGTAGAAACCTATACAATATAAATGCTCAATTTCTCATTTTGTTTCATGACTTTTCTATTCTGCAGAACTTCTCTATAGAATTATGACCTACTTTTTCTTTTAGCTCTATAAAGTAACCTCTAGAAATCTATTTAAATACCTAAAAGCTTCTAAAGAAGTTTCATGACTTTACTCTTCTATGTAGAACTTGTCTAGAAATAAATATCTATAGAATCAGCTCATTATATAACAATATATATATAATATTATTATCTCTATAACAATAGCTTTAGAATTCTTTTCTATAGAAACGAAATTTTGTTTCTATAATTCTATGAAACTCTAAAATTGTTTCATAAGGGTTTATCCCTTGTTTACATAAACTTCTTTTCAGCCACTATGTGGACAATTAATGTGCTGTCAACATAAATTTGAAAAACTAAATTTTTGTACAAGTTCTTGGAATGCAAAAATCTATGAGGTCTGAAATATAGCTGTACACGTTTTTATGCTGTGATTGCAAGCTTATACCTGGAAATGTTGAGAATTGAAACCTCTATTTGATTTATCAGTTACAAAATCTAATCTTCCTGATTGTTCTAATTATAAACTGACTCTAACCAGTACTGATGAACAGGAGTCACAGTGTTTGATTATTTTGAGTGAATGATAAATGGGACATTGATTTTGCTTTGAACCGACATTTCTATAAATAGAATGTAATTTTTAAAAATAATTTCATTAAGCATGTTTGAACCTGTTTAGATCAGATAAGTTTTACTGTACAAACCTGCTCAGTTATTTAGGGAACTCAATAAATGTGCTTTGTTTAGAATATAAATATGTCAAAGAAAATTGAAAATTTGTTTTTAATTGCAGATGTTTTTTATAATTGTATGGTGTATGTATTGTATGATTCCACCCTTTATTAGGGGAGGGTTACTTAAATTTTGTTCGCTACCAACTTTGGAAAATGGAGAGGCGAAAAATTACAATTTCGGAATCTGATTGATAAACTGAGTAAAATAATACTTAATTAAATATTTGATACGTTTCTTTTATTTTTTAATAGCCCGTTGTGTTGCTCCCCTGTACGACATTAATTAAAATATCTACCTTAAATTTCTGGGGCCCACGGTTGTCGGGTTTGTAACTATGGTTGCCAGAACATCTCTTTTAAAGGGAACATGTCCTCTTTTTCCTCTGGGATCTTTTTTTTTTTTTTTTGATGTTTTTTTTTTGTTGTTAATTTCGGATTGGCGTTAAAAATAGATTTCACATATTTCAAACTTTACGCATTAATATATTCACATTGCATACTATATCGTTATGTAAACCACAGTTATTCAGATACGCACTAGATCTAGTATAATGTACGAAAATCGTACGTATTATTAAAACTCATCTACGTATAACAGGAAGTTCAACCTCTAGTGTTCATCGAACTTCTCATTAGGTGATCAAATAGGTAACAAATGAGAATTTAGATTCGTGTTACAATAATTAATAAAAATAAGAAATATTGTTCGTATATCAGAATGAGTAGTAAGACGTACGATTCGCTTTTTTTTTTTAGTTTGGGAGGAAATCGCGTTGCTAACCTGGACACCTTTTTCGTTTGCATTAAATCGAAGTTGGTAACTCAATTATGATTGCTGCGTAGAATTCGGTGAGTTATAATTATGTGTTAGTGTATTGTTGACTTGTGTTGTTTGTCAGAATTTGTATTAGTTCTGCCCATTGTGTTAAGTTATCATTTTTCGTGTTTCTTTATGTGATAAAGTTAAAAGAATCTATGTTGGTTGCAGTTAATTTATTAATCGAAATTTTCAACTGGCGGTTCATTTGGATATAGAATTTATAGGAGGTAGTCTCATCCATGTATATTGAGACATAATCTTATCATAATTTTTGCAAATGATCGAACACTCATTCGGAAGTAATTAAAAAACCTCTATTTTCAAGTAAATCCGCAAAAGATGTATAAAATCTACCTCTTGTAAGTCTCAAATCGTAAATGAATGTATCCAGTAACGTCTATTTTGTTTAAAAAAATATTTTTTGAACACCAAGTAAGCAAAATAAACGATTTCTTCGATAAATCGATCTCTATTATAAAAGGAAGTGTTTGTCTCTCTATTTGTTATGCGTGCGCTCCTGACGAATCTATGGCACTTACAGTAATGGGATTTGGCACACAGGTAAAGTCTTAACTGGAGTTTTTTTTTTAATCTCTTAGATCGTTAAAGGCAGAGTAAAAATTTCAACGGATTTGAAAGCTGCGGAAATTTTAAATTAGATCGATACCTACAAATATGATTTTCTTTAAATAAATAATTTTTATATTTTTCTCCCAGACGAATTTGACCTTGATCGTGTTCGAGAAATCAGATTCCATTTCCTGCACTCAAACGATTCCACAGCGAAGGAAAGCAAAACAAATAAAAAACATTTTGCCTGGCATTGTTTGGTTCTTTTTTGTAAAATCGGGATCGTTAAAGATAGACTGAAAATTTCAACGGATATGAAATCTGCGGAAAATTTTACAACAGATAGTTAGATACCTTAGAAATTTGATTTTCTTTTAATAAATAATTTTTGAATTAAATATTTATATTTTTGCAAGAGATTGTGACGTCGTGTACACGGGGATTGGTGCACTTTGAAGCACGTTTAATTAATGGTTTTGCACATATTTGAGAGTTCAATTGTGCGATTTTTTTAATTATAAAAAATCTCGGAGTCGGATATATACATCTTTGCTTTCCGAAACTCTCCAGACCGTACCTATTATGCACAGTTATCATCATGTACTTCGATGTGTGTTTCGATAAAAGACAGATACAGACTCTTGAAGGGAACGATAGGTCAAGTTGAAAAAAAATTAGATTACATTTTTCTATGTCAGATATGGTACGATAGGTAAAGGAAACCAACGTTTTCATATCTTACTAGCAGAACCCGCATGGCGTTACCCGTGACAGCATTCTCGTGACTCAAATCAATCCGAACGTCAATTCTTACAAATTCGTTGAGAAAATGAAAAGAATAAAGAACCAATGAAATCAAATAAAAATCAGTGACTTCATTCATGCACCGCCGAAGAGTTGAAACTTGGCGATTTAATTGGCCTCAAATTTCGAAAAAAAAGTTTCAAAAAGTCTTTTTCGGTTTATTGGATAAAATGATACATCAGATATTCAAGAACAAATGGACAAAATTTCAGAGTCGAAGGAAATTGCTGCTTTTTAACTTTTATTTGACCTTCATAATCGACTGCCAACCATTGGCTTCGGTTTCCATGAAAACCCCCATTTATGCAACATTATATCATAGTGTATCTACTGATGATTATTCCAAACATTTTAAATACCCTTAAGGTGCAGACTCCTGGTTTTTCTATCAATCGGCGAAAGCTATGACAAAATTCATGTCCTCATGTAAAACATGTGGTGACGCCATTGAAGGAAACACATTGAAAAAATAGCGCTTAATATCGTCGCATGTGTATCACTACAAAAAAGGCTCGTTTACAGAAAAAAAGTAGTTGTAGATAAAAGAAGGTGTGGTTTATACAGTGGTGGTTTATTTTAAAATAGTACTGATCCAATAATATATTTTTTTTCAATTCATTATACAAGAAATGTATAAATTTTCAGTGAATTATCACAAATCACTCAGTTGTCATCATAGTTAAAACTGGCTTTAAAAATATATATATCAGCTTACTGTAAATACTCTTGTTTTGATAAAGTCTAAATGGAATAGAAATTACTAAAAAAAAATTTTACTTGCAAAAAGTAAGTTGTTTTTGTTAACTTCTGTTGTATTTTGTACTTAAAATGCGATTATCTCAAAATCAGTTTTTTGCAATTTTGCCAAAGTTCAAAGTACTAAGGCTTTTTGATGTATACACTTAGAGGTAAACTGTTTAAATTTTTTAGATCTTAAATAACTGTTTAACAGACACAAGGAGAGTTTTTTTTAATAAATAGTTCAGAAAAATTTACAAAAATTAATAAACATAAAAAATTGGAAATTTTTATATAAATGTAACGTATAAAGAATAAAAATTTTTTTTAATGAAAACTCGTAAACAAACTTTAAAAAATCTCTGCTTAGGTCTTTTACATATATTATACAAATATTGCAGAAATTTATTTCATACAAAAATATTGAAAATTGACAAAGGAGTAGGGTTTATAAAAAGTGTGTATTTCGGCATAAAAACATATTAAAATCGTACTATAATATATAAATGCACATAAAAACGAATTATTTTTATTGGTTATAGATTTAAAATATGTGCCTAATTATCACTAAAAAAATTGGTTAGGTAAAATGAATAATAAGAATTTTTCAACGTGCGGCGCCGCTGCCGCAACGCAAGTACGGTCTGAGATACATTAGATCCAATGGAACAGTATACACATGCTTCCTGCGCCGCTGGGGCGACGCACGTCCAACTTGCGTGCAATTTGTACCGCAGTTCCCCACGGTCGCCGCACATGAGTCTCCGTTCTGAAGTACCTTGTTTTCATAAACAAATGAAATATAAATAATAATTAATAAATGGTTGTATCCAGTAACGTCTATTTTGTTTCAAAATATACTTTTTGTACAATTTGTAGTTATGTACAATCCAAGTAGGCGAAATAAACACGCTTTCTTCGATAGAATATGTATCCCAAATGGCGCGAAATGAGTTCGTGCGTCATTTTACGGTTGTGTGTGCATAGTTGGGCTTCGGTGCCGCAGTGGCGCCGCACGTTGAAAAACCGGATGTGTGTACCGGGCCTAAGAAAATGAAAGGGGAAAAAATAAAAGTACCAATGAAATCAAGGGAAAATCAGTGACGTCATTCATACACCGTCAAAGAGTCGAAACTTCGCAAGCGTTCAAAAAAAGAAAATCCGGTAAGAAAACGAATGGAAATAAAATAACAATGAAAAACTTGGCGCGTGTCCAAAGGAATCACATACTCATTAATTTAAAAATATTCTAGATTAAATTTTAAAATTCGGGCTTTGAGGTTCATTCAATCCCTTTTAGGACTACCTGTATGCCAAATTTCATGACTGTAAGTGCTATAGATTCGTCTGGACACCTCCGACACACAGAATGACACAAACACTTCCTTTATAATATTAGAGATAGAGCATACAAAAGTAGATTAAGATAATTGGGGTGTCAAAATATCTATTGTGCCTACATATGGGTACATGTGTTCGTTGGGACTTTGTTGTCACCCCAGACGACTGTTTATTGGTTTATCCCTCTGAGGGGTTACCATGTTTCAACCTGCAATCTTACGTGCATGACTTCTTATCAATTTCGATCTCCTCGATTAATAAAATATTATCAAAAGATTCTATTCTTGAGGAGAGGATCACTGGAATCTTTTCAAATTATTGTATTCTAAGCAAAGGACCATTTGAATATTTCCAAAGCTTCGATGGGATTCTATTCTAAGAAAATGAACAATGTTATCTTCCAAAGGACTAAGGATAGAACGAATAGAATCGTTTTCTTTTTCCCAAGGGATTTTGTTTTAAAGAAAGACGACCAATAAAATCCTTCGAAACGATTTCCATTACGAGGAAACGGACCAATAGTAACTTTCCAAAGGATTCTATTCTAAGGAAAGAATAGAATCGTTCTAATTTTTATCAAAGTTCTCTATTCTAAAGAAACAAGACCAATAGGGTCTTTCCAAATGAATCTACCGTGAGGAAAATACCACTAGTCTCCAAAGAATTCTATTCTGAAAAAGGAACAATCTAATCCTTCCAAAGGACTCCATTCTAAAGAAAGAACGAATAGAAATGATATTTCCAAAGGATTATATTCTAAAAGACCAAAATACAGAATCGATTATGCGGAAAGGACCAATAGAATCATTCCTAAGGATTCTACAGTAATAAAAGAACTATAGTCTAAAAGACCACAATCGAATCTTTCCAAATAATTCTATTATGAGGAAAATGACCAATAGAATCATTCCAAGTATTCTATGGTAATGAAAGGAACAATATAATTCCTTAAATATTCAACCCAAGGAAAGAACCAATCGAATCGTTTCAAAGGATTTGATTCTAAGGACCAATAGAATATTTCTAAAGGTTGATAGAGAGAATCCATGGATTCTTACCTGGCTCCTGGTTGTACGTAGACTCAAAGCTACTGGTAAATATTAAATCGACAGTTGGTTTAAAAAAACATCGCACTCCAGGGTACCAAATCGTGAGGGGGGGGGGGGAAGCACATTTGACCACCTTGGAAACTAATTATTTCAAGAAGGAAACCAGTCCTTCGAACATATGAGGGATAATTATAAATATTAATTGTGCTAGGATGTAAAATCCTAGGCCTAAAATATCCTCACGTTGGCGTGGTGTAGATGTTTGCAGAGAAACGAGGTGTTACCCTGGTTTCTTGGGCCGTCGCCTATAGCCCGATGTGATGTTCCAATGCGACATAAATTCAACTACCGACCACAGCTCAAACATGCATCTCAGTCTCTGTAATAATCTCAAAAACTCACCCCCAATACAGCACTCAATAAAACTCGCAGCTCAAAACTGCATCTCGATTAATAATTCTAAATGGAACTAAAAAGTTATACACATTACTCCTCCGGCGTTGCCAGATATAAAAAATTACACGCTTATTAATCATTTAATTATCGCTTGCGCTTTCTACTACTTAATCATAAATATCGACTGTACGACTTATTTCGTTTCATATGTCCGTTGTGTTGCATTAGTACGACGTTAGTTAAAATTACCTTACCTTTCCTTCGTATGTCATGATTAGGGCAACTTTTTTGTAGCAGTGGAAATGGGAAAAGTTGCATTTATCATTCCTTAAAGTTGCCTTTATGGAAATAAAGTTGCATTTATTTTTGATACTCTAAATTCTAAAATAAACTATTCGTAAAAAATGAAAAAAAAAAATAATAATAATAATAATATATATTGACAATTTTAGTCGGTGTACAACAGTATTATAATACATTCTTAAATACAGAAGAACGTTGAATGGCCGATCCTCGGCCCGTAATTTCATTAACATTGAAAAACTGCGCCAACCGCAGTCATATAATGTGCTGTATCGGATAGCAGAAGCGCAAAATCCTTTCTCTCAACATTCATAGATTTTAAAACGTCATCTACAAGGCGAACAACATATTGATGATCGACACTCGCCTCGCAAACTCTGCAGTCGATTAAACAAGTTTGCTCTGGATTATCAAGAGTGCAAACCCATGTGTTAACGTACTTCTTGCCATTTATTTCACTTTCGTCTTAGGACGAACACCTTCTTACCATGAACGTGTTTGATCCGCAATACTTCGGCGTTCGCAAGATCAGACACACGTGATCGAAGGGTTGGTTCAGAGAGCAAAAAAGGAAATAACAATTTCATATTAATTAATTTTAAGCTAAATTTAAAAAAATTGCAGGCGGTTGCATTTATGCAGAAAGTTGCATTTATGTTGCGGTTATAACTCACTTACAATACACCCCATGTACAAGGAGTTTGGGTTTTAGTACGTAACGTGCAGCGTAGAACGTGTGAAAAAAAAGTTGCATTTGTAGCAAAAAATTGCCCTAGTCATCATTTAATATTTATTTCGAGCGTGCGACACCTTGAATAGCACCATTTTGGGGCTATTCTTTACTTGTTCTTTGTTATTAATAAATTACCATTGTTCACTACGGTAAAAAGTATTTCGCTATTGAAAACTGAAAGGTAGGTAGTTAAATTCCCGTCCAACTGGAGAAACACAACGGGCTATTGACGACTGTCCGGGATCCACTGAAAAGTGAAAGATCCGAGGACAACACCTCGTCATTTTGAACGGTCAGATGACGAGATGGTATGAGCAGGCATCCCACTCTCCAAACTTCCACACCACGCCAACGTGAGGACATTTGAGGCTACGATAGATTCAACGTGCACAAGCCGTAACGTACACGACGGTCTGGTTGGATCGAGTTTCGAACTTGCAACCCTGTGGTTGATAATCCGCGACTCTTCCAACCAGACTACCTCGGCCCACAAAGATAAGTGTAATAATAATATAGTGTCAGACAAAGGCACACGAAAAGAGGATATGATGCTTAAACCTCTCATAAACTGCATAAAATGTAAAAACTGTCAATACGCTCTTCAAGTATTGCTTTAAAGATCTATAGTGTGTCATCCGAAAAGTTCTGCGGTTTTCAAATGGAAGCGCGTGTTGTTATTATTTTTCTACTACTGATAAGGAGCGACCTTGATTGAAGCCTGATGTGCTAATTCGATCTTTTCTGCTTACTAAGATTGGAGAACCAAAAAGTTCATTTACGTCATATATGTAACATACTATTGCACTATTCATAGCCATACATAGTGGTAAAACAACAATAACGCAAGAAATTAATACCCTTCTCCATTTACTAAATATACCTTGCACTCTCCAGTGGAATTGAGGGGAACGAATGTGCAGATGCCCTTGCAAAGGAAGCACGCGACGAAGATCAACCTCGAGTAGTCACCTGTGCAGATGCGAATGTCGTCGCCAGGCGAAGGATCTACAACCAGCATTTTAGCAAGGCAACAATCCCCGATCTAAACTGCCCAAGAAACCTCTACTCTACAATAGCTAGGCTACGTACTGGACATTTCAAAGGCATGAAGATTTCACGAACTAATATAAAATCCTATCCCATCTGCAGGTACTGTCCCCAATAACTCCAGACCATGTTTTTGACTGCCAGGCCATTATCGATTCCCTCTTTCAACTTGGAGCACCCCCAATCGAAATCCTCCATAGCCATCGAGCTCCAGAACTTGCAGATCTTGTCATCAAGGTTTTTGGAGGACTCTAAAGCTTTTGCACTAGTACCGTATGCATAGACACGACAACAACAACATGTAACATACTCGAACCCCCATCCACCAAACCACCTGAACAGTGTCGACACTCGTAGCGATGCCAGCGCCACGGAGTATATAAGACGTTGCGCAGGTGCAACGAGAGAGCGAAGATATTTAGCTCTGTTACTCCACTGAATGCTCTCTTACAGGAGATTTAGGCCGCTGCGCGGCCAAGCGCTCCGTGCTACGCACGTCCAATGAGAGAGCGAAGTCACCAGCTGCGAAGCTCTCATCGACATGTTCGTCATGTCTCTTTTAGTTAGGCTTAAGAGCCTAAAGCTGTATGCTCAATCATAGAATATATCGTTATTGTTTTGAATCTGACTTGTTCTTGTCTTCATCCATCAACACCCTAGACCAGGGGTCGGCAACCTGCGGCTCTTTTGATGTAAAGTTGCGGCTCTCCAGTTCCATACGAAAATATTAATAATTTATCATCAAAACCCTTAAAAAATAAGAAAAAATATTTTTAAGTACCTAATTTCTCAATACCTTCTACTTTCATAATCGTAAATTACAAATCTCTACGCTTAACATTACCGTAAAGAGATAAATTTGAACTATTGTTTTGTTCTTAAAGATGAGACTCCGTGGCCATGTTTATCTTTCAGAAAATTGCATTCCATTTCCGTCTCACCCAAAAAGCTACCGTCTAGAGTCTAGACAAGACGTCTAGATGATGAGATCTCAGATGGCGAGTACGTCAAAGATTGTTTTATACGTGCATCTGAAGAACTGTTTCGTAATTTTAAAAACAAAGCAGAAATCATGAAAAAAATCAAAGATTTGCCAATAATGTCTTCAAATGTAACATATATGCAAGTGGAAGACATTCAACTGGCTTCTGCCTTATCACTTGATATAGATGAGTCTTGCGACATAAAAGACACGGCACAAGTTACCCTTTTCGTCAGGTATATGTCGTCCCAAGGTCCAAAAGAAGAACTGCTAATATTGCTAACGCTCTCAGGGCAAACTCGTGGAGAAGATCTAGCAAAAGCTGTGCAAAAATGCCTGGAAGACAATGGAATCGATATAAATAAAATCGTTTTTATAGCAACTGATGTAGCCAGAAGTATGACAGGAATACATAGAGGGGTAACATCAATTCTTCAGAAAAAAATAATCCACGAAATTCTAACGTTTCACTGCATAATTCATCAAGAAGCGCTTTGTGCCTAAACATTTCCGGCCGAAATAGTTGAGGTCATGAACTTGGTAATTAAGATTATTAACAGCATCTTGGCAAAAGCACTCTACCATCGCCAGTTTAAAGATTTCCTTGAAGTAATAGATAGCCAGTTTTCTGACCTACTTCTGCACAATAAAGTGCGATGGCTGTCCAGAGGTAACGTATTGCAACGTTTTGCTTTGTGCTTGAGTAAAATAAAAATATTCTTCAATGAAAAAAGCATTGACCATCCCGAACTGAAAGAAGACAAATGGCTGCAAAAATTCAACTTCATGGTAGATACCACAGTAAAACTAAATGAACTAAATCTAAAACTGTAAGGAAAGGGCAACCCAGCCTACGCCTTGCTTGAAGAAGTATAGTTTGTTTCGAAAAAAAAATTACTTCTTTTTGTTGAAAACATGGAGAGCGGTAAATTACTTCATTTTAAAAACTGAAGCAATATCGCGATGAGACCAATGCAACTATTGACACGAATTACTTCAGCATAGCTTTACAAAACATGGATGGATTCACTGAGAGATTCGAGCAATTCAAAACAAACAAAACTACTCTCGCGTTCATAGTAAAGACTCTCAACACAAATACAAATGAGATCAATATTAAGCCATTTGGAATTGATGCTGGATCACTTCAAACGCAATTGCTAGATTTGAAAACCAAAGACTTGTGTAGTGGCAAGTTCACAGAACTCAAAAGCAAGTTGGAAGAGTTGGAGGTCCAGAAACTATACATCGCGCAGCACAAGTGGACAGTTCTAAAAGAAATTTCGCGAGTTGAGGCCCTCATATTCGGCGCATGGAATAGTCTTCCAGAATACTACAGTGAGGTGAAGAGTTGGCATATGGAGTGCTGACGATCTTCGAGTCGACATATTCGTGCGAGCAAGCATTCTCTTGCATGAATATAATAAAAAGTAAAGTAAGAAGTCAACTAACAAATAAAAATCTAGAGTCGTGCTTGAAACTTAAAACAACAAGTTATAAGCCAGATTTAATCAAACCCATTGATGTAACTATCTATGTGTTTTTAATGAATAAATATTATTCCATATTTAAAGCCGTTTATTTTCAATCAGAAATCAATTATATAAAAGCAAATACTATAATATTGAAACGAAAATTTTTAGTGGCTCTTTAAAAACTGGGAAATTTTGTAAATTGTAACTTTTGGCTCTTCCGTTTCAATAGGTTGCCGACCCCTGCCCTAGACGAACCAGAACATATATTATGCTCTTTTATTTAAAAAAAGAAAAAATACTAGTCAGACTGCTCGTAAAATATATTCTGTATATGGACAAAGTGCTGTTTCTGATGACACAGTTTGAAGGTGGTTTGATACATTTAGGCGCAGAAATTTCAGCCTTGAAGACGATGTCTTCTCTTGAAGACCATCCTCTGTAAACGAGGACCTATTAAAAAACGCTATAGCTAAAAGTCTACTTTATACAGTTCAGGAACTATCACACAGACTAAATATTCCAAAAAGTACAGTTCATGATCATCTGAAGAAGATTGGACATGTAAGCCGCTACGATGTATGGGTACCCCATACTTAACACAGAATATGCCTGCTCGAATTTCGGCACGTGATTCTTTGCTGAAACGAAATGAAGAAGCTTCTCTTTTGAAACGGCTCATTACTAAGGTGACCAATTTTTTTATAATGAAAAGGAGGATAAAAAAAAATACACTACTTATGCTTACACCCCTTTTAATTATTTATTTAAACAAGTATGTTTCTAGTGAATGAATATTTTTTGTCATTTTCTAACAGTAACAATATATTGGAAATTTCGGAGCAAAAAAATATCCTACATATTGAATTTTAGGGTAAGTGCTGCAGTTAGAGTATCAACATTCAATCTTAATTTCTCTCTTGTCCAAAAATAATTACCAATTGAAAAAACTCTTTCAACTACTGCATTAGTTCCAGGGAAGCAAAACGTAAATTCAACAAGAATAAGTAAATTTTCATATGGATTGTATTCATTTTTGAAATGGTTAAATATTTCCACCCATCTTTTATCAATTTCAACATGTTGATTTTCCCATTGTTCTAATTTATCAGAATTTAAATACACATTCAGTCTTATAATTTCTTCAAACAGACAATGGTCATCGATTTTAATATTAGGCATTTCTTTCGATAAAAACTCAACTCAATTTTCATTATCTGCCTAATTTACTTGCGATGAAGTCAAAAAACACCATTGAAAACTGTTATTTCCTGTGATATTTGTTTCAGACCATTCTTCGACATATTGGAAACATGTTTGGTAAAAATTCTGCACTTCTTTGGTAAACTTTTTCGTTATGCCCGGATTTGATTCCTCTAAGTTTGACAATTTTCTTTTTATTATTAAGGGGGTCCAGTGGACTTTCAAAAAGTTTTTTTTTTTTTTAATTTTTAAGCTATCGTTCTGAAATTTTTATATTAACTTCATACAACTAATTTAGCTATGTAAAATAAATTTGATTAAAATACCTTGAAAACTTTTTAATTAAATTTAAAAATAATAAATTTTAATTGAAATTTTTAAAACGTTCCAGGCGCATCAAATATATAATTACAATATTTTTTGTGAGATATTTTACTACATGTACTACATATAAACAAAACTTAGTAAGTTTAAAATTGTTTTTAAAACTATAAACCCCCCCAAAAAACAATAAACTTTGTTAAGGGTAATTTTTTCATAAAAAAGCAACTTTTCTCAACTTTAAAATATCATAAATAAAATTTCACAAATGCTATACATTTAAAACATGTTAACTTCTATTATATTAACCATTCTTTACATAATACAAAAGTTTTAAAGAGCTAACTTGAAAAATGATGCGTCATTTTTTCAAAACCAAAACGTAAACAAGGGGGCGAGGCACTTTCAAGTGAAAGTAAAATTGCATTTTCTAGTATAAAAAAACGATATATCTGAAAAATTTCTTTTGCATATTATACAGGCACAAGAATTAGTTCATTATTATCAGAAATGAAAAATTTGACGGATTTTGGCTATTTCAGTAGTCCACTGTATCCTTAAAGGAATAAATTGTTCTTCAAATCTTGATTTTTATTGAAGGACAAAATCGTTCAAAATAATACTAACTTCTGTAGCTGAAATATGTCCACCTTCAATATTTTGAATCGTTTTGTGGAAATTATCGAAAAGGAGGACAGTTAGGAGGTAATTTTCGAGGAAGGACAGAACCTACAAAAGAAGGACTGTCCTCCCTAAAGGAGGACTGTCCTCCCTAAAGAAAGACTGTCCTCTCTAAAGAAGGACTGTTCTCCCTAAAGAAGGACTGTCCTCCTTAAAGGAGGTCTGTCCTCCCTTAAGGAGGTCTGTCCTCCCTAAAGGAGGACGATTGGTCACCTTATCATTTCTGGAGATGAGAAGTGGATACTATACAAGAAAGGGACAAGAATAAGATCACGGGTTAGCCAAATGAACCTCCCTAAGTAACATCAAGAGGGGGCTGCATTCCTAAAAATAATGATTTGTGTATGTTGGGAAGTTATCAAAAGGCAGTATTAAAAGCAGAAATCAAAGCAAAGCGGCCAGAACTGACCAATCGTCGAGTTGTCTTCCAGCATGACAATTCGCGGCCCCATATTTCGCTGAATGTCACACAAAGATTTATTGAGTATGGCTGAGATGTTTTGTATCACCCCCCATATTCACCAGACCTTGCCCCTCAGATTTTCACCTCTTCAGGTCACTTCAAAGTTCTCTGTACGTTCAAGTCTTTGGAGACTGTCAAACAGCACCTTGATAACTTCTTTACAAATAGGCCTAATGATTTTTTTTTTAATTTTCCAGCGGACGGAAAGATGGCGAAAAGTCATAGAACAAAATAGTGCTGATGTGATTCAATAATATATTCTTATGTTTTTGTATTGCTTAGTTGGTATTCATAAAAAATTAAAAAAACGCAGAACTTCCCGGATGATCCAATTTAAAAAAAAGGATGTGTGTACATATGTTTGTGTGTATAGTTTCTATACAAATCTACACCATTTGACCAATCCGCACCAAATTTGGTACAATTATACATTAGAATACTGCGGAAAACATAGACTATTTCTTCCTCGTCTTCAGACCAATTTGTAGCCATAAAAATTAGCACACAGGTGGTACTAAAAGTGCCCCCTAAGCCCCAATTTTGAAATCTAGAGTTTGTTTTCCTGCAATAAATGGACATGGACAAGGAAACACGTTCTACAAAGGTTTGTGTATGGGTTAACACAGGGAAATATCGTGGTCATATTTTAGCTGTCGCGGTAGGAAACACGTTCTACAGAGTTTGTGTATTTGAGTTAACACAGGAAATGCCGCGGTCGCATTTTAGCTGTCGCGGTCATATTTGAAACGCCGGGTTTTTCAACTAGTCGAGAATGAAGATGTCCTTAACTGCTTGTAAACGATTTTTATACATAAAAACTGTTTTCTACTTATAGTCACCAAATATTTTAAAATTTTTATTTGAAACACAGGGCCACCCTAACTATAGGGCTAAATGGGCTTTAGCCCCAGGGTGGAAATTTTACTTGCACTAAAATTAGTTTGACGGTTATGGAGACCAGCGCATGACTGAATATAATGACTTTTTCTAGTCTTCCCTTTACGTAATTTTTTTTTTTTGAAAAGGAGTAAGTTATTGGTTAGTGGAGCGCCAAATACCTTATGACGGCCCTGTTAAAATCCATTTACAAAACTGTTCTAATACTTATTCACGGGAGTTGGAATGAAATAATTAAAAATTCTCATTGTTCCTATATTATTAAGTTGGTATTTCTTCACGATGGTCTTCGTTAGGATCGAGTGTCGAATTCAAAACCCCCCGGCTGATAATCCACGGCGCTGCCAACCGCGGCTAGAAAATCATATAAGAGGCACATGGCTTTTTACTTGTTCCTTAACGATTTCGACACCACTGTTTCAAACAAGCACGATAATATTCAATGACGCATTTCTGCTGAATATAGCAACGTATCATTTCGTAATCCCCCCCCCCAAGGAAAAGAAAAAACCGGGCGTCCCTTTTTTCGAAGAAAATTGCTACATTTCCCCGTTTTCATTTGAAAATTGCCCAAAGAACCGCGTCAGCGTCGACAGATGCAAACGATTATCGGAAGGAGGGTATATATTTTATTTATGTCGTTAAAAAAAGGCACCTCTCTCTCGCTTGTTCTCCCCACCCCGAAAAGACGCGGGGCGCATGCGTGGGGCTTTTGCGGCCGCCCTCGGTTTATCAACCACCCATTTCAGAAAAGCCCCAGTTTCTAGGAGATGAAGTGCTGCACTCCAAAAGCCACAAGTGGTCGGCGGCACCTGTTGATCCTTCCCGCCTGTTGATCCTGCGCCTCTGCTCCCGGTGAGTGATTTCTGGGATCGTCTGCCACACGTGGGCACGCGGTCACGTGGTCCTCATCTCATTTGAAACCGACAAACGATTTCTGACGGCACATTGAAAGCGATTTTTCATTTCGGAAAACGATGCTGTGACTTATTTTCTTTGATTTAAATGTTTTTTTTTTAGCAAACGATGTACGGAAAGCGTTAGATTGGCATGCTTTTGCGATGGAAATTTTCATCCCATTTATTATAAGGATGGAGCGTTTCTGTCGTGATTCCATAAGTCTTTTTGACACTCGAATTTAAAACATTAGTCTTCCAAGAAAATATTTCCACCGATTCAAAGGTTATTTAATGGGTTTTTTATGGAAAAAATTGTGTCAGTTTCTTTGATGCTTTATTACACATGTTCGCTTACAGAATGAATTATTAAGAAATGGTTTTCGTTTACCATTGAGCTTAATTTTCATGTGTCGTCACAAACTTGGCAATAGTCACATTTGTTTCTTGTAGATAACCTATTTATAATCCTCTCGATAAATGTCTAATAGACTTAATTTTAAAAGCTGTTGAGAGGATTTGCATGTGGTCTTATACCAACTAAAATGGCTAATAATCTATCGAAGAATTTTAAAAGAGAATTCATTCGTATCAAACAATTTTCAATTACGAATGTGTATTGCAGTATGCTATGGTATTCCTTAGAATTTCTGTTTATTGTTCTAAATAATGTTTAAAATTGGTGTCAGTAAATTTGTACGAATATCACATGATTTCATCTAGGTGCTTAGATAATAAGGTGCTTTGGTAAGAAGTTATTTTTTGGAACTAGGCGTTTTTAGAAAACTATTTTGGATTTCGATTGCTATTTACCAACGATATAATTCATGAATTATCAATTCTTATAGAAAAAGAATAGTTTAAAGTGAGTTCTAAATTTTTTTTTGCAAACGATTTTCATTCACTAGCCGCGTTGCATGTGCATTCGACGCAAATATCAATTCTTCTTATTAGTATTCTGAATTATATCTGTTATCCTATTTGATCTTCCTTTAATAACAGTGCTGTGAACGATACTTTCTATAAATTCTCTTTTATAGCAATATTTTATTAATTGCAAAAGCTTTTTGTTAATTATAATGCGGAGATAAGCTGATATTTGTTGGGTACTCCGTAATAAACACGTCCGTTGCGTAATGATTTTTTATCGACAGTGTTTGCCTGTATTTCTAGAAAGAGAATTCAACCAATTATTAGAATTAAGCTATGCACTCTTGTCCTATTTTCGTTTCTCGGATTTTGATATCACCGAATACTGATGCAAATTAATTGCAACTTTAAAAGAGTCTATGGTTACCACCAAAATTCGTCGTGAAGTCAAAATGTAACTCTGGCGAGATTCCTTCATTTAAATAAAGATACGTTGTGTTGCTCCTTGTGAGACTTTCGTTAACTACCTACCTTGATTTAAATACTCGTCTAGGAGTCTTATATTTATATGATCGAATTAACCTTTAGACAACGGCCGGTACGGAAGTTGTACCATGATTGCGCCAAGAAAGAATTTCTACAACGGCCAGTACATCAGTTCTATCTTGAAAATTGTAAAAATCGCGGCTAGAAAGAATTTAAACTACGGCCATTGCAGCATTTGTACCTTGAAAGTTGTAAGAATCGCGCCTAGAAAGAATTGCTATTGTTATCTATAGCTGTAGTCAAAAGGTTAAATGCCTCTTCTAATGAACATGATTTGAAGCATACCAATCCAGATATAAAATAGAAATTCATGTGATAATTTAAATACTTTGACAATCTCTGAATCAAAAGAAGGTTTATTAAACTTAGGTTAAATAGAAATAGTAATTACAAGATTTTTTTAAATAATTCGAAAAAATGCTACCATTTTTAAAAATTAGAAATGAAACACATTAGAATTCGATTCTTTTTTGTACAAAGAAGAAAATAAAAAATGTTAATCTGCATTTTTTGAATCGAATGCGCTATTTGTTTTTATTATATACATTATGATTTTGTATTAAAAGCATTTGTATCGATAAGGCGTTATATTATATTGAAAACAGTCCTACTAAGCTTAATCGCCATTTTGCCAATCTCAAAACAAATAATATAACTGAACTAATACCAAATTGGTTGGAGGCATTTGTAAATGCATACAATAATAAACCTTCTCAAGATTCATCATGCTATAAGTATTGTGATTACTGTGAATTTGTTTCATACTCCATTTGCCACAAATAACTCTTATTTTTCATTATCAATACATGTGCTTTCGTTAAAGACGACAAATATGAGATCCATATTATGAGATTCTCAGAGTGATTTTAAGTAAACACAAGCTTTGCAAAGTTATGGCAATTAAAAACTTACATGTCCTGACATATCGTTATTTATGAGTTATTGCAACACATTATCAATAAACAAAGCCAAATAGCAAAGCCAGAATTACAGCTATTCATAAATTTCCGATCTAGTGCGACGTAAATTGAATTAGTAATTAACCATTCACTCAAAAATTGTCATAAAACGTATCCTAAGTTCATGAAATTAAGAAATTAAAATGAACTTATTTAATACAAAAGCAAAAATTGATAAAAATTTTAAAACATTAGGTAAGGTAATTTTTAATTAACGTTGAACTAGAGCAACACAACGGGCTATTGACGACGGTCCGGGATCAATCCTCAAGGGAAAGATCCGGGCGACGGTCCGGGATCAAGCCTCAAATGAAAGATCCAAGGACAGCACCGAGTAATTTTGAACCTGAGCCTAATTTTGAGCCTTTGTACCTAATTTTGAACCGAGCGTTCGCACCTGAGATGGTGCGAACGCCCTCGCACTTCGAAACTTCGAGAACCACACTCTCGAAACTTTCACACTACGTTAACGGGATGATATATGAGGCCACGAAATATTTAACATGCACCAGCCCCCTTGTAAACGACTGTCTTTAGTTGGATCCGAACTCGCAAACCTCCGTATGCTAATTCGTTACTGTGCCAACCGTGTAACCAAGTCTCCCTTTTATACGCATAGGAGTCACCAAGATTACTATTTAGCCAAAGGGTAGGTAGTTAATTAACGTCACTTTGGAGCAGCACAATCGGCTATTGGCGAAGAACCTGGAACTATTCTCAAAGAAAATATCCGAGGACAACAATTTGTAATGTTTGAATACGTTAGCTATTTTTAATTCACGTCGTATAAGAGCATCTCAACGGGTTATTGACGACAATCCTGGTAATAGTAATTTGTAATTAACGTCATACTAGAGCAACGCAACGGGCTATTGACGACGGTCCGGGATCAATCCGCTAAGTGAAGGATCCGAGAACACCACCACGTCATTTTGAAACACGGTCAGATGACGAGGCAACACCTGAGCTGACACCCCACTCTCCAAACTTACACACCAAGCCAAAGTGAGGACTTTCCACCACGATAGATTTAAGGTGCACCAGCCGACTCTACACCCTACGCTTCCAAACATCCATGCACTGACCCGAATTCGAACCAGGAACCTTCCGATCTAGAGGCTAACACCTTAACCCCCTGACCGGTTGGTCGGCAAATCCTCGGCAAGAAGTTTGGACCATGGAAATTATTTTCTGGATACGTTCTTGATGAAGTGTGTTCTTTTTTTTTAATCACATAATTTTGGGAAGAGGGGTTGTCTTGTTTTTTTTTTGGCTAAGTTCCGACAAACACTGGACAACTTCAAGTAAAAGAAATGTCGTGAGAGGAAAAAAGAAATTGGGCAACAGAATAGTGGAGTGAATGCAGAAAGGATCGCTTGAAGAGGGCGACCGCGTGTTAAGATAGTTAAGCTCCATGGGAAAAGAAAAATCCCACAGGTGTTTGGACCTGTGAAGCCCGTACACACCTAAAGGAGACGTGGACAGCTGCAGGCCTTCACATCAATCTGTGGGCCCCGTTGCCACCATAAATGACGGGACCTTCCCCACCTCACCCATGTCTCTTTTACACTGTTTATGTGTGACCAGAGAATTTGAATTTTTTAAAAATCATTTTCCATGTTTTAATCCTAAAACACACTTTATATATGTTGTATATAAGAGTACTCTATATAAGAGTAAAGTACCGGATATAAAGTGCTCTATATAAGAGTAAAGTACCGAATATAAAGTACTCTATATAAGAGTGACATATATGCGACATACCATATAACAAACAAGACATTTAGGTCAAAAAGTGTTGAGTAAACAAAAATAAACATTAGTCAATAAACATTGTTACCTAGTAACATACAATTTTATTATCCGGAAAATCAAAATGTTATTAGCGTAATGTACAATTCTACAGTTGAAATTAAAAATCAAAGCAACTGATTAAAATAGAATTCAAACTTTAATAATACTTAATAGAAAAAGTATAAGTGTTCTTGAAAAACAAACACGAATAAATTATTTTACATTTTTCTTCGTTTCATCATGGAGATTGCTATATTATATGGATTCTTACATTTTAAATTCACATGTGTAAAAGTTATTTTCAACATCGTCGCCTGTTTCGTGTTTTTTTTTAATTGCATATTTCTGCCCTCTGCGGGTCCCCCTGACACACGGGCCCCGTTGCCATGACAACGGCAGCACCGCCCATGTGGGGGCCCTGGACAGCTGATACCACAGTAACGGCTTTGGTGGCTAAGTGGTGATTAGGAACATCAATAAGAATCACATTTCTCGTTAGTTCAGATCTTGCATAACTCCGTGTCCGTGAAATATATGTCTGTAGATCTTGCGTAAAGTGCAGTAGACAAAAAAAAAGGACGTTCGGTTTAACGTCATGTCATTTAGCGACAAGTGAGCTGAGTGAGTCATTTACAATGTGTCAGCTGCCACTTGACATTCGATCGAGATGTAACAATTTTTTTTGGGAATTGGCATTCGATTCAGGCAGTCACGTGGATTCGGTGCAATGTTCCATTGTCCTTGGTACGAAATCTGTCTAAAAATTAAGGAGACAGATGTTTTTATGGAAGATAGGTCTGTGCTGTTACGTATACTGTTGTAGTAGGGCTTTATTTTACAGTTACATTTTATTTTACATGGAATGTTCTAGATGGCATATTCTACATGGAATATTTTAGGTGGATCAAAAAGAAATATGTGCAAAACTACTAATTAAAAAAAAAAAACTTTTATGAACAATTAACAGTAGCAAACGATTTTTTCGGAATTCAAAATACAAAGTATTTATCGCGCGTTCCATTAAATTTGCAGCCTAGTAACAAATTAAAATATATTTAGCAGATTATTAGAATACTAGAAGCATCTTGAGCGTGTGCACAAATATAAACAATAGATCTGGTAAATTTTAAAAACCTTGTTTTGCTAAGAAGAAAAGGTAGAAAGCATCGCTTTGAAAACAGTGTATAGTATTGGAAAGGTTATATTGAAGGGAATAAAATAATTTTAAGGTAATATTTGGTATAATTTTTAGTTAACGTCGTACTAGAGCAACACAACAGGCTATTGACGACGGTCCGGGATCAGTCCCTTAAGGGAAAGATCCGAGGACAATACCTCGTAATTTTGAACCACGGTCAGATGACGAAGCAACACCTGAGCTGGCACTCCACTCTCCAAACTTCCACGACAACCCAACGTCAAAATAATTTTAAGGATTCTTTTCGAAACAAATGAGCTGAAAATGAAAGCTTGTATTAAGTATTGGTGAGATTTAACCAAAAGCCATTGTAGTCAATTTATTCTTACTCTTAACTGGTTGATGATAGGGTAATGATAATAGCAATTAACATCGCACTGGAGCAACACAACGGGCTATTGGGCCATGAGATCAATTCCCAGTGAAAGAATAGAGAACAATACCAGAGTCATATGACGAGAGATGATTATAGGGACACGAATAGAACAAATTTAATGATCCTTATAGACGTAGATAATTTTAATCTGAGTAGATTGTAATGAATGATGATATGTAATGATGAATATGACTGACTTAGCATAGTGGAGAATAAAGACAAAAAAATTATTCTTTTACTTTTTTCAAAATTTACTTGGGAGTTTCATTACCCAACTATTTTCAAAACTAGTAAAATAAACTCAATTGTTGTAAAATAATAATGCAAATTAGGAATTACAAAACCTAATCAAAATGCAATCAACTATTCAATTTTTAAATTTTTTTTCAAAAATATCTCTTTAGTTCGATTTTCATGTTAAAATGGACACATTTTACGAGTTCATAGGTACATCAAACCTTTAAGTGACAGAAGATATCTTGCATTTATAAAAATAATGTAATCAATTTATAGAAATTGTATACATGAGCTTGTGAAATAATTATTACTATTACTAACTTTTTAAATAAGTTTTTATACAAAATGTCGAAGTTTTTTGGGAAACCGAAAAATATTTATCTCCAGTTTCCTATCGAAAATGTGCAATCTTCTCTATTATTATAAAAGGAAGTATTTGTCTGTCTGTTTATTTGTTTGTTACTTGACCGCGAAGTCCTGACGAATCTATGGCACTTGCAGTAATGGGATTTGGCACACAGGTAGTGCGAATTTTTTGCAATTTTAGGGTCGAGGGGAATTTTAAAATTCAATCTAGAACATTTTAAAATGCATTTAATAGTTTTTTTCACCATTCTCATTCTTTCGCGGAAATTCCGAGGAATGAAGAAACATCAAAATTTAGACTTTTCGCCCTCACGTGTCACCTTGACGTCAGCCCTTGGAACCATGCCAAGTTTTTTTCATCTCCGGGGATAGAACACATTCGAATGACCTTTGTTTGTTTCGAGATTCATTCATTTTTATTTCTTGCTAAACGGATTCCACTAAAGGGAACATATTGCATTTTCTGCCCTTCGCGTTAAAACAAAAATAAAAACAGATTTTCAATTTATCGAAGGAGAGCAAAGAAATAAAAACATTTTGACATGTATTGTTAAGTTCTTTTTTCGTAAAATCGGAATCGTTAAAGACAGATTGAAAATTTCAACAGATTTGAAATCTGCGGAAAATTTTACACCAGACAAAAACCAAACACCACGGGCACGAGCAACGCCGGGCTAGTCACACAGTGGCTAGTGCGAAATATTAACAACTGTCCTCCCATTGTTTTGGAGTCACTGAAAAAAAATTACCCTCTTTCTTTAAAAAAACTTTAACTTGGTATTTTGCTGAATCAAATCTCACGTTGGAATATTAGAAAATGAAAGTTGACAAAGCCGCCAAATCGGCCGTATATAAAATCATACCATTCCTTATCGTGACTTAAAATCTAGCATTTACAAATTTTTAGAAGAAAAATGGCAGAACGAATGGAATTAAAAAACGGAGAACAAACTTCACTCTATTAAACCAAATATATCTGAATGGAAATCGCTACCTTTAAGAAGACAGAATGTAATAATAACACGCCTCCGTATTAGGGATGCGACATCGACAGCAAAACATCGGTGTTTTGAAACATCGATGCTCAAAATTAAAACATCGATGTTGATAATACATCGTCCCAAAAACATCGATGTTTTTAAAATTCAGTGTATTTAAACTTTTCCCCTCATTTCTTAAAACTGGTTTAGCACTTAGTGATGCAGCATCGACAGCAAAACATCGATGTTGATTATTCATCGCCCCCAAACTATCGATGTTTTTAAAATTCAGTGTATTCAAACTTTTTTCCCCATTTCTTAAAACTGGTTTAGCAACTAGTGATGCGATATCGGCTCCAATACATCGATGTTTTTTTTTAACATCAATGTTTTGAAAACATTGACATCGATGTCGCATCCCTAGTTTTTAAACCCTTCACCCTTGGTCACTTTGGTCTAAAAGTATGTTCAATTTTCTGATTATAAAAATGATGCTACTTGGTTATTCTTTAAATTTTTATAACGGTACTTTTTCCATTTAAAAATAAAACATCGACAACGTAAAAACATCGACAAGTATAAAAATCGATGTTACAGAAACATCGACCCCAATACATCGATGTTTTTTTCAAAACATCGATGTTTTGAAAACATCGACATCGTTGTCGCATCTCTACTCCGTATTGGACATACTCGGATAACCCATAGACACCTCCTCCTCGAGGAAGATAATCCAATTTGCAATTACTGCATTTGCCCACTAACAGTAAAACACATTTTGATAGAATGTTCTCATTTTAATAGTCAACGACTAAAACATTTTAATTCGTATACCATGGTTTTAGAAGACATGGTTGGAGAGAATCCTTATCCAAACATTTTTAGTTTTGTACATGACATTGGATTCATCCATCACATATAATTTTATTCATACAATTCATTTTATTATCCACCAGACTCATTTTATTTTATTATTAGATTATATGTTTGAGCTCTTATATTCGGATCTGTAACTAATTTGGTAATTTTTTAGTTTACATCGTACTAGAGCAACACAACGGGCTATTGACGACGGTCTGGGATCAGTCCCTTAAGGGAAAGATCCGAGGACAACACTTCGTAATTTTGAACCACGGTCAGATGACGAAGCAACACCTGAACTGGCACCCCACTCTCCAATCGGATCTGTAACACAAGATATCTAAGACCAATATTTATACGCGTAATCAAATTGTTTTAAAATCATAGAATAATGTATTTGAGTTTGATTTTTTGTCTTGAATTTGGCATAATATGTCCCAAGGGGACTCAATGCCACAAAACTACATCCTATCCAATCCTTCGGGATAATATCCCAGATCGTAGCCAATAGCCCGTCGGGTTGCTCCACTGCGATGTTAACCATCTACCATCCATTCAATATCTCCAAGTCACATCCAGTTTTCAGAATCATCAGGGTATTCAGTTGCGGTCTCACCAATTGTAACACGTGAAAGCAGATCCGATAAAATCCAATTTATTTATCTTATCGGAAGGATCGAGCGGTGCGTTTGTTAACAGAAACAAAAAGAGCGCAGTTTGTGGAGTGTAGTTTGTTTTCAATTATTAGCAATCTTTATCTTCAGCCGACTTGGTCTCGTGCAAAGATAACGCGAAAGAAAAAAATATGCAAATCAGCAGGTAATAGTAATTGGTAATTTTAATTAATGCCCTACTAGAGCAACACAACGGGCTATTGACGACAGTCCGGGATCAATTCCCTAAGGGAAATATCTGAGGACAACACCACGTAATTTTGAACCACGGTCAGATGAGGGGGCTACACCTGAGCTGGCACCCCATTCTCTGAACTTCCACACCAACCCAACGTGAGGACTTTCGGCCACGACAGATTTAAGGTGCACCAGCCGCCTCTACACTATACGCTTACAAACATCCATGCCCGGACCCTGATTCGAACCAGGAACCTTTTGACCTAGAGGCTAACACCTTAACCACCAGACCGTTTGGTCGGCGAAATCAGCAGGTAGATGGGTACTTAATCAACGTTTCTTTGAAGTAACACGCCGGGCTATTGGCAAAGGTCCTAATTCAACCCTAGAAGGGAAAGATCCGAGGACAACACCGCGTCGTTTTGAACCGCGGTCAGATGACGAGGCAACATCTGAATGGAACTACACTCCCCAAACCACCACACCACGTGAACGTGAGGATATTTGAGGCCACGACAGATTTAACGTGTACCATCTCCCGTGTACACGACTGTCGTTGGTTGTATCGAGTTAAAAACTCGCAATCCCTTGCAATTAGGCCTATGAGGCCTCACACAAAAGGTAGGTAGGTATTTTAATTAACTTCGTACTGGAGCAACACATCGGGTTATTGGTAACGGTCTGGGATCAACCGCCGAAAGGAAAGATAGTTGTTGTCCTCGGGTCTCTCCTTTCGGGTATGATCTCGGACTGTTGCCAATAGCCTGTTGTGTTGCTCCAGTGAGACTTTGATTGAAATACCTACCTACCTTTTTAAGAAGTTTCGCAAAAAATGTAAAATCATGTTATTTTTACCTTTTTAAGAAGTTTTGCAAAAAATGTAAAATCATGTTATTTTTACCTTTTTATAGTAGACGTTGGTGTCATAAATGATTTTACAAGTTATTTTCTTGCAATTTCTTGGTCATAAGAATCACAGCCTTTCAAACAATGGCGAAGAGTCTCATTTTATCGTCGGCGCGTATAATTTGAGCTTATAGCGCATTCAATAAAATTCATGTACTTTCTGGGAACAAACGTGATTGAATACAGCAAGCTCGTACGTTCTACAGTCGACCTATAATTCTACAAACAAAGCATTCGGATTCAGAATATTTATTTGCTCCCCATGATTCCATTGTTTTGATCCAATACGACGTTAATTCAAAATACACTACCCTACAATAATGGACCGGACGCCATCTGATTTGCATAAAATCCGACTACTTGTTTGGGGGTGTTTTACATGGTATGGCCTGGGTCATCCGCCTGTTGTTCCCGGTCAATTGAACGCTGATGCTTACATGAACATTTTGGATAATCTAGTTCTTTGTACGCTGCGGCAATTTTATGAAATGAGCGAATGTTACTTCCAGGACGACAACGTCCCATGTCATGTTGCAGTCTCTGTCAAGCAGTGGTATCAACATATGGATGTAAAACGTCTTCCCTAGCCTTCTCAGAGTCCCGACCTAAATCACATAGAACATTTGTGGGACGCGTTAGAGCGACGCTTACGGACCAAGAACCGCGTTCGAAATTTACAGCCGAGCTGGCGACATTCTTGTAGGAATGGACACACATACCCATAGCTGTGTATCAAAACCAAGTTGAAAGTATGCCCAGAAGGGTTGGTAGTGTAATTGCAGTACGTGTTGACCATCCCCTTATTGAAGCATGTATTATTTCCCTTATGCCATCAAATTTTGCTGACCAGTCCATTATTGTAGCCGACGAACCGGTATAGTGGTTAAAGTGTTAGCCTCTAGATCGGAAGGTTCCTAATTCGAATCCGGGTCCGGACATGAATGTTTGTAAGCGCATGGTGTAGAGGCGGCAGGTGCACCTTAAATCTGTCGTGGCCGAAAGTCCTCACGTTGGGTTGGTGTGGAAGTTTGGAGAGTGGCGTATCTTTATGCGTCATATGACGAAGCAACACCTGAGCTGGCACCCCACTCTCCAAACTTCCACGCCAACCCAACGTGAGGACTTTCGGCCACGACAGATTTAAGGTGCACCAGCCGCCTCTACACCATACGCTTACAAACATACATGCCCGGACCCGGATTCGAACCAGGAACCTTCCGATCTAGAGGCTAACACCTTAACCACTATACCGGTTGGTCGGCAGTTATTAACATAGAGAAAAATCAAATATATTTTAGAAAGTCAAATAAATACTTTATCAAATAAGATCGAAAGCTTTTTTTTTTTAACTTTTGATCAATTGGTAAGGTAATTGGTAATTTTAGTTAACGTCGTACTAGAGCAACACAACGGGCTATTGACGACGGTCCGGGATGAGTCCCTTAAGGGAAAGATCCGAGGACAACACCTCGTAATTTTGAACCACGGTCAGATGACGAAGCAACACCTGAACTGGCACCCCACTCTCCAAACTTCCACGCCAACCCAACGTGAGGACTTTCGGCCACGACAGATTTAAGGTGCACCAGCCGCCTCTACACCATACGCTTACAAACATCCATGCCCGAACCCCGGATTCGAACCAGGAACCTTCCGATCTAGAGGCTAACACCTTAACCACTATACCGGTTGGTCGACATTTTTTGATCAAAAATGACATTTTTAACGTGTTCGGATACCTTAAAATGGGCCTCATTTTGTGTGAGCGATTTAGGTTATTAATTAACTCCACAATGCAACAACATAACGGGCTATTGGCGACTGTCCGGGATCAATCCTGTTGGAAAAGAACCAAGAACAACGTCGTGGTGTGAAAGAGACGGTGACAGTTAATTATTCAGGAAACCCTACAATAAATTCAATTTGTCGGAGCAATTTTGTCAGTTTGTTAAGAACGGAATATATATTTCGAAGTACCAGTTCCAGGGGTCGACTGATTTGAACTTGAAGTAGTTGAATATTCTATTGACCGAGTCGATAAAAGGGCTGGAGTGTCGTAAAGTGTGATAGGAGGCAAAGAAGTCTCTGGAAGACAAACATTTGCTTTCACTACATCTGCTCAAATGTTTATGTTCAATAGCTTAATCGCATCATGTTATCTGTCTCTATTTGCTACCGTCTAATTTTAGAGCCACTGAAAGGAATCCTAAAGTTTACTCTTTTGAGATTATGTCAGCAACATGTACAGTCGCGGAAAAAAAACCTCAAACCACTACTCTTCATTCGAGCAATTTTAACAGTATAGAAAATTCAAAGATGGCGTTTGACTGGAACTAATGTCTTCTATAAAGTAAAATACCTAATCTGCACGCACATTTTTGACGAATCTATGGCACTTACAGGAATGGGATTTGGCACACAGGTAGTCCGAATGTTGTGCAATTGGGTCGCGGGGAATTTTTAAATTCAAACTAGAACATTTTTAAATGAATTTAAGAAAATTTAATTATTACTGTTTTCCTTAGAATGCAACAGCATAAAAGATCACAGATTCTAATTTTTTTTTTCGTTTCCGTTTTCATTTTGCGCGTAAAAGGGATTTTTCAGCAGACGATAAAAAACAAATAAAATTTTTACAGGCGTTATGTAATTCTTTTTTTTTATCTCCTAGAGTCTAGGACCTAGACCGGTAAATATAGAGTAAAAATTTCTACGGATTTGAAATCTGCGGAAAATGTGACACCTTATACATTTGATTTACTTTTAATAAATAGTTTTTAAATCAAATATTTATATTTTCGCAAGAGATTGTGACGTCACGCCGAATACCTATTTGGTTTGCTTCCCGAACCAACACCACAGGCAACTCCGATAGGCTACAAATTACACGGTACTACTATTACTACACCACGGTATTACGGTATTATTAATAATATTACCACGGTATTAATACTATTACCACGGTATTAATACTATTACTACGGTATTATTAATAATATCACCACGGTATTAATACTATTACCACGGTATTATTAATAATATTACCACGGTATTAATACTATTACCACGGTATTATTAATACTACACGGTATCCAATAGGCTATAAATTCCCATTTGGTTAGGGAAGCAAACCAATAATCCCACAAAAGCAACTGGCACGGGCAACGTTGGGCTAGCCACGAAGTGACTAGTATTTCATAACAGGCCGTCTTCGTAATAAATTGAGCACCAACTTCATCTTTTCCAATTGAAACTACCTATTTCGACACACGATTTCAAATCTATATCGAAATTGAACTTCAGATAACAAATTTCATGTCATTAGGTCTTACCGTTTTGAAGTTATAAGTACCGAAAGATTGGAGCTCCAAATGTTAAATCAGTTTCTTAGACTTTTTATGGATATCTTCCAAACAAATATTTCTATAGTGCTGATATTTTATACAATGTTACTGTTAAACAACCCAAACAAAATCCATCTAATATTTCATTAAAAATTGTTTTTAGTATGCAATAATAATTATTAAATTAATGTTAGAAAATATTATGAACTGGAACCTTACTATATTTTGATGGGAATGGATTCAGAAGGACTTCCGATATGACCATGCAAAATTTCAGCTCATTCCGATGATTAGGTTTTGTTACATTAAATTTTCCTCATTGTATGGTGATTTTAGGAACGACCAAAAGTGTATAGAACGTTTCACATAAATGGGTAATGGTAATTTTAGTTAACGTCGTACTAGAGCAACACAACGGGCTATCGACGACGGTCCGGGATCAGTCCCTTAAGGGAAAGATCCGAGGACAACACCTCGTAATTTTGAACCACGGTCAGATGACGAAGCAACACCTGAACTGGCACCCCACTCTCCAAACTTCCACGCCAACCCAACGTGAGGACTTTCGGCCATTACAGATTTAAGGTGCACCAGCCGCCTCTACACCATACGCTTACAAACATTCATGCCCGAACCCGGATTCGAACCAGGAACCTTCCGATCTAGAGGCAACACCTTAACCACTATACCGGTTGGTCGACTCACATAAATGGGATAGTAATTCTAAGATCGTTTATATATACTTGCATAATAAATATAATAAAGCCAATCTTTAATCGTGCTCGCTCCCATAGTAAATATTAGTTCTTGGATCGTTCGCACGGGTTTGCCGGATATGTTTGAAATAGTGTTCAAATCTTGAAATTCGGGTAGCTATAGCTACAACTAATCTCGATTTACGAATAGCGTTTCTCAATGTGGAGATGATCCCTGAATATAACAGCGACTTTAACATTGAATATCTTCAGACATAAAGATAGTATAGTCATGAAATTTCATATTTGGACTAATTTAACGATTCATAATCTGATTAAGGCATTGAAACGTTGCGATACGGGATTAATTAATGTCGTACTAGAGCAACTTGAACCATGAAATGTCATTGGGAGGAAAATCATTTATTTGGACATAGCGGTATGTTGCATATAGAAAATGTATCACCACAGTAGGAATGGGAATTAATAAAATATGCAAACTTTATTTCTGAGCTCAGATGGCAAGATGTTATAAGTAACTTTTTTTAATTTTTTGACTTATTACAATTTTCCACATTAGTTTTTTTTTTATAAACTGAAAGATAAAGACTTATTTTGCCACCTTCTAAACAGTAACAAACTAGACTCCAGGATGGGACTTACTCAATTTTTTGGGAAAGTGACTTATAACATTTTGCCATCTGAGCAAAGCTTTAATCGTTTAAAAAAACTTTTATACTCATTCCTGCAAGCGCATGCAGGTAGATAGGCAGATATTTTATTAACGTCGTACTGGAGCAAACACACGGGGGTTCCGGGTTCCATCATGCTCCGAGGACAACGCCTCATCATTTTGAACAGCGGTCTAGATGAGAACAACACCTGAGTTGGCACCCCACTCTCTAAACTTCTACACCGTGCTACTTATCTATCCGACATTTCTTTTTTGTAGTGTCGTCGCCCAAAAACGGTAGCATCACATCAGTACGAATCGTACACAAGGAGAAGACAACCAACAGCTCAGATAATTACGTTTTTATAATTCCGAGAACAAGAATATACATATACAGTATTTACAGCATCACATTAATAGTGTTACACCAATACATACTAGTGTTAGTCCTCGAAGTCCAGCGTAGTCACCAGCGTCATCGTCTGCCTCCAGCTCTTTCTATTGTCTCTCTCGTGCTCTGTAACCGTCATTTGTCCGCAGTTCAAAAAGAATCCAACGGTAACAGTCGAGATCCAATCACAGATCTTCTGGACGAACACCACCTGTTCTACTCAAGTCGTTGTAAACCGACTGACGAAAGAACAGCAGCTGGCGCTAAATAATACTAATAAATAATATATACACTATTTACATCATCGTTTCAACACATTCCCATACATCGAAGTATGTATATCACAGGCCAGCGCGCGGGGAACAACCTCACCCATTGTTTCTAGCTCTCTTCTAGGTCGTCTCCCCAACGGCCTCTGCCGTAGTTTTTAAAATATCCCAACGGCAAAAGTCAAAAACCAATCAGAGATCCTTTTGAAAGAACACCACCTGCAGAGAACGCTTCTATTTTCACCTGCTCTTCTCAAGTCGTAAAGCTCGCGACGCAAGAACAGCAGCTGGCGCCAAAATACAACCAATCAGAATACATTCTGCATTCCGATGATTATTTTCTTATTCCGGTCAGAGTATCTCACGTTGTCTCAGGTGTTGCCACGTCATCTGGCTATGGTTCAAAATTACGTAGTGTTGTTCTCGGATCTTTTCCTAAGGGAATTGATCCCCAATAGCCCGTTGTGTTACTCTAGTACGACGTTACTTGTATATTACAAAATTACCACGATGTCACAGTATATATATATATAAAAGATTAAAATAATATTTATATCAACCTGTTATAAAGAAAATCACGTTAATGTATCAAGGTATAAAGGGTGCGATTACACTCCTCTTAATCTTTACAGATTAAAACCATATCTTAACAACTTTTGTTTTAAAATTATGACTAGGGCCTAGTTAAAACGATCACTCTCCTTGAATACATCACTGAAAATATGAAACATTAACTTAAAAAAAAATGCTTTACAAATTCTGCTTTTATTACAATAACTCGATAAAGTTTTCATCCTAACTCATGAAAGTAAACTATCATTTTTATCCATGAAATGATGAGTTAGTCTTTTGATCTGCGATCATTTTTTTAGGCACGACTATTTACAGATGACGAGGTCAACACCTTAGCTGGCACCCAACTCTCCAAACTTTTTCACGACGCCATTCTGAGGAAATTTGAGGCCACGACAGATGTAAGGTGCACCAGCCCCCATGTACCCGTACGATTTTAGTTGCATCGACCCGGGCGAACAACTTTAAGTAAAATGCCGATTGTCTGTTTAAAATGTTTAAAACCTTCTCAAGTCATTAGATAATTCCACATCAAAAAGCCAAAGCAATTTAAAGACGAGATTAAAGTAATAATATTCAGTTGCATTATTTGGCAATGTTTAACAAGCATTTACGGGGAAAAAGAATTTGCACATACTCACAAGTAAAAAGGGGTTTCAGATCTTAATGTACAAACTTCAATAAGAGGTAGAAAACACAAAATCAAGCCACATTCAGGCAGTGATGTATATCCACAATGTACTTCGTGAGGGAGCTTCTGGGGCTCGATAGATAGAATGTGGCGGACGTGTCGTTTGGCCACCACAATCACCCGATTCAGCATGTATTGATTTCTTCGACTTTTAATCTGATGAATGAAGTGTACCCGAAGGTCAGGGATGTTTTAACATGCACTTCAATCCATGCATCCACGCTTCAAGCTGGTATCACTATTGGTAGACGCAACTTGGCGCACCTAATCGTAAGTGCAACTGTAAATGTACTGCCGTAAAAAAAGAACGATTCACCCGATCGCTCGCAATTGCACAATTTACATCACAGAACAAAACGGAAGGTAGCAATCGATAGGGATGACTGTCTTCTACAAATATCAATATTTAAAATTTGTCTAAGGGGTCGTCTTCATATTAAATTGGGTGCTTGCTCCGATATTTTCAATACGAACCCCCATCTTTTATCACAAATTCGGATTCTACACACAATCTCAGGCGGATTTGATGTAAAAACAATGAAAAACAACATAAAATTGACCGAGAAAATCCATAAAAACCATTGAGGGAACGTGTAAAAATTGAATTCCTCAGTAGAAAGGGCGGATTCCGATCAGATAGTCCGATTCCGCGAGTATGTGAGCCTTTCAACGACTGTTTTAGGAAGGTTTGTTAGAGTGTGACACGTAGATAGTGTCGTTGTGTCCAATAAGTGGATTGTTACAATCCTAACCTACAGTAGTATAAGTAGGTTGTTTACTATGTTTTGAAATATCTGAATTAAGAAGTTAAATTATGTCTAGCGAAGCGTGATAAAATACCCCTCATACAAAAGCTTTATAATAAATCATTTAATAATATTATGCAATCACATTAGAAATATTAATATGATGTGTAGTGGCCGTCGCTGTCACTGAACTGTTGCAGGCGCTGTGACATGGTTAGCATGCTGTCATTAAGCTGATAGTTGGTTGACAACATTTCCATTCAACAATATGCAAATTTGCAGTGGATTTACATTTCGGAGAACTTTGCGAACATTCCCTAATAACGATAATAATCATCAAATTTTGCAGTCTCACCGCGCTACTAATTATGCACGTAATGAGCTGAAATTTGGAATTCAGATGTTTCAGTAACAGTTGAATCGCATGGAGTCAAAATTTGTCCATGTTTCTATTCACACACACACACACACATATATATATATATATATATATATATATATATATATATATATATATTATATATATATAATTTTAATTTCATAGTTAATAAAAAGTTTCAAAATTAAATTTAATAATCAAAATGTTTATAGATTGTGTTAGGTTTTTTGGGTAGCAACGGCTGGAAAAACAATTTCCAAGGAAAATTAATGTTCTTTGCAAATATAACAAAGAGCGTTGAATCCCCAATTTAACATTAGAAGATCCAATTTTCAAACACTTAAAAATTGGTGAAAATCCGTTAAAATTGATGAACTTTTCTTTATTTAAGCCTGAAATCGTGTATAGAATCTAAATTTGTGATTAAAGATGGGTGCTAGTTTTGAATTTGTAGGAGCAAACACCTAATTTAATATAAAGACAGCCCCTGAGGGCATTTGAGGCCACGACAGATGTAAGGTGCACCAGCCCCCATGGTATCCGAACGTCTTTCGCACAGCGTGACCAAATATGGCCCATTTGTGCCATAAAACCCCAAACCAACCTGTAGGCCATAATTAAACTTCTGTCTTCGTCAATAGAAATAACAGGCGTGATTCTTATAACTTTTAAGGTACAAATGCTGTGCCGGCCGTAGTCTAAATTCTTTCTTGTCGCGATTCTTGTAACCTTAAAGTCACATCAACTGTATTGGCCTTATAGGTTATAAGATTCGCGACAAGAAAGAATGTAGACTAAGGCCAGTACAGTCGACTGTCCTTAGTCTACTGTACTGACTGGCTTTTGAGTCATTGATTAGACTAAAATTAGAATAGAGCCTTACAGTTGGCAATTTAGACAATAACCTACAAGGTACAACTACTGTACTGGCCTTAGTCTAAATTCTTCCTTGTCGCGTATCTTATCACCTACACGGTACTACTGCTGTACCGGCCGTAGTCTAAATTCTTTCTTGGTGCGATTCGTATAACCTACAAGGTACAACTACTGTTCTGGCATTAGTCTAAATTCTTTCTTGTCGCGTATCTTATAACCTACAAGGTACAATTGCTGTTCCCGCCGTAGTCTAAATTCCTTCTTGGAATGATTTTTATAACCTACAAGGTACAACTACTGTACTAGCCGTAGTCTAGATTCTTTCTTGTCGCGATTCTTATAACCAACAAGGTACAACTACTGTACCGGCCGCAGTCTAAATTTTTTTCTTGTCACGATCAGTGTACAACTGCTGTACGGGCCGTAGTCTAAAGATGAATCTGATGTAGGGTTTAAAGTGCAAAAGTCCTCAACTTGTAGTTGACATTACGATTTGTTCTTTTAGGTTCATCAGTAGACGATATTCTTAGACGCTCGTGTGTATTCTCGAGTGACTAACACTGAAATGGGAGATGTTATTGCTTGAGAATACACGTAGCTGACTAAGTACATCTACCGAAAAGTCTGAAGACCATGGGACTCCAGTCCTGTGAGAAACCTGCTGACAGCCAAGTCCAAAACACCATCTGATAAGCCGGAATGAAGATGGACTCGTGCTGTAACAGAGAGCATTTGAAATAGCGCAAGGTTTGTTCATCTTGAATGAAGTTTGTACAACAACTGATTTATCTTACTAACTGAATATGACCACGACCGCTAAAATATGATCACGACATTCCCCTGTATGGACTCATTTACACAAACTCTGTAGAACGTGTTTCATACCGCGACAGCTAAAACAAGACCGCGACCATTTCCCTATGTTAACCCAAACACAAACACTGTAAAATGTGTTTCCTTATCCATGTACATTTATTGCAGAAAGCTTTGGAATAAGTATGTACCGCTACTGAGTTTTTTAAAGGTCTTGTAACACAGATTTTTATTTAAAATACCTGTTAACTGAATTTGAATGTCGCGTTATTGTCAACCAGTAGACATAATTGGGGTTGGAACAGCGCTTAGTCATTATAATTTCCCTTCAAATGATTTTTAATTTCATAAAACCATTTACAGCGAAAAATGTCTTTAATTCGCACGTGTTTTTAATTCGATTCGTACGGGTGTTAGAAGGTAATATTGTTTCACATATTTCAAAAGCATGTAAGCTGCGTAAATAATTGTTTTCCAATTCAGTTTAATAAATTCTGCGAAGTGAAGAATTTAGAGAAGAAAGTGTTTAGTTTGCAAGATGGCCAGAGTGTAGAAACAAGGATTTTCTGGATTTCATAATTGGAAGCCGAGATCTTGAAATTTCCACATTAGGAATCATTGAAATCATTCCCAAAACACACTATTTACTGTATAGTTGTGAAAGTGTTTTAGAATGGAGACTAGCTGAATAACCCGGCGTTGTTCGGTTTTCAAATATGACCGCGACCATTTCGCTGTGTTAACTCATACACAAACCCTGTAGAACGTGTTTCCTTATCCATGTCCATTTATTGTAGAAAAAAAAACTTTAGATTTTAAAATTGGGTCTTCGAGGGGCTTTTTTAGGATTACCTGTGTGCCAATTTTTATGGCTACAGATGGGTCTGAAGACGGCAAAGAAATAGCCTTTGTTTTCCGTAGTGTTCTAAAGTATAAGTGTAACAAATTTCGTGTGGATTGGTCAAACGGTGTAGATTTGTATATAGAATATACACACATATACATCCTTTTAAATATAGTATATTAGCCACTGCGCGTGGCCAGCCCGGCGTTGCCCGTGTCGTAAGGTATTAATCTGGTGTAAAATTTTCCACAGATTTCAAATCCGTTGAAGATACATTCAATTTAAAAATTATTTATTTAAAGAAAATCCTATTTTTAGGTATCAATCTAAACGGAAATTTTCCGCAGTTTTCAAATCCGTTGAAATTTTTACTCTATATTTAACAGTCTAGGAGATAGAAAAAAAAGAAGTGTTGTAACGGAACCAACAACGCCCCCTAGCGGACTGACAAAAACTTACACAGTGTAACTCCAACCCTGGAGCAAGCAGCAGCTAAGCTGTAGTATGTGATAGTAAAAATGTCCCTGTCCCGAATATTTTATGTGCGTGAAAGTCTTGTAATTTCTGTAGTGTATGTGTGTGTAAATAAATTCAATTTAAGTGTTAGCTAGCCGTGTCAGTATACATCATTGCTACAGAGAAGTGGCTACCCAACTGTGGGCCCGATCCCGATATCCATCGGATAGATAAGTATTTTTATACTTTATGTCGTCTAAACCTAGGCAAAAAGTGATTTATAAAGAAGGTTTTTTTCAAAGTTGTATTGTAGAAATAGTAATTTTAACTCAGAAGAGAAATCTCTTTATCTTGTATGTATTGTAATGAGAAATTGATTTCGTTTTAATGCTAAGTTGTTCGTCTGACTACTTAAACTTGCAAATCAATCCTGATTTAAGTGTTTCAGAAAGCTTAAAACTATTTAACTGTATGTATGTATTTAAATAGTTGGATAATTAACGATTTATTATGAATATTAATGCTGTAGAATGTGTGTAATGTGCAGAAATAATGTATCGATAACTAGTAGTTGAACGACCTTGAACTCTAAAATCTCCCGCCTAAAGAAAATCTTAGTCGACGTCTAACACGGCGCCAGTTGTTTTTACTTTTCTTATTACGCGCGTTGCATTGAAAGAAAAAGAAAAAAGATTTTGTATGTATGGTTTTTTTTTTCATGATCTGTATTTTATATTTACTGCATTGTCATTCTTCAACGAGTGAAAAAAAAAAAAATTTAGTGTGTTTCAATAAAGATAACACACAAAAGAAATATCACTTTCTGAATTTAGGGAGATATTTTATTTCAAAAGAAGTTGATATTTAAAGTATTGCCTTTATTGAATTATTATTTTTGTAATGAATGGTAGTTTAGATCAAGTTATTAAAGTGTTGAGGAATTCATGATTTATAATTAGTGTTAATGCAAGTATCTGTATACAAGTGTTTCTGAATATATTTCATAGTTTTGCAATTTTTCATACTTTAGCTAAGTGGAATTTTTTTTAAGTGTTTGGGAAATGTTTTATTTGTATTTTGATAATGGTTCTGAGAATTCAAGAATATTTGCATATAACTTTAGTTAACTATCAAAACGGAATGAACATTAATATATTCTAAGCGTTTTGCATTTAAAGGTATTAAGTTTAGGACTATTGAACTTTAAACTTAGGACTCTAGATTTAGGACTATCTTCTTAAAGAAAAAAAAAATTCCAACCTAAACAATAGTTAGGGGTTTTGGACAATATGGCGTTCCTAGGGAAAGGAAGGAAAGAAGACCTCCGAACTCTTGCATCGGAGCTTGGTCTGGCTGTGTCGAACAGCTTAAAAGTTATCAAACTTCGAGAACTTATAATTAAAAGTGAAAATTACGAAGAAGAGCTCGTAAAGAATATGCTCGAAGTTATAATTGAAGATCGACTAAAAGCGGAGAATGCTGTCGAGGAAGACAAGTTGAAGGCTGAAAAGAAGGATGAGGAGGAAAAATTACTTAAAGCACAAGCAGAAGAACAGGTCCGAATTGAGAACGAGCGCAAGTATGAACTCGAAAAGCTAAAACTCCAGCTTGAAGCTCAAAAGGTTTCCAATTCAGTTGTTTCTACTCATGGCTCAGAGTACCCGAAATATGAACTCAGTCGGATTATCCCTAAGTTTAATCCAAAAGAAGATGAAATAGGACTGTTTTTAATTATTTTCGAACGTCAATTGAAGTTTATGAATCTTCCAGAGTCATCATGGATACCATATCTCATTGGTTCCTTACCAGCTGAAATAGCGCAGTTACTTGCTAGAGAAGATGAACAGGAGGCTCAAAATTACCAAAAGGTGAAAGAAATGCTTCTCAAGAGATTTAGGGTCACTGCTGATAAGTTTCGACAGTTATTTTCCCAACATAGGAAGAATCCTGATACGACATGGAGGGACTACTTTTTCGAACTGGCTTCTTATTTTGAAGGTTGGACAAAGGAAATGAATGTCACCACCTTTGATCAACTCAAAAGTTTATTAATTACTGATCAAATTAAGAAAAGGACTCCACCAGACATCAAAGATCACTTCATTGATTTGTGGACAGATTGGGCCAACCCTCTAGAGTTAGCTGAAAAAATGGATACTTATGAGAATATCCGTCAAGGAGTGAAGAAACATGTGGTGCAGACTCAAAAGAAAACATATTGTAGAGACGAAAATAAAACAGCCTCTACAGATAGAAGATTCCGTCCTGTGGTTAATAGACACGAACATACGCAAAGTCAATTTTCAAGAGTTTCGATACCTCGAAATTCTACTCCTAGATCAGAAGGAAGACCCCCAATTCGATGTTTTGGATGCGGAACACCAGGAGTTGTAATATCTAAATGTCTTACTTGTACAAAATCTAAAGTTGAAGAAACTACTGTCAACTGTATGAACTTGTTCACAAGTAATACAACTAAAGATCTTTCAAGCTTGATTATCTTTGAACTTTTTGGTGAGAGAATTGCTGTGTGTGCCGATACTGGTGCCTCACACTCTATTACAGGAGAAAAGCTGTATAACTTTCTACGAAAGAATGGAATTGCTTTCGAGGACAAAAAGATTTCACTGACTCTTGCTGATGGAAAACTCCAATCCATGGTTGCTCTTAAAACGGTTATCAACTTGTGTATAGAAGGTAAAATTGTGTCAACAGAACTTCTTGTTCTCCCTGAAGCAAAAGGGAATAGCACGCTGTTAGGGAAAGACTTTCTCCATGCAGCCGGTATTGTTCTCAACGTTCAAAATGGAACCTGGCATTTTAGTGAAGATCCCCATAGACAATATTTCTTCTATGTAAAGCCTACTGAATTAAAGGATGCGCCGAAAACTTTTAAATCAACGATTGTGCCTGAGACTACTACTATTGTCCACTTGAGAAGTGATGAAGGAAGACATCTGACCCAGATGCAAAGTGTAGAATTAAACTGCTTACTTCAAGAGTACAAACGCTGCTTTGAACCAGGGGGAGAACCTACTCCTTTCATGAAGCACAGAATAGTTACTATGAATCATCATCCTATATCTGTTCCACCGTATCGTATGTCACCGGCCAAGAGAGAAATACTGAAAGAACAAATTGATGAACTTTTGGCAAAGAACATAATAGAAGAATGTGAATCCCCATATGCTGCTCCGGTAGTGCTCGTCGCTAAACTAAACGGGAAAGTAAGATTATGTGTTGACTACAGAGGCCTCAACGCCGTTACGAAACCGGACACTTATCCATTACCTAGTATGGACGATCTTTTAAACGAAGCTACACCGACATCATACATGTCAACTATAGATCTACAATCAGGATATCATCAGGTGCAAGTGGATGAAAACGATTTGGACAAAACTGCCTTTATTTGTCCTTTCGGAACTTACCGTTATCTACGCATGCCTTTTGGTCTGCGTAACGCACCTGCCACTTTTCAACGCCTGATAGATAAATTCCGAAGTGGCCTGAAAGATGTTTTTGCACTCTCATATTTGGATGACATAGTCATCTTATCTTTTTTTTAAGGTGATTTTCTTTCATCATAGACTTTTGACAAACATTTAAAAGATCTAAAGACTGTTTTTGAGAGACTTTCTCTTTTTAAACTTCATGCGCAAATAGAGAGAAATGCCATTTTTCCTGTGATCGTGTTAAGTACTTGGGTTTCTGGATAACAAGAGATGGAATTGAAGCCGATCAAGAGAAAATCGCTTCTATCCAAAGAATTCCAGTTCCAACTAATGTGAAAGAACTTCTGTCTTTCTTACAGACCTGCTCATGGTTCAGAAGATATGTTCCGAACTTTGCAGACATAGCACGACCTCTTAGCAATTTAACTAAGAAAAGAGTCGATTGGTCGTGGGGTCTTGAACAGCAAGAAGCTTTCGAAACCCTAAAAGAACGCTTGACAACAGCCCCTGTGTTAAAGCAACCTGATGGATGTAAGCCTTTCATAATTCGCACAGATGCGAGTAACTACGCCCTTGGCGCAGTCCTTCTCCAAGGAAATGGTCCAGAAGAACATGTGATTGAATACGCTAGTCGTCTGTTGATCCCAGCAGAACGCAATTATTCGACTACTGAGCGGGAAGCTTTGGCAGTAGTTTGGGCCTTAGAAAAGTTCCGAGGTTACATCGAGAATCAAGAAATTATCATTGCTTCAGACCATCAACCTCTTAAATGGCTTCTGAGCATTAAGTCACCCTCAGGACGTTTAGCAAGATGGGCTCTGAAGATCCAATCGTTTAATCTGAAAATCGAATATACGCCAGGAAGAGCTAATGTGGTCGCTGATATGCTGTCGAGACCGACATATTCACATGAAGATACAAACTGTGAGATGCAAGCCGTATCTATCAATATACCCACAAGAAAGTCTAGTGATATTCGAAAAGAACAGCTGGCAGATACAGATCTAAAGAAAATTATTAACTCCCTTGAGAGTAATGATAAAGACGAAAATTTTGCCAACTACATCAGCCGAGGATACATTATGAATGAGGGTGTCTTGTATCGCTACTCACCTGAAACTGAGTCAGACGATGCTCAACTCGTAGTCCCCATTCAAGAACGCCAGAGAGTTCTGCAGGAGCACCATGACGCTCCTACAGCCGGTCATTATGGTGTGGAGGGCACCTACAACAAGATTGCTTCCAGATACTTTTTCACAGGCATGAGGAAATACATTTCTGATTATATCAAAACCTGTGCAGAATGCAATCGATATAAGCCAACGAACCAGAAACCTGCTGGACTGCTTAGAACCCCAGTTTATGCACAGAGATTTGAAGTTCTTGCAATCGATCTCTTTGGTCCCCTACCACAGACATCATCTGGAAAAAGATGGATTTTCATCGTGGAAGACACAAATACTAAGTGGGTTGAATTGTTTGCCCTTAATGAAGCCACATCAGCTAACTGTGCTAAAACACTACTCGAAGAAGTTTATTTACGCTATGGTCTACCTCGAAGGTTAATTAGCGATAACGGACCGCATTTTGTGAGCGCTGTCATGCAACAGACGTGTCACCTGTTAGGTATCACACAAGATCTCATACCAGTCTATCATCCACAAGCCAATCCATCAGAACGCAAAAACCGGGACTTGAAGCCCCGCCTTGCAATTTTAGTTGGAGAAGAACATACTGCCTGGGAAGACAAGCTTCCTTTGATCCGATTTGCGATGAATACTTCTACTTGTGACACCACCGGTCACACTGCTGCATACCTACAGTTTGGCAGAGAGCTGAGAACAACGGACGATGTGGTTCATGACATAAGAGAAGTTATTGATAACGACAACTTCATTCCCGAGATAACACCGTATCTCAAAAGATTTGCTCGTCTAACCACCCAGATAAAAGATAGAGTTGAATATAAACAAGACAAACGAAAAGAAAATTTTGATCGTCGTAGACGACCGATATACTTCAAACCTGGTGATCAAGTTTGGGTTACTATTCATCCCATCAGCAAAAATAAAAGAACTCGAAAATTAATGCCCAAAAGAGAAGGACCATATGTAGTTCTCACAAATCGATCGCCGACAACATATGATATTGCCGACCCGGCCAGTCTAGACCAAACTCTTGGAACTTATCATGTGTCAGCATTAAAAACTTACTATGAACCCCAAGTAAAGAGAGACACTGGGCATGTAGCTCCCATAAGAAGAAGGGGTCGCCCTAGAAAAAAAATAATCCTGGCTCATCGTCGGGACGTCATCAGAGCCAGAGGGGGAGTCTGTAACGGAACCAACAACGCCCCCTAGCGGACTGACAAAAACTTACACAGTGTAACTCCAACCCTGGAGCAAGCAGCAGCTAAGCTGTAGTATGTGATAGTAAAAATGTCCCTGTCCCGAATATTTTATGTGCGTGAAAATCTTGTAATTTCTGTAGTGTATGTGTGTGTAAATAAATTCAATTTAAGTGTTAGCTAGCCGTGTCAGTATACATCATTGCTACAGTGTGAGTATAGTTAAAAGATTTATCGTCTGGATGGATAAACATTTTTCCGCGCAAAATCAAAGCGGAAACGAAAAATCTGATTTTTTGAGCGTTCTCCGAAGCGATAAAAAAAACCTAGCTTGGTACCAAGGTCACGTGGGTAGAAAAGTCAAGATTGAGGCTGTTTTTCTTTCGTCCGGACGAAGAACCAGGTAGAGAATAAAACTATTAAATTCATTTAAAAATCCTACAAATTGAATTTTAAAATTTCGCCGCGTCCCAAAAGTTGCAAAAAATTTGGACTACCTGTGTGCCAAATCTTATTGCTATAAGTGCCATAGAATCGTCAGGATTTTGCTCCTGCGAAAAAAAACAGACAAACACTTCCTTTTATAATATTAGAAACTAGCCACTAGCCCAGAGTTGACCGTGCCAGTTTCTTTTGTGGGATTATTGGTTTGCTTCCCAAACCAAATGGGAATTTATAGCCTATTGGATACCGTGTAGTATTAATAAAACCGTGGTAACAAACAGACAAACAGTTCCCCTTATTGTATCAGCGATAGATAGATAGTGCAGCCGAGATGAGAAGGCTCATGGTAGTTTTGGGGTGTTATGGCGCAAGGGCCATATTTGGTCAATCTGTGGCAATCAGAAGATAGACAACCTCAAGCAACAAATGTCGCCAAGGGTTTTGTTTGGGTTTTATGGCACAATATCAAGAAAAAGGTTGGGATGATCCAAACACAAGATGAAATGCTACCCAATAAAACAGTTAAAATATTTAGAATTGTCAGACCAATAATAAAAGTAGATATGAAATGATGTAGGAACACTACACAACAGACAACTAAGATTAAAATACTGATTTAAAAGGGTAAAAGTGATGAGTTTTATGCGGACGGTAAGGTAGTTTTAATTAACGTCGTACTAGAGCAACACAACGTGCTATTGACGACTTTCCGGGATCTATCCCGTAAGCGAAAGATCGAGGACAACACCACGTAATTTTGAACCACGGTCAGATTACGAATGTCGACGGTAATATTGTTAACACATAAAATGTGATGCTGCTTAAAAATTATACCGTAAAATGACGCAAACTCTCATTTTGCGAAATTTGCATTAAATATTCTATCGAAGAAAACATCTTTATTTCGCTTACTTGGTGTAAAAAAAGTATATTTTGAAACAAAATAGACCTTACTGGATACAACCATTAAAGGGGTCCGGGAAACAAAAATCGTCAAATTTTCGAGTTTTTTTTTTATTATTATCTTAAGAAATTCTTTGTGTTTTTCTGCTTAAAATGACGTCTAAATCACGTTTCTATCTTAATTAGAACTAGAGATATAGTTATTTTTGTGATTCGTTGTTTTGAAAATCTAACACTCTTGACAGTTGTTGTCATGGCAACAACCTCTGCGAAAGACGTTATTTAAGTCTACGGAAACCTTTAAACTATATAGAAAAAAGGTAGAACTTACAAAAATCAAATTAAACTAAATTTATTTAAGAGGAAAGAAGTAGTTAGATACTCATCTGGATGCTTTAAAAATGTATTTAAGCATTTTATTAATTGTAAATCGGTCTTTAAAAATTTCAATGCGTTTTTCTCCATGATACATTTTTTCAAGATTCCCTGTATTCAAATTGCTATAAGTCGAAAACCGATAAAGTTTAAGGGTTAAAATTTGGAATATATCTTTTCAAACATTATACTTTAATTTTGATTCAGCAAATTTGAAACAAATACTTACTTTTAAAAATATGATTTAAAAAAAAAGTACCATAAAATTTTCAAAAATTTTCATTCAAATATATTTTTTAATTTTTTTTTAAATTAATAAATCAAAATAAAAGTTTATAAATTTGTGAATAATTTACTGCAAGAATTTTGAAAATTGATCAAGAATATTTTGTGTTTTAGCAATTTAAAATAAACCCTCTTTTTTTCAAAAAACTTTAATTTAAAATTTAAAAAAAACTTTTGGAAACCTTTTGTGTTTTGATTTCGCTTATTAGTTAGATGGGTAATCAGTACAAAAAAACTTCAAAATTCTAAATTAATTAATAAATTTTTTTTCAATGTGTCCCGGACCCCCTTAATTAATTATATTATTTATATTCCATTTATTTATGAAAACAAGGTACTTCAGAACGAAGACGCATGTGCGGCGAGCTGCGGCGCCGTGGGGAACTGCGGTACAAATTGCACGCAAGTTGGACGTGCGTCGTGTGTGCACTACTCCATTGGACCTAATGTATCTCAGACCGCACTTGCGTTGCGGCAGCGGCGCCGCACGTTAAAAAACCGGATGAGTGCACCGGGCATAAAACTCCAAGGCAGTATTAAAATTTAAATAGATTTGGATGTTGATTTTCTCCCGCAAATCTTTGAAGTTTAAAATTGAATTGCTAAATAAGCTTCGACGATGATGATTAAAAACAGGACACTATGAGCAGCATGATGAATGTTTAAAGAGATCGTACAGGTGTTGCACAGATGGTTGCTCACCCTGCCATCATAAAAGATGCCTACGAGTAAAACGAGTGTGACCAATACAAAAGAGAGTCAAAAGCAGGACGTAATGTCGAAAAGACAATGAAGAACGATATAATAAGCAATGAAAGGGTAGTTTATTAACGTCGCACTGGAGCAACACACCGGGCTATCAGCGACGGTCCTGGATCGATTCTAATGGGAAAGATCCAGGAAGTGAGAGGGAAAAAGAGGGATTTGAAAATATATTAATAGGTTAAAAATGATCACTGGGGTATCCCGCGTTCACACCTCAACCGATTTTACCAAGGACAATTTACCCAACGTGAAAAGAAAATATCAACTAGAACACCACAGCTCCGTGAAGCCCGTACACATCTAAGGAGAAGGCACATGGTCCTGGGGGAGTCCACTTCTAGAAGGTCGAAATCACAAGAAAGGGCTGACCTAAGAAAAATCACTGTAAAGTGTGGTAACTTGTTTCCCAAATTCATAATCAGTTTCCTCCTATGGCACTTAAAGAGCGTCAGAATCCACGCTAAGGACGCCAACTGTGGAAGTGAATATTGTTCACGTTAAAGCTGCATCCTAATATGACGAATACACTCGTTCAAAAATCAGGTGATTAAAATGCAAACTCGCCCAACCTGGAGTAGGTTCAATCCTTCCAAGAGGGAGACCCAAGGTCAACGAACCTACTCAAATAATAATTGGTAATTTTTTAAATAACGTCGTACTAGAGCAACACAACGGGCTATTGACGACGGTCCGGGAACAATCCCCTAAGGGAAAGATCCGAGAACAACACCAAGTAATTTTGAACCCTTATTCTAATGAACAAGATAACCATTTTAGGGTTAAATGAACAGGAATGGATCAATATTGGTATTGGTATTTTTTTAATTAACGTCGTTCTGGAGCAACACAACGGGCTATTGATGAAGGTCCGGGATTAATCCCACTGTAGAAAGATCCTAAGACAACATCACGTAATTTTGAACCACAGATAACGAGGCAACACCTGAACTGTCCCCCCACTCTCCAAACTTCCACATCACGCCAACGTAAGGACAAATGAGGCCACGTTAGATTTAACGTGCACCAGCCCCCTTTGTACACGATGGTTTTGGGCTGGATTCAAATTTACAACCCTCCTGTTACAAGTGCCTTTTTCTTAGGGAGGAGTGGTAGGTAGTTGAATTGGATTCGAACTGAAGAAGCACAGCGAGTTATTGGTGACGGTCCGGGATCAATCCGAGGACAACACCTCCTAATTTTGAACCACGGTCAGAAGACGAGGTGAACACTCGAGCTGGCTCCTCACTTTCCAAACTTCCAGACAAAGCCAATGGGGGACATTTCAAGCCGCGACAGATTTAACGTTCAGCTGTCTCCACCTACACAGTAGTCTTTGGTTGGACCGAGTTTCGAACTTACAACCCTATGGTTGCTAATCTACCACTCTAACAACTGGGTTACCGTTGCAGTGGCAATTGATACGAACATGAGTTTAGGCCTGGAAAAATAATTCGTGAAAATATCCCCAGAAACATTACACTATCCAAAAGTTGTTCCGAGAAATATAAAAGGTGGATAGGTAGGTATTTTAATTAACGTCGCACTGGAGCAACGCAATGGGCTATTGGAGACGGTCCGGGATCAAACCCGAAAGGAAAGACCCAAGGACAACGCCTCGTAGTTTTCAGCCCCGATCACATAACGAGAACGCCTGAGTTGACATCCCACCTCTCCAAACTCCCACACCACGCCAACGTGAGAACATTTGAGGCCACGACAGATTTAACGTGCACCAACAAATTCATCTTCCAACCGGTCCACCATGACCCAAGTAATCATGAAAAGCAAAAAGGAAGGAATTGAATATTAAAACACTCCCGAAAAAGACTGAAAACAGAAAACAAGAAATATATTTATTCAATTTTCCTCGGAGTATAGAGTGTAAACGTAGTTCTGAAAAGTAAGTAGTTTCATGAACATTTTACTCGAAACAAATGATGTAATTTCAGATATTCTTTTCGATACGTGCAATATACCAATCGGAAAATTTAATTTTTACTACGCGCGTGCAAGCGATTATTATATTTATTATGCGCGTGCAAACGATGGTATTGTGAATGTATGTTTTTTAATCATGCACGTTCAAACTGTAACCATAATATGGATAGTGATAAAAAAATGAATTTCGAATGCGAGATGGAGTGAAAAAGAGAGTTGATCGCTGTACTTTGTAATTCTGTATCGTCTTTAGTTTTCTTAATCAATAAATGTTTAATTTTTTGGTACAGCTTTGGAATAAAGATTGTTTTGTGGCAACTCTTTTGGCGCGGAAGAATTTCTTGAAAAGATCACCGTTCAGGCTCAGAGAAAAATAATTAAAAAATAGACGAAAATAATTTTTTTTTTAAATTTCCGCACGACTGATCATTTTTACTACTCGGTGTTCATAAAAATATTTTTGCTTTTTCTAAAATATTGTTATTTAAGTTAGATGATTAGTCTAAAGCAGTGTTTCCCAACCTTTTTTATGCTATGCCCCACCTAAGCCTTTCAAAAATTCTTATGCCCCCCTATGTAACATATACATAATTTTTAATATTAAAAAATTTAATTGTTCACTTAAGAAATTTAGGTTTTACGAAGAAATCACTAGGAAATTGTTAAGGAAACACAGTAAATAAATTTTCCAAACATATAATGAAAAACTGAAATTCAAATTCGAAATAATTTTAATAAAGATTTTTCTATAATAATTTCATGAGATCCTAGCGCTTGATGCTTGCTGCACAGAGATTTTATGTTAGATTCCAACTTGGTTAGCATCAGACTCAAGTCTCCCCGTTGTGTTATATATAGACGATTTTTTTTTTATTTTTATCAGTAAATCATTTACAGTACTAAATCCACATTCGGCGAAATATGAAGATGGAAACTGTATCAATAGTTTTCTTGAGAATTTGGTTGAATTTAGGTAGTTGATTTCTGTTTCCTCACAAAGCCATGCCATCGCTCCTTTTATATTAAATAAAGTTTTAACTGACTCATCATTATGCATTCCTGCAAGTTCTTCTTGATACTGCATATTTGATATATCAGACAAATCCACTAACATTGGCTGCATCATCCATGTTGGAAAATCAATTTGGTTTAAATCAGAAAATCTTTCTTTTAAATCAGCCGATAGAATTTTCAGATGATCGACAATAAAAAGTAAAGCGGTATCATTTACTTCACATTTTTGGAGCCAATGAAACTGTTCAAAGGTTTTGTTGTTTATATATTGCTGACATAGCTCAATAAGGGTAATGAAACCAAATATCTTCGCTTTTGCATGAACACGAGTTTTATTTGTTCCTTGAAGTTGCTTATTTAATATATTTCGTTTTTCAAAGATATCGGCTAAATAACTCACAATTGCTTTACCATCGACTGTTAACAGATACTTCATTTCAGGTTTGTCGATTAAAAAATCACTAAGAGTATCAAACAGTTCCATAAATCTTTTCAAGCAGTTCCCTTTAGAGAGCCATCTTACTTCAGTGTGAAGTAAAAGTCTCACATGTCTGCATTTTGTTCTTCACAAAATAGCTTGAAGAGACGCTCACATTTGGCATTAGCTTTAATAGCATTGATACACTTTATTATAGAATGTAGTACTTCATTTAGAACAGGGGAGATGCTTTTAGCTACCAAGTTTTCCCTGTGAATAACACAATGCACAAAAATCTTTTCTGGATTCTCATCTTTCATCAATTTTAAGCAGTCATTTTTCTTGCCCATCATATTTGGAGCACCATCTGTAACACAAGATGTTATATATTTCATTGGTATATTATTGACATCTAAGAAGTTTTTTACCTTATTATATATATCTTTGGAGGTAGTGGTGCTTTCTAATCTTTTACAGAACAACATTTCTTCAGCAAAATGCCCTATATCAATATATCTTACGTAAGTTATCAATACTGCCTCACTGTCTCTCAAAGTTGATTCATCCATTTGTACTGAGAATTTTCTTGTTTTCAGCTTTTCAACAAGTTGTTTTTCAATATCTTCACTCATTATGTCTATTCTTCTGCGAACAGTATTGTTACTGAGTGGCATAGCTTTTACATCTTTGTCATCTTTTTCAAGAACCGTTTTAAGAAATGCTGATATTGACGGTTTTATTAAATTCTCTCCTATAGTATGATTTTTTCCAGATTTAGCGATGAATAAAGAAATTTGATAACTAGCCTCAAGAATACGATTATGAGTTGAAGTGTGAGCAGTAAATAGAGACTTTACTGTTGTCCTGTTTTACAAATTTTTCTTTAAAGTTTGAAAGTAATTCAAATCTGAATTAATATGAGCATTTTGTTTCGCCTTCAAATGCGCCTCAAGAATCGTTTCATACCTCGTTTCATTGATTCGTTGGTCAAGCATTGCTGGCATAAAAGACAAAAAGGAAACTGCTCATCGTGGACAGCAGGCATGAACCCAAATTTTAAATATTCCTCCGAATATTGACGAACTTTTTTCTTGCTTGCACCACTCATTTTACTATGGGCTGAAAGAAATATTTATAAGATCAATTAAAAACTAAAACTAAAGTATGTGTTAAAATTAATTTAATGTGACATAGAGTAAACGTATACTAAAAAATGCATAGTTATTGAAATGTATATAACACATTTACCACACCGCCACCGCAAAATAACATATTTTTTCCATTTGACAAATTTTTCAGGAAAATTATGATTCTAAAATTAAAATAAATAAATATAAAATCAAATACTTACCAATGTTTTAAATCAACGAGACTTTTACAACAGTTTTTAAGGAGGCCTATTTCAAATTAACACCAACTGAATGCTGCGAAACACTACAGAAGTTGCAACGGGCCATTCAGATGTGAACAACTGCGTTGTTTAGCAAGATTTTAAAGCGTCCGTGGGTCCACGCGGAGCCTGCCGTCTGCCGCAGGGAGGTTAACTTGACGACGCCAAAAACCCAGTTGATATTTTGGTCTCGTCAAACGAATTTATAATATTTATTGGACGCAATTATTTAAGAATTTGCTTTTTTCTTTCAATTTTGGCACCGAAATCTAGCATTGCATTTAAATGGCCCGGAGCAAAAGGGTTAAACTCGTGTCGAGTCCATTTTCGAATTGCCCCCCTTAACAATCAAATTGCCCCCCCTGTGGGGCGTGGGCCCCACATTGGGAAACATTGGTCTAAAGTCTGACAGAACGTGCTATTTTATAAGAACGATAGAAAGTATATCACATTAATTCTAGCAAACTTGTTATTTTTTTGTTTTAAAGGTAATGATATTCAGAAATAAAAAGAAATTCAAACAATCGCAAATGTGTGCGATAATCCCAAAAAAGCGGGTTTACCTTTGCCGTCCACAGCTCGCTACAAAAAAATACGCCTAAAAATGGGGCAAACAAAAGTGTTTATATCAAAGCTGTACCAATAATTTTATAAGCGTTCGTCTCCCTGCATACAAATGAAAAGCCAATCTACAACTAAATCTTTTATCTCAAGGTGAAGTAAACGAAGATCCTAACACTATGAATCCAAACAAAAAGGAAGAAACTAATGCTAGTGATGTGAATAAGAAATGTTACATCGGTTTGAATTGTCAAAAAAGAGCAAAAAGCATAATGCTGCTGAAGAAATTTAAATATTTATAGTGATGCAATATCAACCTAAGTTTTAAAATTTTTTTTAATTAAAACGAGATTTTGTTTAATGAGCATGTTTTTGATATTTGAAAGGGAGTTTGTAAGGGAACTACGTAGGTCCGCTAACTACTACTGACTACTCGTTCTGAGAACCAGTTTGTACTAGGGAGCCAGCCCCGTGCTCGCTACAGCTCGCTAACCCCCGGAGGATTTCTTTGCAATCCTCATTGGTTCGCTGCATGAACCTATGCTCGTTTCGCTCGCATCAATGAAGACATGTGTCCTAGCAGAAAGGATTGCTTACAAAATATGATATTCCAAAAAAAATATTTTTTCAAATCTAAACTTGCTGTATTACAGAAAATATATATACAGTACCCTGGAATCAGAATTCAAATGAAAACTTTGAGCAAATTTTGACTCGAAATATGAGCACTGCTTTAGAAATTGAATACCCAGCATGTTGTTTGTGTGTACATTTCCACAAAGCATACTTGAACTACCCACACATTTTCATTGAGTTTGTTGTCGAAAGTTGTAGTGCAAGCGTATTGTTGAACAATAATAGTTGGCCCTGTAATGATCCTCAGCTTTCTTTGATTTCTAATTATAAAGTGCAACAACTCGACTAAAATTCATTTTTTTTTCAATAAAAATTTAATCCGATAACGCTATAAATTCAATTGAGGCGCGAGGCTTCGTGGTAAACAAACAAACGAACAATGTTGCCAAAACGCGATTACAAATAACGTCTTTTTGGCGTGCCACGTAAGAGAAATGTATATAGATACTTTTCCAGTGAATTTTACCACTGATTTCTATTACATTTATATGCTTCAAGACAGAAGACAAGATGAAGAAGTTAAGTTGAAGTCCGAAGACGAGACTTATAAAACTTTCAGAAGAGTCTAGTCAGAAGAGTCTGGTCAGAAGATGCACAAAACCTTTTGTTTCGTCAAAAGAGAAGATGTCACCCCGATACATGATTTTGACAAAATGAATGCCGTTTCTCGGAATATCTTCGATTTTTGAAGTATACTCCAGTGTACTGTAAACGCGACTGAAGAAAATGAGTTCAAAAATAAAAAAAAGGGGGTCCCGTTTTCAGGCAAGGTACCCCATTCCAAGGTTTGAAGTACACCCATCTGCTCATTCCACTGTGCAGAATGACAAATCAAAACAACCTTTATCTTCTTTCCAACGGGAATGAAAGTGACCTACTTTCAAAGCATGATGTGATAAATAATTGATCTGATTTCTTATCGTCTCTGTGTATCAGGGGGTGTAGCTCAGTGGTAGAGCGTTCGCTTTGCATGTGAAAGGCCCGGGGTTCGATCCCCCGCACCTCCAGAAGCTTCCTTTTTTAGATAGCTCCATTTGACTCAGTCCTCTATTCCCACGATTTTCAACCACATTGGTACAGGAATTAAACACTGAAATAATGCGGCGCTTTAAAAACTGCATATAATTTTCTGCTCGGACAAAAAAAAAAAACCTAGAATTTTGATTGATTTATAAAAATAAAATAAAAATTACTGTAATAATAATTACGAATAGTAAAATCACAAAATAATTGGTAGTAGTAATCATAGTAATAGTAATCAAAAAATAATTCACTATAGTAAGCATAATAAGTAGTAGTAGTAATGACACACACACACACACAATTCGTATTATTAATCATAATAATCAGTAACAATAATTAGTAATAGTATTCACAAAATAATTGGTAATAATAACAATTAGTAATAGCAATTATTATCATTAATAATAATAATAATACTAATTCGTAATAATAATAACATAATTATTACTACTATTACTAATACTTTTAAGAAGTAGTAATAATAATAATTTGTAATAGTATTCACAAAATTATTAGTAATAGTAATTTTTTAATTTGAAATAATAAAATAATTGGTAATAGTAATCATTGTAATAGTAATCAAAAAATAATTGACAATAGTAAGCATAATAGTTAGTAGTAGTAATAATACAATTCGTATTAGTAATCATAATAATAAGTAATAATATTCGTAATAGGTATTCACAAAATAATTGGTAATGATAATAATTAGTAATAGCAATTATTATCATTAAAATTGGTTTTATATATAGTACTATTACGTAATAATAATAATAACATAATTATTACTACGATTACTAATACTTTTAAGAAGTAGTAATAATAATAATTCGTAATAGTAATCACCAAATTATTAGTAATAGTAATTTTTTAATTTAAAATAATAAAAATCAGTCATCACTGCCACTTTTGCTCCAGAGTGGCCTTATAATATTTTTGTAAGCAATTTATGATTATTTGTAACAAAAAATAAATACTCTAAATTGATGATGCGTGTATTACTTGAAATTATTCGTGAAGAAAAGCTCAAAACTAAACCCTTGAAATCAAATACAGGGTGGTCCCGAATTCATGGTACAAACTTTAATGGTAGGTACAGGACATTGTAACAATGATTTATTGTATAGGAATGTATAGTCGCAAGTGACGCGGTGAGGCGTAAACAGGGGAAATAAAAGGAAAGAGAAATGGAGTGATCGGTTGGTATCATTGCCGGTAGAGGGCAGTAGATGTCTAGCCGCTGTTGAACATGATGCATCGCAGTAGGGAAAAGCGCCATTCACAATTGTGCTGCCGTAGACGATGGGTGACTTTACGTATGCAGAAAAAGCAGACATGCATTACATGTACGGCCGTGCAAATGGTAACGGCAGAGCTGCGTTACGAATGTATCGCGCGGAGTATCCTGATCGACGAATGCCGGATCATAGAATTTTTCAACGGTTACATCGTCAACTTTGTGAAACAGGTGCGTTCGACGTCAACAGACATGGCGCTGGTCGAGTAAGAGCTGTACGCACTCCAAGGCTGGAAGAAAGCATCTTGAACATTGTGGCTGATAGACCCGAGTCAAGCACAAGAACTGTTGCGCGTGACGTAGGTGTGAGTCATCAGACTGTATGCAGAGTGTTAAACGAAAATCGCTTACACCCCTTCCATTTTCAGAAAGTACAAGCATTGAATCCGGCAGATTATCCTCGCCGCGTGAACTTCTGCCTGTGGGTGATGCAGCAATGTGCGTTGCAGCCGGATTTCGTAGATTATGTGCTATTTACAGATGAAGCGAAATTTTCACGCGAGGGTGTCTTTAATGCGCACAATTCCCATGTGTGGGCAACCGATAATCCACATGCAACGCGTCGACATGCGTTTCAACAACGTTTCAGTATTAAAGTGTGGGCTGGTATTGTGAACGACTTTTTGATTGGCCCATACTTACTACCCACGCGGCTCACTGGCGGAAGCTATCTTATTTTTCTGAAAGAAGTGTTACCACAACTGCTGCATGATGTTCCGATCGCCATTCGTAACCGCATGTGGTTTCAGCACGATGGGGCGCCAGCACACTTCAGCATTGATGTACGGAATTACCTGAATGTCACGTTTGGTACTCGATGGATTGGGCGTGGTGGACCAGTCCCTTGGCCACCCCGATCTCCCGATTTATCGAGCCTCGATTACTTTTTATGGGGACATCTAAAGCATCTTGTTTATGAGACTCCAGTTGACTCAGATGAGGATCTCGTCGCTCGCTTATCTGTAGCTGCTGCAGGTGTGCGTGAAATACCAGGCATCTTTGAACGTGTACGCCAATCGCTCCAACGACGCTGTCAAGCATGTATCGATACTGGTGGACGCAATTTTGAACAATTACTGTAAACATGACACTTGTCAACAACGCTTTCAATAAAATCTTTGTTTTTCCTTTCGGCCGTTATTTCCCCTGTTTTCGCCTCACCGCGTCACTTGCGACTATACATTCCTATACAATAAATCATTGTTACAATGTCCTGTACCTACCATTAAAGTTTGTACCATGAATTCGGGACCACCCTGTATATCTTACACAATTTAAGCCGTTTCCTCATCCATATGTCAGGGCATTGCCCCATTCTTACGACATCCCGGTTGAAAATCACTCATTCACGCCTTTTTCTACAAGATTAATAAAAGACCGAAACAGAACAATTACCCAAGTCAGTGATAAAAAAACAAAACAGGGGGTGGTTGTGCACCCCTTTGAACATAAACACTCAGGTGCGGTGACATTCCTTTAGTGGTCGTCTTGTCTGCGAGCCATCTCGTAGGAAAATATTCAACATTAGTAATGCAATCCGAGTATCGTATCGCACAATTGTAAAAGACTCAACGTTATACCTAAGGATATTTGTAATGGCTTTCGCCGTATGGGACAAATGGGACAGGATTACCCGAAGGATTTGTTCTAAAGAATAAGGCCAGGTGCACACATCCGGTTTTTCAACATGCGGCGCCGCTGCCGCAACGCAAGTGCGGTCTGAGATACATTAGATCCAATGGAGTAATGCACACATGCCTCCGGCGACGCACGTCCAACTTGCGTGCAATTTGTACCGCAGTTCCCCACGGCCCCACATCTCGCCGCACACGCCTCTGCTATCTCAAGTACCTTGTTTTCATAAATAAATGGAATATGAATAATAATTAATAAAGGGTTGTATCCAGTAACGTCTATTTTGTTTCCAAATATACTTTTTGTACACCAAGTAAGCGAAATAAGCATGTTTTCTTCGATAGAATATTTGTCGAAAATGGTGCGAAATGAGTACTTGCGTCATTTCACGGTTATGCGTGCATAGTTGGTCTATGGTGCCGCAGCGGCGCCGGATGTGTGCACCGGGCCTAAGTGTACCAAACTTGGTGTAGATTGCTGAAACGGAGTAGATTTGTACAGAGAATAGAAGGATACCAACTCTGCTTTATATATTTTCTGTGGCAGAGTAAATATGTCAAAATGTCTGCTTCTTATAATCTTAAGTTAAGTAGTCCACCTTTTCTCACAAATATTCTATAAGGAAAAAAAAAGCATTCCATGATACAAATAACTGTAAATTAGATTCTTAGATTCAGTTAGTTTCGATTTTAAGCAAATATTATGTTAAAAATTGCTGATGCAAATGACTTCTTTGGACTCATCAAGAGCCAGATTTTTCACTTTAGTTCTCGTAAGGAAATGTTTATTGTTATTTAACGGACAGTTCGAAAATTGTGACTGACATTGATTATATTTTGTTTAATTGTTTGTTGAGCACAGTCCTTTATTTCACAATTGCGCAGTTAATTTACGTGAACTAACGAGAAACAGTAGAAAAAAAGGTAGGCAGGTATTTTAATTAACGTCGTACTGGAGCAACTCAACGGGCTATTGACGACTATTCGGGATCAATCCCACATGGGAAAGTTGGGAAAAAGGATATATCGGCATAGGTAATTGTAAAAAATGTATCAGTCCGCGTAATTGTTACATTTAAAGAATAATTTAAATTACATTTATTTGTACACTCAGTACGCAGTTTATTAGAATGCGTGTTACAGCTTCGCACCCATAATAAGTATTAATAAGTCATAACACTTTGCTAGAAGCTGTTTTCATTCGTAATGTAAAAATATAAAGAACTAGCAGAATTACCCGGCTTTGCTCGGGTAAAATGAATCAAATTATGATTGAAAAGTGATCAGATCATTCACTTCTCCTTCCTAAAAGAATGTTAGCATCATTTAAGTGTACGGGAAATAATTTTTACCATCGTTTTAATTTTTTCATAGTTTCTACACAGTTTAATTCGGTCGCAAATATATACATAATATATTCATACGTATATCATAATCATAATTCATATTCATCGCACTTCTCCTCTTTAAGACAAACTACAAACGTTTTATTTCTAAGGTGAATACTACAGAAGTTGATTTTGAGTTTTGGAGTGATTTCGAATATTCTCATACGTTCATTTTCAGTAAAAAATGGCGAAGTTTTGGCGTATAGTCATGCATTTAGCTTTTCTACGAATATGTTTTACTTGTGGCATTCTTGCTTCTGATATGTGATGGTTTCGAATGTCATCAATATGAGAGAATGGTAAATTAAATTGTTGCGGAATTCGTGTTTGATATATTTTGAAGCGAACAAATTTTGAAATTCCATTTACCGGCACGTGCAATAACAGAGCTTGTGTTAGAAATAAATGTCATCAGTGCAGACAAATTAAACTCAATGGGTTACAATTTTTCAGAACAAGGAAGGTTGATTTTGCAGCGTTTTAAAAAAGAAAATCACTGCCTTCAACGAAGGATTGACTGTGGAGTACAAATTTAAGTTACACCCATGAAACATGAAAAACAAATGTAAATTGAATTGATTTTAATCGTCTTGCAATGAAAAACTACATCAAAATTTTGAATTGAGCTAGCACCTATGGTTACCCGTTTAAATTTAACGTCTAGTCTTATTTTAAAGGGATTTTCTTAAACTTTAATGGTCATTTCAAAATAAGAAATTACGCACATTACTTAATAAGCTTTTTTTTTGTATTAATTTTTTTTTTTATGATTCAGAATTCTACAAATCGTTACGTATTCAATCAAATATTTAAGGAAAGTTGGTTGAAATATACATATACCGCCAAGAAACTACCCATGGCTGATATTTGGCTGGAGAAATAAATAAATCATTAATATCTAACTCCTAAATAATATGTCTGCAATAGGTAATATACAGGAAAACATAAATGCAAACAGAGACGAAATTCTATTCCTTGAAAAAATTCAGCATTCTGAAAAAAAAAATGTCTGCAAACGTATTGAATTTCGACTTTCTGAATATATTCTGAAATGAAACAATTCCACAAAAGACGAACAATATTGATGAAGACAATAATGATTTATTTACAAAAAGAACACATATTTATAATACTTGAAAATCCTCAAATAAGACCGCAACATTTCGCTGTCAACTGAAATACACAAACTCAGAATTCTAAATCAAACTAAAAAATTTAAACATTAATTTTTTCGTCAGATACCGAGTTGCAAAATTACGCTTTGATTATCAATGAGTTTTTCGTTGTGGCTTTCCTGTTCCATTACAAAATGTGTTTGGTAAAATTTAATATTTCAAATGTACTTTCTTCATCGATCAAATATTTATAAATTATTTTCATTATGAGAAGGAATAAAAAGTCAGTTCCAGCATAAATATTATAATTTAATTTGCTTTGGAAAAAATTGTTTTTCTAGCATTGCTGATAAAACAATATTATTGGAAAACTTGATTTTTCAACACTGATAAACAATCTGAGCTGTGTATAACAAGCGTTACACAGTGTTATTTCTATGGCGATTTCGAAATTATTTTTGGCCCTTTCTAAGATTTTGGACAAATAAAACGTGTGTCAAGAGCATATCACACTTACAGGGTTCCAAAGTGTAAGCGTATAATTTGCTTTGTATTCGTCAAACGGTGTAGATTTGAATAAAGAACACAGAAAGATGCCTACTCTGCTTTATATCTTATCTCTACTATTATAAAATGAAGTTTCTGTGTTTATGTGTGTCGAGTGTGTACGGGGTGCCCTGACGAATTTATGGCATACACACTAATGAAATTTGGCACACATGTAGTACGAATTTTTTAGCAATTTTATAGACCAGCCCGATTTTTAAAATTTAATCTTGAAAATTTTAAAATTAATTTAATGCGATGTTTAATTATTATTCCCTTTCCTCCGAATGGCAACAGTCATGATCTGTATTGAATGAATCCGTATTTTCTGCGCGTGTGTAGCCGCCCTATTACTGGATATCCTTTACGAAATTTATTGCCTTTTTAAAAGCATATTAACTTTTAGTTAGCGTCAACTTTTATATTTGAATTTTTTTATTGTGCTTACTTCATTTTTGCTACTGGATAACGGTTGTGCAATACGTTTGTTATTGTTTCTTTTTTAGACTATCGTAGTTTGGAATTTGATTTTTATAAATGAAGACAGTGTATCACTTTTAGAGTATTACTGAATATACTTTATGAAATTTATTGCCTTTTTAAAAGTATATTAACTTTTAGTTAGAGTTAACTTTTAATCTTTTATATTTGTATTTTTTTTACTGTGCTTACTTCATTTTTCGAACTGGATAACGGTTGTGCAATACGTTTGTTATTGTTTCTTTTTTAGAATACGATAGTTTGGATTTTGATTTTTGAAGCATATTCACTTTTAGTTTGGATTATTTGGATTTTTTTTTTCAAAATCTAGCGATATTTTTTTTAATCTTTTGTGCAATTTCTGGTTTGTTTCATTTATGCTATCTTTTGTTTGTTTCTGTATAGTACTTCGGTTTTTGTATAGTAAATTTTTTTTTTATGTCTTATGGAAAGAAAAGCGATATTATTTTTGTTTTATTTGGTTTCCTAAAAATGTCCACATAATTTAAAAGGTCTTTACTGCACTCAGGCTAATCTTGGATTTTAATCATTTATGCAAACTAAGAACATTTATTCTATGTAGTTCTACGCTCACAGGATGATGATGTGCTCTTCGAATTTCAACGTTTTACTGAGAAGACCATTTTCGTTTTCATTATTTTCTTACGAAAGAATTCTGATGTTATCAAGTTGTATTATTTCTTGCTTTTTTTCTTTTGTAAATCTTTTACTTTTTCAACATGCCCACTGCATTTAGTGTAATTTATAAGTTTCAGGATATTCTTACCCAACATTCGTAGCTTAGTTTCTCAGCTGGTTCACAAATGTGTTTTGATACGTGCTTAAGCTTACTACTTTTTGTGAAAGTTTTTAAAAAATATACTTTTTAAAACGTTCTGAAATGTGTTTAAAAAGTGTGTTGTAAAATGAAAAAAAATTTGTGACAGAAAAAGAGTTAGGAAATAATTCTTTCCTTGGCGACTTTAGAAGTGCGCCAAAAAAACAATCGCCAAGGACGTTGCCATTGCTCATAAACGTAGAGTGTAGCTGTTCCCAAAACGATGCTTCTCATATTAGAAAGTAACGGTACATACATATTCAAACCTGAGCTTATTAAAGGTCATGTAAAACTGATTTTTATTTAAAATACCTGTAAACTGCGTTTGTATGTCGCGTTATCAACCAGTAAACATAATTGGGGTTGGAACAGTGGTTAGTCATTATAATTTTCCCTTCAAATTATTTTTTATTTCATAGAACCATTTCCATCGAGAAATGTTTTTAATTCGATTCGTACGGGCGTTAGGAGGAAATATTGTTTCACATATTTCAAAAATATGTAAGCTGCGTAAATAATTGTTTATCAATTCAGTTTAATGAATTCTGGGAAGTGAAGAATATGGAGAAGAAAATATTCAGTTTGCAAGTTGGCCAGAGTGTCGAAACTAGTATTTTCTTAATTTCATAATTGGAAGCAGAGATCTTGAAATTTCCACAAGGAATCATTGAAATAATTCCCAAAACGCACTATTTACTGCATAGTTGTGAAAATGTTTTAGAATGGACTACCTCAATAACCCGCCGTTGTTCGGGCTTCAAATATGACCGCGACCATTTCCCTGTGTTAACTCATACACAAACGCTGTCGAACGTGTTTCCTTATCCATATCCATTTACTAGAGAAAAACAAACTTTACATTTTAAAATAGGGGCTTCGAGAGGCACTTTTAGGACTACTTGTGTGCCAATTTTCATGGCTACAGATGGGTCTGAAGATGGGAAAAAAATAGCCTAAAAATATGATATATATATATATATATTGGTTGGCTGGGTTTTATGGCACACTGCGCAATATTTTACCATACTCCGCCAAACACAATACTGACAAACACAAGCATTAGACAAACACATGAAAAGATTTATTAACTTACGCTCTTGGAAGAATCGAAGCCCATAGGAATCGAATTTGAATCGCCTAGAACTCGCAGGTTGCTAGCGCAGGGAACACTGAACCACGGACACGTGTGAAAATTACGTACACAAAAAATATATTTTATAAGGTAGGAGTTATTATATAAGAGCTATTTGTATAGGTATGAGTTATTATATTTTTCATACGGGCTCTCAACCAAGAAACTGATGGTATTTACTTGAATTAACGTCGCACTAGAGCAACCTTGGCGACGACCTTTTCGAAGAGAAAGATCAGAGGACATCTCGCAGCCTTCAACCACGGTCTGATGGCAAGGTAAACACCTGAACAGGCTTCCCACTCTCTATACCTCCGTATAACTCCAACGAGAGGACATTTGAGGTCACGACAGATTTAACGAGCACCAACCCATACGAACATGGTCTTGGGTTGGATCGATTTTCGAACTCGTAACCCTCCGATTGCCATTTCTCTGCTCTTCCATCCGGGCTACAGTGGCCTCAAAAAATGTTTTCTTACGTCTAATGAGACAAATTAAAGGTCTTATTTCTCACAAATTATGATTTTAAGATTCAGAAATCCAAGATTTAAATTATTTTATGAAGCACTGAAGACATGTTTTGGCAGAAATATATTACTAGGAGCCATGCATAAAATAAATAGCAAATTTAATCAAAAGTGTTATATAATAGGCAGATTTGGTGACTGCTCGGTTTAACGACTACTAAAATTTAAAAGAACTAGGGGCCTCCGCTCCCTGCTCGCTTACGCTCGCCAACCCCCAGGGATTGCTACGTAATCACGTTTGGTTTGCGAAATAAACCTATAATTTCACAAGTGATTTCACTTTTATTTTTGCTTCAACACTTAATGCACCCTAAACTGATAGCCGCATCAGTAAAAAAACCTTCTGCATCATGTTCCCTGTACAATTTTAAGTAAACCGTGTTAATATCCTAACTTTACGATCTGTACTTCGTACTTTCTCCGTAAACCGTCTGAGAACAGAGAGAAAAAAGCAAGCCTTTTTCCTCTCCAAATAAAAAGAAATTCCTTTTATTGCAATTGTTACTACGATAAATTTGATATCTGGCAAACCCGATAGTCAAAAATACAACCCACAACTGCGTGCGTAACCTGCTAAAATATACGAAATTTGTGTGTTCAACTTTTGATTGCATCGAATTTGTTTATGAACCAATTTAAAAAATAATTGTACCGTAAGAAAGAGTACAATCTGAGGTGTACTGCGATATTTTCAAAATTAAAAACTAATAGTAATAAGATATAGATACGACAGTTAAAAAAAAAATAACGAAAATGTCCCGATCTTTCCCGATTTAAAAAATATATATATTATCGAGAACCAAATTGAAATTTCTAAAAAAACTCGACGAGCTGCAAAAATTTACGTTGAGAGGAACTCTTTAAAAAAAAAACCTAACGGCTGAAGACTAAAAATTTGTATCTGTTTTGCTCACTAGCGGAAGAAATTTCGCTTCTTCAATTTTGACACTTAATAAACCCTAAACTAATAGCTGCATCGGAAAAAAATCTTAATAATTGTCCAGGGAATACGATGAAGAACAAACCATTATAATTTTGTTTTTTTCCGATCAGTACTTTCTCAGGAAACCGTCTAAGAATCGAGTTAAACAAGACAGTTTTCAATCCTGGGGTGTCGGCGACGGCAACTTTTTTTTAATATAGAGAGATCTTCCCTTAGAAAAATATAAGTGTTTAGTTTGACTAATCAGCAGGACGGTTTTTGATAGAAAGTTATTGTTCCCGTAAAAAGTTAATTTTTTTTAAAAATTGATATGCTACTACTTGTAAAACATATTATGTCTAGTCGAGTTTGTGAACTACAGTTTCTAAATTCAAGAAAACTATGATTGCGCAAATCAACGTTGATCAAAATGGCAAAATATTAACAACTGAACACAACAGCAACGGAACGAAACGTCATCCTTCGTCAAACTGCAAGTATGGTGACTTTATCATTCTACAAAAGAAAACATCAGAACTTTTGTTATCGTTTGCAAGATTAATCACATTTCCTTTATCAGACTTCCTCAAGGAATTCTAAAGCATTTTTTACGACTAACCATTGAAGAGGTAATCAAAATGATACGTTTGAATCATCTCGTATAAAGGAAAAGAGAAATTAAGAGGCATTTTCTGTCAATCTAAATATAGGTAGCGGTAGTGTTCGATTGGTGTTTCCTGTACGTGTTATGAAAGTGACGTGGATTGTGTTGTTCTTCGAATAGGATTTTAGTACCTTGTCAACAAAAATTCCAAGGAATAAGTTCCCAAATGTTCTCAGGTAGTTGATTTTACAATGGCAGTAGTAGACACATAAACTGCTTTCGTCTTCTGTTCGAATGGATTCTAACATCCATCTTCTGATTGGTCCACGAAACGGCAGAAGACGCCCATCCACTGATCGGTTCAACCAACACAGTAGAGGACATTGGTAATTTCATAATTATCGTCGCCGCTCAATAAGAATGCACATTTACACAGTATCCTGTCATAAGATATATCACCAAAGGAGGCGATAAGATGCCAAATCGGCTTACCAAGTCAATTTTTCAGAGCAGTCATGTGACTACTAGTCGATATTTTAGTCACACTTTTTGAGGCTCCTCTGAATAGCAACGCTGAGTCAACTTATATTTCACATCTATGGCTGCGATTGAAGAGTGACGAGTTGTGTGACGTGAATCCCGTCGATTGGATTGAAAACCGAGTGTTTATGTCAAATACTTGGAAGCTAGGTAGTTAGTTAATTAACGTTACACTGGAGCAACACTGCAGAAATCCAAGGAGAACGTGTAAACCTGAACTGGCACCCCATTTTACAAACTTCCGCAACACGCCAGCGTTAGGACATTTTTAAGGCCTCGACGGATTTAACGTACATCAGCTCCCGTGTACACGACGGTCTTTGTTCTTGACCGAGTTTGGAGCTCGCAAAACCTAATAGTTGTTAACCCGCTGCTCTTCCAACTGGGTTACCACGGCCCTTTTTATACTGGAGTATATCTAGCTCTTCGGTGAACAAAGACGCAAGCGGTGCTTACAACGATTGATGATTTTTACTGGAACCACGACGTGAGTGTACTACAGAGACTGTTCGCACATTTTTTAGACGATTTTGGTTAGCAGTAATAAAAAATCGTTTGCTGCAAAAGAAATAATTGCAGTTGTACTATGCTTTAAAAGTCAAAATTATCGTCTGCGGCTTGAGAGGTTTGTTTTTATTCAAAATGGCGTTTTTAACGAAGCAGTGGTTCGAAGGCTATATTTATGCTCTTTCCGAAGAGAAATATTCATATTCCGTTATCCAAAAACGATGTGAGAGTCATGGTTTTGTGATATCTAAAACGTCGATAGGTAATATCGTCAACAAGAAAGGAAAAAAATGATGCGGCTATTAGTTTAGGGTTTATTAAGTGTCAAAATTGAAGAAGCGAAATTTCTTCCGCGAGTGAGCAAAACACATACAAATTTTCAGTCTTAAGCCGTGAGTTTTTTTTTAAAGAGTACCTCTCAAAGTAAATTTTTGCAGCTCGTCAAGGTTTTTTAGAAATTTCAATTTGGTTCTTGATCATATTTTTTTAAATTCGGGAAAAATTGGACACACTTTTTTTTAGAACTGTCTTAATATCTTATTATTATTAGTTTTTAATTTTGAAAATATCGCAGTATACCTCAGAATGTACTCTTTCTTACGGTTGAATTATTTTTTAAATTGGTTCATAAATAAATTCGATGCAATAAAAAATCGGTCGCACGAATTTCGTAATTTTTATATCTCGCATCATGTTCCTCACGTAAATAAGGGTTGTATTTTTGACTATCGGGTTTACCAGGTATCAAATTTATCGTAGCAGCAATTGTCATAAAAACGATTTCTTTTTAATTGGCGAGGAAAAAGGCTCGTTTTTTTCACTCTGTTCTCAGACGGTTTACCGAGAAAGTACAGATCATAAAGTTAGGACATTAACACGACTTATTTAAAATTGTACAGGGAACAAGATGCAGAAGGTTTTTTACTGATGCGGCAATTAGTTTAGGGTGCATTAAGTGTAAAAGTTAAAAAAAATTTAATCACTTGCGAAAGGAGTCTTCGTCTGTGAAGCAAACCAAATCGCTAACCCCGCTTTCCTTGCCATCAAAGTTGCTTACATGTTGTAATGATATTAGTTCTGAATGGTTTTCTTAGTTTTCGTTTTCTGAACAGGTTTATGAATTTCACTTGCATTGCTGTTCTTCCGGAACAGCGAAATACAACAATTAGGAATTCATTCTTTGGAATTCCTTTTGGCTGAAATTGTATCCGAAAAACAAGTTTTCGTTTTCTGAACAGGTTTTTGAATTCCATTTGCAATACTATTCTTCCGGAACAGCGAAATACATTAATTCGAAATTCCTTCTTTGGAATTTCTTTTAACTGAAATAGTGTCCGAAAAACAAGTTTTCTTTTTCTGAACTCATGAATTCCAATTACATTACTGTTCTTCCGGAATTGCGAAATATATCAATTCGAAGTTAGTTCTTTGAAATTCCTTTTGACTAAAATTGTGTCCGAAAAACAAGTTTTCGTTTTACGAACAGGTTTATGAATTCCATTTGCAATACTATTCTTCCGGAACAGCGAAATACATGAATTCGAAATTCATTCTTTGAAATTAATTTTGACTAAAATTGTGTCCGAAAAACAAGTTTTCGTTTTCTGAACAGGTTTATGAATTCCATTTGCAATACTATTCTTCCGGAACAGCGAAATACATCAATTTAAAATTTCTTCTTTGGAATTCCTTTTAGCTGAAATAGTGTCCGAAAAACAAGTTTTCTTTTTTGGAACTCATGAATTCCAATTACATTATTGTTCTTCCGGAACAGCGAAATACATCAATTCGAAATTCATTCTTTGATATTAAAATTGGCTAAAATTGTGTCCGAAAAACAAGTTTCCGTTTTCTGAACAGGTTTATGAATTCCACTTATATTACTGTTCTTCCGGAACAGCGATTCTTTGGAATTCCTATTGGCTGAAATCCTATTAGAAAAACAACTGATAACATTGGCGACTGTCTGGAATCAATCCCGAATGAAAAGATCCAAGGACAGCTTGTAATTTTGAACTACGGTCAGATGACAAGAACAACACCTGAGCTGGCATCACACTCTCCAAACAGACAAGAAACACATATCTGTCTTTTTTTGTCACTACATCACCTATATTTAGTTAGATAGAAAATACCTCTCATAAAAATGTTTTGTGAAGGAAATTTGAAGAAACGAATCAAAAATTTGAGAACTCTTTGAGATATAAAGAAAAGCCAAGAGCAGGAATATTTAATACTGTTAGCTTTCAAAAGGGCAGGACTAAACTGCATATCGAATCTCAATCTCAACGGCGCTCGCACACGTTTTAATTGAATTGCAAATGAAACTGTGGAATCTGTTTGTGGTTGAAAGGAAACCGCGGATTTACCTCATCACTAATGCATTCCCAATCAAAAACAATTAATGCGACAAAACATGGCACAGGTCGCGCTGCAACCTCAATTAATCAATAATTCACATTCTCATTTTCCTAAGATGTCGGAATCAATCGCCGGCTACTGAGAAAACAAGACGTTTAATTATTCACTTAGACGCCAGCGCTGGAAATTAGAAGAATGACGGCGGAAAAAAAGCAAACGATAAAGAATAATGAAATTAAAAATGGCGGAAATCGAATTTCTACAGAAGTGGGAACCCGATTTTAATTATTGTCGTCGCTGCGTTTGTGGCGTCATCGTACCGCTGAGGTTGGAGGTTTTTATTAATTCAGGAGTTTCTCCGGATCCTTTTTTTTTTCTCCCGACGGATAATGTACACCTAAGGCGAAGAGTCATTCTTTTCTAGGTTGAAGGAGGTTTTGCATAATTGAGCGCCTCCAAACTAGATAGATCACCTGGCGACCTTTTGGTTAGGGTGGAAAAAAGGGAAGATCAACGCTAAGATTTGTGTGAATTCGGTGTTTTTTCCCCCTCTTCTACGCTTGGCAAAAGAGGCTTGTGTTGGAATTTATTTTCGAGTAGGAATTCTGACGAATCGCCGATCTGGGTTTAGATTAAATTCTGTTTCATAATTTGATAGGAGGAATGATTAGGAAACTCGTGCTTGCGGTTGATTGGCCAACGAATGTTTGCATCCGGGACTCATGACGATTCGAAATTATAAAACCAGAGTGAATTGAATTATAATTTTCGTTCCGATTTTATTTTAATAATTGCTTTTAAACTAAGGGACGCTCTACACTCTGCTCGTTATGAAGATCCAAATTTGATTGGTAGGTAGTTAATTAGCATCGCACTGGAGCAACACAACGGAATATTGAAAAATCCAAGGAAATCGCCTTGTAAATGTGAACTATGGTCAGAGTTCAACACCCGAGAAACAACCTTCTGATGAAATAGACGGAATCTGTTGGTGGTGGAGTTTCTAAAAGGTAAGTCACGTGTACTTACGAATCGCCTGAGACGATTGGCTATCGAATCGCTGATGAGTGTTTTTGATCACGGTGGATAATCACTTTAACCAATCAATAGTTTAGGATTCATGCTTATACCCACAACCACGTGATATATCCTCAAACACAAGAACTGGAAGATTTCACACGAAGTTGCGGGCACGTGCTCTGGGTCACCAGTGAAGCTGACTTAGGCCCGATGCACACATCCGTTTTTTCAACGTGCGGCGCCGCTGCCGCAACGCAAGTGCGGTCTGAGATACATTAGATCCAATGGAGCAGTGCACACATGCCTCCGGTGCCGCTGGGCGACGCACTTCCAACTTGCGTGCAATTTGTACCGCAGTTCCCCACGGCGCCGATAACGCTTCTCTGTTCTGAAGTACTTTGTTTTCATATATAAATGGAATATAAATAATAATTAATAAAGGGTTATATCCAGTAACGTTTATTTTGTTACAAAATATACTTTTTCTACACCAAGTTTGCGAAACAAACACGTTTTCTTTGATAGAATATTTATCGCAAATGGCGTAAAATGACGCAAGTACTCATTTCGCGCCATTTGCGAAAATTATTCTATCGAAGAAAACTTGTTTATTTCGCTTACTTGGTGCAAAAAAAGTATATACCGAAACCAAAAGAGACGTTACTGGATACAACCCTTTATTAATTATTATTCATATTCCATTTATTTATGAAAACAAGGTACTTCAGACCGGAGACGCGTGTGCGGCGAGCTGCGGCGCCATTTGGAACTGCGGTACAAATTGCACGCAACTTGGACGTGCCTCGCAGGAGGCATGTGTGCACTACTCCACTGGATCTAATGTATCTCAGACCGCACTTGCGTTGCCGCAGCGGCATCACACGTTGAAAAACCGGATGTGTGCACCGGACCTCAATCTGAAGGTTTTTATTTTGCGAACATCACAGCACATGCACGTTACAACGACAGACACACAAGGAACACTACTAGCATACAAAGAAGTAAGCGTTATACACGAATGCGAACTGAAACTATAGGTAACCAATAGGAACGGTTTAAGAAGTGAGAAGTGAAACTGTAGTTCGGCGATTCTCACCAGCAAGGCCGTCGAAAATGGTGGCGTTGTTCAATGCACCGTAATCTTAAGGTCAATCTACCTGTGCTGGTAACGAAGCAACACCTGAGCTGGCACCCGACTCTCCGAACTTCCACACCACGCCAACGTGAGGACATTTGAAGCCACGGCAGATTTAACGTGCATCAGTACTAGGGTTGCCAACCGTCCCGGAATCGAAGTTGCTATCCAGAATCTCGGTTAAAATTGAAACTGTCCCAGAATTTCAGAGAAAACTATCGACCCCCAATATCACCTACACTCCAAAATGGTTCTTTTTATTGCACGCGACTTCGTGTCCATGATTGCAACACTCTAAACACGTCTTTTCTGGTCAAGCAGACATATTTAAGAATTTTCTAATTGGAGATCATAAAACTCTTCCCAAGTTATCAACTCTCCATAACTAACCCTAGAAGTACTATTACAGCACTCCATTTGACATTACATCGGTCATAAAGTTCTTGGCACTTGAAATAAACCGTCTTCACTTGACGTGAAGAAGGATTTGAACTGAAATTACGATCTCCTATATCTCAAGCCACTTGAGAATACTCAAGATTCCAACTACAGCTGGTTTTCAGATGAAAGGCGACCTGGAACGCTGGAAGACGAGAGACCAATGAGATCTGAGAGAGCGGGGACACGTTCGCTAACCTCTGCCGAATCCTTCTTGTCCCAAAATATCTGTAATATTACTGTACATGCACTACCGTACAATAATGGACCGGACGCCAGCGGATTGGCATAAAATTCGATTACTTGTTTGGTGGTGTTTTTCGGGGTATGACCCGAGACTTCTGCATGTTGTTCCTGGTCAATTGAACGCCGACACCTACATGAACATTCTGGAGAATCAGGTTCTTACTACGCTCTGGCAATTTTATGGAATGGACGCATGTTATTTCCAGGACGACAACGCTCCATGTCATGTTGCAGCCTTTGTCAAGAAGTGGTATCAAGACATTGATGCAAAGCGTCTTCCCTGGCCTGCTCCGAGTCCCGACCTAAACCCCATCCAGCATTTGTGGGACGAGTTAGAGCGATGCTTATGGACCAGGGAACCATGTCCGAAATCTACAGCTGAGCTGGCGACATTCTTGCAGCAGGAATGGACACCAATACCCATAGCTGTGTATCAAAACCTTATTGAAAGCATGCCCAGAATGGTTGCTAGTGCCATTGCAGCCTGTGGGGGACCATCCACCCATTAAAGCATGTATTCGTTCCCTTATACCATCACATCTTGCTGTCTGGTCCATTATTGTAGGGTAGTGTATATTTATTCCTTGTGGTGAAGGGACTGTTCAAATATGCCACATAAAATAACTTAGTTACGTCGGATTAAAGCATGTATTTGTTCCCTTATACCATCACATGTTGCTGTCCGATACATTATTGTACGCAAGTGTATATGTAAAGCTGTAGGATGTTAGAATAAATGTTGTAGTGACTAAACCCTAATAACTTGTTCTTTTACGCTACCATTTCTGCCATCACACCATTTCATCCGGTACAATGCGTTGAACATCCGGGAAACGTCCGTTCCCCACCACTACTATCCCAAGCTGTATACACTGTATATGTTAGTCTATTCAGAGCGTTTGATGTGTTGAGTTGTTTGTGGGCGTGTCTGTGTTACTTTACTTTTTGTGAAGGTGGAATGCAGTGTTTGCAATAGATGTTATGAACAAGAGCCGACTAGCAGCAATACACAGCCACAGAAAATTAAAATAGGGTCTGTTTACAAGGTTGAATGGACGCAAGATGATAATTTTAAGGGCTGGCTTGCAAAAGAAGATTAATAAATTCGTTGATGTAATTGGTGTCGATCTACATTTTCGGTAAAGTGCGAAGGCTTAGAAGCTGTAACGACGCAAGAATTGCTAAAAGCACAAAGAGAAGGCAAATGCAAAAGACATCGCCACCTAAACAACACCGGCACACATACTTCGCTTAACAGAAAATGTGTCATACATACTATCGAAATGTTCAATGCTTCTTGTTTGGACAAATCTCAAATACGCTCATAGAAACTTGTTATTTTATTACAAAAGACAAGATGGTACATAGATAAATACTTGTTGAGTTACTTTTCAGTTTCATAAATGAAAGCAACTAGAAGTTACTGGGAAACTCTTCTTTATTGATGTCCAGTTAAATAGACCAAATCAGCTTTACCTAGGGTACCGCTGGATCATGACAAGAGACTTTCCGTCAGATGAAGAGGGAATGGATTCGCCGGGAACCTATTGACATCATTCGTAAGAGCTAGACATCACTGGTGGGTAGCCGGAGTTGTGGTTCGGGTCGCCCTTGTCTTTCAGGAACAGCTCATTTCGGTCCGCTTCCCTTCGTCGTCTCCTCCTTCTTAGGCAAGCCAGAAAGGGACTGAAGCACCCCCTTCTCGTTAGGACAAGAGCTTCGTTTTGCCTCGACTCTCGCCAATTCAGCGGGAATCCCCAAGTTCCGCACATACATAGGAGGAAGTTAGGGCCATCGGAGATCGTAACATAACATACTACAAGTCAAACTCAATTAATGAATCGATTTTTTATTAATAAATTTCAACCGAAGTGTGTAAATAAAGTGGTAAAAGCGGTGCTTCTCTCAGTTTTCACAATGATTAAAGTAATAATATGTAATTAAATGTATAATATGTAGTTAAATGTCTAATATGTAGTTAAATGTCTAATATATAGTTAAATGTCTAATATGTAGTTAAATGTATAATATGTAGTTGAATGTCTAATATATAGTTAAATGTCTAATATGTAGTTAAATGTATAATATGTAGTTAAATGTATAGTATGTAGAAAAGCACAAAGTTTATGTTTTTTATTTTTATTTTTTATGCTACGCCCTGCTCAAGGCCTTTCGGCCATACGCTGTCTTGCCGTCCAATATAGCGAAGAAAGTCCTTGGGGAGAAGTATCCCCGATGTCAATGTCCTGTAAAAGCAAAGTTTATGTAGTTAATATGTAATATGTAGTTAAAGAGCAAAGCACGGTTTAAGCTAAAATATGCAGTTGATGTACTCGGTCCATTTTCCCATCAGCTTGTAGTAACTGCTATGAAGGAGTCCTTGTATTTTTCAGTCTCTTCTAATAACTCTAATGTAAAGAAACATAAAAATTTTTCCATGTATAGTAGAATAGCTTACTACAGAAAATAGAGTATGCCGGAAAGTATTGGATTTTTACGAATACCCCGTGTTTAATCATAATAATTTGAAAGTAATTCGTAAGCCTTCATCCCATTCTTTTCGCCTTTTCTAGCCAGTTTATTTTTCACATGATTCAATTTTGCTTGGAATGGACTACAAGTAATATTCTCGGTGGAATGTTCTACGTGGAATATTCTAGATGGATCACACAGAAATATGTATTAAACTAGTAACAGTAGCTGAACTTTGTTCTTTTTAACATTCAGAACAAAGGTCAGGTAATATCTTAGTCTTTTAGGCGCCAACTTCGTTCTTTTTGGATTCGTACTCTGAGTGTGTGGCAAGGCAGCAGAGGGATCCGCAATCCATGAGGGATTTTGTCTTGGGGTTCAATACCCTTTTGTGTTGTTTTCTTCAGAGGGAAGAATTGTCCATTGGTGATTGAATTCATGATTCAACAATAAAATTCATACAGTCCACTATCACTGGTCGTTTGTGTTACTACTACCAAACTTACTACCAAATGAGCTTCGACGAGACTTCTACGCCATGTTGAAACTTCACTGGCTTTTTATAATTGTATCAAAAATATTATTGAGAGTGACAATTTATCCCTTCGACAGGGCTCGAAATACCCGGGTGCACTGTGCACATGAAAATAAAATTGTACACCTAATTTTTTCCTGTCAGATGCACGCAGCGCACCTAACGTTAAAAAAAAAAGGAGGGAACGTGTTTTATGTTATTTTGATGTTTGAACAAAATATTAGTATCGACCTCTCTCGCTCTAAAGGAACATAATTAAAGTTACTGAATACACACTATGGAAAAACAAAATTGCTGGGCCGTAGCTGGTTTACACAGGATGAAGGTTTACTTGTGCCAATGACACCAGAACTTTCCGATGATCGAAACTTTTTCCAAATGGCTCTGTTGAAGCGACTGTCGTGACAGACGGAGAATTTAGATCACCTGACCACCCGCGAATGATAGGCATCCCGCATTTCTGTAAACACCTCGTGTTTCAATACAGTGTAAAGCCGTAGGAATTCCTGAGAATTGTCTGGCCACTGCGTATCGTAAAAAATATTTTCATTATTTATCTTTAAATTCACATTTTATCAGCTTAAAATATAGTGTACTCGTTTATTTTTTGTGTTTTTTGCCCACTAATGTCTGATGATGACTAAATACTACACTAATTTGTATGTAATAATTTGTAGATAAAAAAATTGTTTAAAAATTTTTATTTACTACCTAGTACTAACCTTTCTATCCAAACATACCCAACTAATAAAGTAGTTTATATTACATTAATGCTCTCTTGCATTACGTTTTTTAAAATGTGCACCTAAAATATAATCTGTGCACCTAATTTAAAAAAATGTGCACACGGTTTTTTAAAGGTTGCACAAGGTTGACCTGTATTAAAAAATCTATTTCGAGGTCTGCCTCAGAAAAATAAGTGCTTATAGCGCTGATAAACAGATAAGTCAACTATGGAATACATACCTCCGTATTTACAAAGTTGCTGAAAGAGGTGAAACATGCTGTTGAAGCAAACTGAAACTGTCACGTTATCAACAAGGGCCTTAAGAAAGGGAAGATGCGATATTCAATGCCTTGTTTTAAAAATATTTAGTGAGTTCGGTTCATCTGTAAAACGAGACGATCAACTGAAAAAGTCTTGTGAATTCGTCAACATTGAGCATAAGTAGATGGCTATCGTTTCTGCCAACTGTTGAGCGGATTGCTTATAATTGTCCAGTTTTGAAAGTTTACTTTCAATCCAAAGGATGAAAAGATTGTTCTGATATTTAATTTGGAAGTTTTTCGGCCGTAAAACTTTTTCTGAGTATGAAGTTTCTTTGCCGGAATACTACATATTTTTTTCTCCACAATGTCCTACCTCTATATGATCACGTTGTTCGTAAATTGGAGAGATTTACGCTTATCATTAGATTTTGACGATATAATGTGTAGCTTATTAAACCAATTAGAATCTCGATCAACAGATGGGGATTGTTTGGTAATAATATAAAATCCATTTTATCCCGAAATTGCCCAAAGACTAGACGAATGAATTCATATTTGATGCTAATTGTTTTCTTAAGAGATGCTTTACATATTTAAAACAAAGCTATGAATTTAAAGTGTACGTACACACTAAAAGTTTTTTTTAAATTTTAGTTTTAAAAATCCAATGTTTTCACAGTAGGTTATTGGTTTATGCTTAAAAGAATTACAGTGAGAAAAAAATCATTACAGTGAGAAAAAAATCATATAAAACTAATTATTAATTAGCTATTTAAGATATAATGAGCATGCTTTTTGAACCATGATATTTCAAATTCTAATTTATCTAGAAAGACAATTCAAATTGGAAATTATTTCCAATATTATTCTTCATGTTTTGACCCTCAATCAAGTTGCTAGATAGAAAAGTTTTTTGTTACAACTTTTTTCACCAAGAATGCATAAAAAATCAAGATTTTTTCTAGAAATTTAGGATTTAAGAATCTCTTACAAATTTATTTCTTAACTAATAACTCTGATTAAGGGTCAAAGCATCTACTGTAGTATATAGATTTTAATGATACAAAAATCATTATAATATATTAATTTTTGTTGAGTTATCACTGTTTGAACAAAGCATCCGATTGCAAAAACTTGTTTTTTTCAGAAATCGAGTTTAATGTTTTGGAAATATGTCTCTTCATGGTGACAGTACGTAACAAAAAAACTTGTAAAACTAGAAAATTATTTAGAATATTTGCAAGATCTTGGCATCGTTTGAAAGCTAAAGAATTGAAGAATATTTAGAAGCAATAAAAAAAATTTAGACTTTCTGTTCGATTTTCAGGATTTCTAGTGTGTACATTCACTTTAATGAAAGAAACATTTTTGTAACAAAGAAAAATGCCTTTAATTGAAGAAAAATAAAGAAAGTTTTGAATTGATGTGGGAGCATATTATCCGATACCCCCAATATGTTGCAAATCAAAACTGACATCGATGCGATCGATGTAATGAATGTACACTCGTCAAATAAAAAAACGACTCACCCGATCGCAATTGCACAATTTACATAGCAGAACAAAACGGAAGGTAGCATTCGATGGGGATGAATATTTTCTACAAAAATCAATATCTCTATATTAAAAAATAGTTACCGCCGCCGCCGAAGCTGCAGGATTGAAAACTGTGTTGTTTAGCTCGATTCTTAGACGGTTTCCCGAGAAAGTACTGATCGGAAAAAAAACGAAATTAACATGGTTTGTTCTTCATCGTATTCCCTGGACAATTATTAAGATTTTTTTTCCACAGATTTTTTGTACATAAAAATTTTTTCTCGGAAAAATTGTTATGTTATGTTAAGTAGTTTCTCAGTGGAGAATATTGCGAAATTTCATACATACATATTTCAGTTTGGGGTAATATGTCCAGGAATTGTCTCAGAAAAAGTTGGCAACCCTAATCCGTACCCGTGTACTCGAAGGTACTGGACGCAAGAAATCGTATTCGGAAAATTAGCAAACGCATTCCGATAGCATGATATTCTCATACATGCTATCGAAATGTTCACAGCTTCTTGTTTAGACAAATCTCAAATACCCTCATTGAAACTGTTTATTTCATTACAAAAGACAATATGTAGGTAGGTAATCAACGTCGCACTGGAGCAACACAACGGGCTTTTGGCCACAGTCCGGAATGAATCCCCCAAGATCAATCCCGAAGGAAAAGCTCCAGGCAACAGACAAAAATAAAAATACCCCGACTTAGTCTGCGTCTTTAATTGCATTTATCTGTTGAAGCTTTTGTTCTGAGACAAGTCCCCAACCTGCGAACAGGCTGGGAGTGCTGGAATCGTAAAATAAACCTACTGACATCACTTTAAGAATGCGGCTGGGCTCAGAAACCAAACCTATAGTTAACTTGTCAGAAAATGTCTCCCACAGCATGCTTGATTTCCGAACACCAACGCTTGATTGACAGATTCAATCAACGAATTGTGTTCGGAAAAAAAAACACGGAATCGAACGCAAACAACGAATTCGAAAATTTCGAGTTTCCAGTCATACAGAACACTCATCTCATAGGCCCACACGGAAACCATGCCACTTTGTATTGCAAGAGTCTCCATTTCCACCTGAAAACGATTGAAACCTCCAGAGGCTTTGCGCAAAAAGAACTGAACGCCGCCATCTCGACTTAACTGCCACTGTAACGGCGAGAAGGGGAAAGGAATTCTAAAATGAGATTAAAATATGAACCGTGAAGAACCTTCGCGAACGCTCGATTCTAATGTCAACCCTTAATGGAAGAAGGGGGAACGGTGGGTGGGGGGGCTCCTTCTCGAGCAGATTAAGTATGACGTCATTCGAGTATTTCCCCCCCCCCTTAATCGGCCGAAAAAGAACTCGGAAAAAGAACAGCTCTCAAAAATGGTTTGCGAGACTCGTCGCGAATTCAGATTCTCAGGGGAAGCGGGAATTCGAGAAGATTTCGGCGTACGCGCGTGCCGTACTTGATAGAAAGCTTTTAATTCATTAGTATTTAATTAGGCTTCGCGGGAGAACGCGAAAAGCCACATCTGTTTTCCCCACACTGCTTTGCAACTGTTTATTTTCACCTGCGTTTTTTAGTTTTATTTTTACATTCCTTCCCCCTGTCTGCTGCAGGTTCGATAGCCCGCTTGGTCGCGTGGCGAATGTTTCTTTCTCTTCGGGTTGGTTGCAGGTTATTAGGCAGCTGAAAATTGCTGTTGATTCCCGTGTGGCGAGGAAAAAAAATAATGGGGACAATTAATGACATAATTGTGTGGGGAGGCAAAGTGCATTAAACTGCCCATAAAAACTATTTGGATCAATTAAAAATGGTTTGTGGAGGAAAGGAGCTTTTTATTCGCTTCAGATTATTAATTTACAACGAAAACAAAAAACAAATTATTGAATTCACATTGTTCATATAGGTTGAGAGCAGAAATTCATTTACTGACGAAGAGGCAATTTGGTAATTTTTAATGAACGTTATACTAGAGCAACACAGCAATATTGATGACGGTCCTGAATCAATCTAATAAGGTAGGGATCGGCAAACTACGACCCATAGGCCCGAACTGGCCTGTTTTTATTCCGGCCCGCGGGTTAATATTGTTTTTACATTAAAAAAAAAAAATCAAATTATGCGCTGTAGTCCAACAACCATAGTACAATTCATAAGTTGTGAATGATCTAACGTGACTGATGGCTATCCACATTAGCAATCTATCGTCTGCAGTTGCTGTAGAACAAGTGTTGCCAGTTCTCTCAGTTATTAGTAGGGAAACGTTTTGCAACAAATGCAACTTTTTTACACGCATATGTAAAGTACTAAAACCAAAATTCCTCCTTCATGGGGTGTATAGTAAGTGAGTTATAAATGCAACATTTATGCAACTTTTTGCATAAATGCAACCACCTGCAACTTTTTAAAATATAGCTTAAAATTAATTAATATCAAATTACTATTTCATTTTTTCCTCTCTGAATCAACCCTTCGATCACGTCTGATCTTGCGAACGTCGATGTATTGCGGATCAAACAAGTTCATGGTAAGGTGTTCGTCCTAAGACAAAATTGAAATAAATGGTAAGAAGTACTTTAACACATTGGTTGGCACTCTTAATAATCCAGACGAAACTTCCGGAATCGACTGTAGAGTTTGCGAGGTGAGTGTCGATCATCAATGTGTTGTTCGCCTTGTAGATGACGTTTTAAAATCTCTGAATGTTAAGCGAAAGGGTTTTGCGCTTCTACTATCCGATATAGCACTTTATATGACTGCGGCTGGCGCAGGTTTTCAATGTTAAAGAAATTACTGGCCAAGGATCGGCCATTCAATGTTCTTCTGTATTGCAGATGTATTATAATACTGTTGTACACGACTAAAATTGTCAATATATTTAGAATTTTTTATTTTTATTTTTTGCGAATAATTTATTTTAGAATTTAGTGTATCAAAAATAAATGCAACTTTATTTCCAAAAATGCAACTTTAAGGAATGATAAATGCAACTTTTCCCATTTTTATTGCAACAAAAAAGTTGCCCTAGTTATTAGCAACGAAAGGGAAACCCGACGGTGAATAAATTAAATAATGTTTGCTTGTGGCAATCGAAGAAATGTGTCCAGAGAAAATGGATATGTTTCGATCATTTAGTCTTTAGGTGAGAATAACTGTTAGAAAAGTTAAGAACATCGGGAGCCACACCAAGAGTCAATTAAAAGACAAGGCAAAAAATTTCAAGTGGTTTTCGTTGGTTCTTGACGAGTCAACAGGCATTACAGATATTGCACAATTGCTGTTGTTTATTCGAGGGTATCAATACTGAGTTTTTGAGGAGACTGAAGAATTAGCTTCTATGAATAGTCTGCATGGAACAACTACAGGCAAAGATAGCTTCGAGGAAATCGAGAAAACGCTAACACAGAACAATTTGCAATGGAATCAGTGAAAATGTGTTACATTTGATGGCTGTAAAAATATGCGTGTAACAGGGAAATGATTAGTTGGACAAATTTTTAAGGCTTGTGAAGGAGCTAAATGTTCAAAACGTCTGGTAATTCATTGTATTACTTACCAGGAGGCTCTTTGGGAAACACCTCGATCTGTCAAGTGTAATTGAACCAGTTGTGTCAGCTGTTAACTTTATTCTCTCTGGTGGAAATTAACCATCGTCAGTTTCGTGATTTTTTTTTATCAGAGATAGAAGCCGAATATCCTGACTTGCCCTACCAAATAGCAGTTCGATGGTTCAACAACGGAAATGTTTTATTGAGATTTTTTGAACTCAGAGAAATAATAGAAATTTTTCTAAATGAGAAAAACTACCCGTAACCTCTATTATCGAACAAGGAATGGCTATGGAAATTAGCATTTGCTACATACATCATGGAATATCTAAATGAATACAACTTAAAATTACATGGATAAATGGTGCTTATATGTGAAACGTATTCTATCGTAAAGTCAGATCACCGAAACTTTGCATTGCTTGAAACACAAATCACATTAAACAAGTTTAACCATTTTCCATGCTGTAAAAAATTTGAAATATTAGTAAAATCCTCGTATCCAAACAAATTTGCGAAGTATATATTTTCTGAATTTAACCTACAATTACAACAGCGTTTCTCGGATCTTGATGTTAGAACAAAAGACATATCTATACTTCAAAATCCATATGACCGTACAATTGAGGAGCTTACATCAGACCTTCAATTGGAAGCGATTGATTTGCAAAATGATAGGTTAAAAATGATGTTTAAAAGAATGGATCCAATCCAATTCTGTAAATATCTTTCGGGTCAATTAAAATGATATGCACGTGGATTTTTATCTGTATTTGGGTGTACCTACCAATGTGAAAGAACATTTTCGAAAATGAAGTATGTAAAATCGCAATACAGATCAATATTAACAGATGACCATTTGAAAACAAGTTTAATGATAGGAAGTACTAACTTCGAACTCCAGTAGGGGGGGGGGGATGAAATTTTATCTCAGAAAAACATTTACATTCATCGCATTAGTACAAATTTTAACCTGTTCTATAATACGTTTTTTAATAAATAAGAATTATTTTATACATTTTCTGTAAGTGTCAGCAAAATGTGTATACATATAGCTTCCTACTAAAAAAATTTTGACCCTGTTTTTTTGTTGCTTTATGAGTAGAATTATGTTTATAAATATCTTCGAGTTTTCTACCTGGCCCGCCAATCCTTTCCAAGAAACGTTGACCCCTGCCCTAAGGGAAAGATCCTAGGAAAACACCACGGAATTTTATACCACGGTTAGATGACGAGGTAAAGCCACACCTGATCTGGCATCCCACACTCCAAACTTCCACACCACGCCAACGTCAGAAGATTTGACCCCAAGACAGATTGAACGTGCCCCAGCCCCGTTTGTACACGACGGTCTTTGGATTCGAACTCGCAACTTTGTGGTTGCTAGTCCTATACTCTTTCAATGGGGCTTCCGCGACCCATTGATTTTATGTCAAAAACTTTAACTACACTGGTTTTCAAAAATTAAGGAAAAATTACAAAAAGAGATATAACTCGTTCAAACAGAAGCCAATCCGTATGAAATTTACATATATTGTTAAATAAAAGATTTTTAATAAAACTGTGGATTGCAAATTAGTGACGCTGCGATCGAATTGCGTCATCTGTGAGGAGCCAAAAAAATACAAGCTAGAGTGTAAGGCTGCAGATATCGCTGTGATAGTGAGATACGAAATCTGGGATAGCCAATTCGTTACAATGACCTCGAGGTATCATTTGCCCACAGAACTGCGATTTAGAGCCATTGTAAGACTGGAGGCAGGTCAAAGTCAGACAGAGGTGGCTAGATGGCTAAATGTGAGTCCTTCTGTGGTTCATAGACTTTGGCAACAATTTCAAACCACTGGTACGGCATCCAGAAAGTTCAGCCATGGACGACCAAGCACCGATGACCGATTTTTCCAGTAATGTCACAAAGGAATAGAACCGCAACCCCATCTCATCTTAAAGCATCTCTTGCTGGAGCCAACGGAAGGTTGGTGTCAACATCTACAGTGCGTAGAGGGCTTCACGAAGGTGGTCTTTACACGAAGTGACTAGTCATTTGTGTGCCGCTCACCTCACGTCACAGGAGGGAACGTTTGAGGTGAGCACGTCAACATGTCCACTGTACGGCTGATCAATGGAGGCGTGTTCTCTTCACGCATAAGTCCTGGTTTAGCCTTCAATGCGATAGTAGGCGTTGTTTGATTTAGAGAGAACAGGGAACACGTTATCATCCATCAATCATTCGTGAAAGAGATTCATACGGAGGAGGCAGTGTCTGTGTTTGGGGTGGTATCTCTTTGAGTGGACGCACAGACCTCCATGTATCTCCATGTGGAACCGTGAATGTTCACGTCTATAGAGATGACATTCTAGATGCTTATGTACGCCCTTATGCCGGTGCAAAAGGTAATGATTTATTGTTCCAGGACGATAACTCTAGACCGCACAGGGCTCGCATCGTGGAAGATATCTTCAGCACCATACAATTCAGCGCATGGAATGGTCAGCTCGATCACCGGACTTGAATCCCATTCAGCATGTTTAGGATGCTTTAGGAAGACGTGTTGCTGCTCTCAATCCTCCTCTTCAAACCCTTGCCACGCTTACAACTGCTTTGCAAGAGCAATGGCTCGCACTTCCCAGAGAACTCATCGATTGCATAATTGACAGTATCATACATCGCTGTATGTGCTGTATTGCTTCTAGGGGTGATCATACGCCATATTAAAAGTACTTTTCCTATTCCAAACTGACTCATTCACTTTGTTAATTTTCTACATTTGTTAATTTCTTAAACACCATAATTGTCTAGTATGTTATTTTTCATGTTATCGTATACCTTACTATCTGTTGTATAGTGTGGCTCAGTTTCATTAAGTTCTAGATGTAACTTTTTGAAAAATCACTATTTTTGTGATTTTTTCCTTAATTTTTGGAAACTAGTGTATAAATATTGGTAGAGTTATATTTCTTTTAAAAGTATTGCAGTATATATATATATATATGGTTGTATATTGATATGCTTTTATAATAAAATAACTATCGAAAAAATTCAGAGCATGAATATTATTTACCCGATAACCTATAACTATTTCAATAAACGAATTTTTGAATTCATTGTACAGCCGTCAAAATAAAAAAACTACTCACTCGATCGCAATTGCACAATTTACATCACAGAACAAAACGGAAGGTAGCAATCGACTGGGATTAATGTTTTCTACAAATTTCAATACTTAAAATTTGTCTTAGGGGCCGTCTTCATATTAAATTGGGTGTTTGCTCCGATAATTTCAATACGAATCCTCATCTTTTATCACAAATTTGGATTCTACTCAAAATTTCAGGCGGATTTGATGAAAAAATAACGTTAAACAACGTAAAATTGACCGAGAAAATCCATAAAAACAATTGAGGGAGCGTATAAATGTTCGGAATTCAATCACACTATAAATATTAATAAAGACGTGTAGTGGTCTTCGCAGTCAATGACCTGTTGCAGGCACCTTGGTATAGTGTCCATTAAGACGATGACAAAGTCAGAATCCATTCTGAATGAATCCCAGGATCCGTTGGCAGAAATTTCTGTTTTCACTTTGTGAACAATCCCCAATAACGATAATAATCATCGAATTTTGCAAATAGTCTCACTGCGATACTAATTATGCACGTGACGAGCTGGAATTTGGAATTCCGATGTTTCAGTAACAATGGAATCACATGGTGTCAAAATTTGTCCATGTTTCTATTCATAATTTTTATAAATATTAGTTTCATAATTGATAAAATTAGTAAATTTAGTTTGAAAATTAAAACGTTATAGATTGTGTTTGGGTTTTTGGGTAGCAAAGGATGAAAAAACAATTTCCGAGAAAAATTAATGTTTGTAGCAAATATAACAAAAAACGTGAAACACCAATTTAACATTAGGAGATCTAATTTTCAAACACTTACAAATCGGTGACAAATCCAATAAAACGATGATTTATTCTTATTTCCGCCTGAAATTGTGCGTGGAATCCAAATTTGTGATAAAAGATAGGGGTTCGTTTTGAAATTATCGGAGCAAGCACCCAATGTAATATGAAGACGGCCCCTTAGACAAATTTTAAGTATTGATATTTGTAGAAAGCATTAATCCCTACCGATTACTACCTTCAGTTTTGTTCTGTGATGTAAACTGTGCAATTGCTATTGGGTGAGTCGTATTTTTTTGACGGCTGTACATATTGGCTTAGAGCAGATATTCGTTTACTCATGAAGGCAATTTAATTCTGTATCGCTGTGTTTGAAGAGATTAATAATTTTAAGTCGAAAACTTAAAACTATATATATATATTGACAGTGTTCCATTTCTTTTAAATATAATGCAGTATGATTGTGTATTAATATGCGTTTGGAATAAAATATCTGGCGAAAACATTCAGATCTTGAATATTATTTATTCTTAATTTCCAAATAAATCAATAAACGGATTATAGAATTAATAGTTGTACATTTCGCCTTAAAGCAGAAACTCAATTACCGACAAGGTGAGCAGATATTTTAATTAACGTAGAGCAACACAACAGGACAACATCTGATGACAAGGCAACACTTGAGTTGGCACCCCACTCTCTAAACTTCCACGCCTCGCCAACGTGTGAACATTTGAGGCCACTACACTTTAACGTGTGCCAGCCCCTTTGAACACGACGGTAAAATTATACATACAGTAAAACCCCGATTATCCGAGTTTCAACTTTAACCTAGCTATCAAATATTTCTAGGATTTTTTTTTTGGTCCTACATTTTTCATTTTTAAAACTACCGAAAAAATTCTGAACTTGATCTCATAAACACTCAAGAAAACGAAATCAAACAACACTACCCCCTTTAGGATTGGATTGGATATGGTTTGGTGGCATTGAGTCCTCTTGGGACACATTATGCCAAACTCAAGATAAAATATCAGATATATAATATAATACTGTCCACACATTTTTTAGACAATGTATATTGTATTCACAAAACTAAATTACATAAAATTCTTGTGTTTTAAATGTTCTATTTGATAGCCCTTATTCTGAACTATCTTTCGACACCGTAATTTCCAGGATAATAATGCCTTTTGAAGTGTCAGAAGAGGTATTCTATCCCATTTCTCCTGAACAGCTTTCCAGAGTCCTGTAAGGGTTGTGGGACGACGTTTGGATAATGCAGATTTTAAAAGTCCGAAAGCACAAAAATCCATAGATGATCCATCGGGAGATTGAGTAGGGATATCAGTGAAGGGTATGAACTTGATACCGGTTTTTTGTTCCATTTCTTTTAGGAAATTTACAGTGGATTTTGATGTGTGACTGCTAGTTTTGTCATGATGGAGGTCCACAGATTCATGGCACTGTGGGTAAAGCGATGGTATTTCATTCAGAAAAATTGGCGATAAAATATGTTTCTGATAGTATTTGGAGTTAATCTTGATATTTTTTTCCACTCTCTTTATTTTTAACTTACCATTATATGAAAAACCAGCAACAATCATGAATCCCTTAGAAAAACTTTCTTTTGATTCTGTGAACCATGTACTTAAATTTTTTTCTCCCCTTTTATGATAATAAATGGCTTTTTTTGTGCTGAAATCATTTAAATACACCCATGATTCATCTATTGAGACAATTTTTTCCCATTTTGCTTTGTATAAGTGTTTCTCATATAGAATTCGGCAGCGTGTCCTGCGTTCACCGATATGCTTGGGAGAAAAACGACGCCCATTGCGTTTTTTCGCTTTCTTATGATTTAAATCAACGTTTATCATTTTGTTTACAGTGGACACCGAGCATTTTAATGATTTTGCAATTGTCCTTTGACTAGGGGGATTTTCTTTTAACATTAAACAACGTACCTTTGCAATAGTCGAAGATGTCCGTTTCTTCCTCGGATACTTGTATGCAATTTTTGTCCCACTTGAGGCTCCAATTTGACGTTTTTTTCCTTTCTTGTTGACGATATTACCTATCGACGCATTAGATATCGCAAAACCATGACTCTCACATCGTTTTTGAATAACGGAATATGAATATTTCTCTTCGGAAAGATCATAAATATAGCCTTTGAACCACTGCTTCGTTAAAAACGCCATTTTGAATAAAAACAAATCTCTCAAACCGCAGGCGATAATTTTGACTTTTAAAAACATAGTACAGCTGCAATTATTTCTTTTGCAGCAAATGATTTTTTATTACCGCTAACTAAAATCGTCTAAAAAATGTGCGAACAGCCTCTGTAATAAAGTGGAATGAGAAATGTCATTATAAAATGAATACTATATAAAATTATGTGATGGATAAACCCAATGTCATATAGAAAGCTAAAAATATTTGAATGTGGATTCTCTCCAACCATGTCTTCTAAAGCCAAGGCATAAGAATTAAAATGTTTAAGTCGTTGACTATTTAAATGAGAACATTTTATTAAAATGTGTTTTACCGTAAGTGGGCAAATGCAGTAATTACAAATAGGATTATCTTCTCCGAGGAGGTGTCTATAGTTTATTCGAGTATATCCAATAAGGAGGCGTGTTAATATAACATTTTGTCTTCTTAAAGGTAGTGATTTCCATTGAGTAATATTTGGTTTATAATAGCGTTTCTTCTACGTTTTTTCATTCCATTCGTTCTGCCATTTTCCTTCTAAAAATTTGTAAATGCTAGATTTTAAGTCGCGATAAGGGATGGTACGGTGAATATTATTTACTGCCGATTTGGCGGCTTTGTCAACTGTTTCATTTCCTAACATCCCAACGTGAGATGGGATCCAACAAAATACCAAGTTAAAGTTTTTGGAAGAAAGATGATACATTTTTTTCAGTGACTCCAAAACAATGGCATGATCAGGACAATTCAATGACTGTAAAACTCTTATTGAATCTGTGAAAATGATATATTTTGTATGACAATGATCAGATATATTTTCTAATGCTTTATAGATTGCCATTATTTCAGTGGTAAAAACAGAACATGAAGTATGAAGTTTAAAACTGTGAAGAGAATCATTAATAGTGAACGCAGCTCCAGCTAGTTTGTCTTTTTAGACCCGTCCGTGTAAATTTGTATAAAATTAGTGTATTTTTCTGTATATTTAAAGAGTTGTTTGTAGATAATATCAGAGGTATTGGCTTTATAGAAATTTTGGAATGGGTATTGAAATTGAAAATCATGATTAAACCAAGGAGAGAAAGCATATAGTTTTTTTTTGTGTGGCGTCAAGTGAAGAAATTTCGGATCCGTTCATAAAATCCAGCATTCGTAAGTGGAATGTAGGGATGAAGGATGTTTTTGCTTGATAAAGGCGTTTTTTAAATATGAACTGTGATAAATGGTATGCAATGGGTGATGCGGGATTGAGGTAATTCTAAAATAATATTCTAGGGACAACTGTCGCCTTAAGTCCAGAGAAGGTTCAAAAGCATCCACATATAAGCTGCTTACTGGTAAGTTCAGAAGGCACCAGAACATAAACGTAAAGCTGTGAGGTGGATAGTATTCAGGGTTTGAAGTGCAAATTTTCTTGCTGAGCCATACACCACGCAGCCGTAATCTAATTTTGATCGTATTAGGGTTCTATACATTTTTAAAAGGCAAGTAGGATCAGATCCCCATGATAATTTCGATAAAACTCTTAACACGTTAAGAGCCTTTTCGCAACGTTTGCGTAGATTTAAAATATGCGGTTAAAAAGTCAACTTCTTGTCAAACATAAAACCTAAAAATTTTACACTGTCCACAACATTAATTAAAATATTTTTGCAGAATATTTCCGGGTCAAGGTGAAGATTTCGTTTTCTGCAAAAATGAACACATGTGGTTTTAGAAGGTGAAAAACTGAAACCATTTTCGTTTGTCCAATTTGTGATTTTGTTAACGGTCTGTTGCAGTTGTCTTTCTATTAAACGAATATCTTTTGCTGCGCATTAAATTTGCAGATCGTCAACGTAAATAAGACCTTTAACCGATGGAGGCAATTGAGAAACAATATTATTAATTTTTAAAATAAAGTCACACTTAAAACACTGCTTTGTGGTACTCTCCCTCCTCTTGAGTAAAAACATCTGAGAAACTCAATCCAATCCTTACTTTAAATATCCGACAAATTTTATGACAAATTACCTCTTATATCATTATTAAAAATGTCCTTAAAAAAATTACATGTTACAAGGCGTTATAGGTTGGTTGGTTGAAGTTTTATGTTGGTCAGAGATGGCTTAAGCATAGTTGCATCGGTTTGAGTTCCATTAGTTTTGAAGGTTTTTTTTAATATATATATAGAAGAGTAAGATATTCCAGCTTTAGGTTGCGATCATTAACAATTTTTCGTGCCTTTCTTTTTCGGTATGAAACTTTGGGCAAGACTTGGCATAAGCTGGATGGTCACCTTTGCAGTTCACATAGCTAAGGGATGATGACGTTTAGACATCGGTCTTGTGTTATGTACTTGAGCATTTTGCTCAGGTCTCTTTGCTACGGCAAGTGATGAAAGAGTGGCCGAATCTTTGGCATTTAAAACAACGAACTGGATTAGGTATAAAAGGTCTAACTGGGCAATTTATATAGGCTATTTTAACATGTTTTGGTATACTTAGTGATTGAAAGTTAATATTATGTGTTTGGTGGGTATTCTTTGACCATTTCTTGAAATAGTGATTCTTTTGTCATTTTTTACATAGTTTTCGGACAGGGATTCTAAGATGTCTTGTTCAGTATCATGAACTAAATCGGATTAAAAAAATTCCGCCTCTTGATGAATTAAAAGTTTTATGGGGTGTAACAGTCACTTCTATTGAACTGACGGATTTTATTTTTTGGATGTTTAAAGCCTGTGATCTATTTGAAACTTCTATGAGTACATCTCCTGCTTGTGTTTTTTTAAAGTTTTTTGTCTCTCCAACCATTCTCAACATAGTTTTGTGAAGTAAAATTTCTGATATGTTTTTAAGAAGTCCTTCATTACTTTTCATAACAAAAATTTTTTTTGTTCCTGTAAATTGTTTTAATTTTTTTACTATGTATTTGCTCCACTGAAGGAGAAGTTGAGTTTTGGTTTCCCATGTTTGTGAAGTAAATGTACAGTCCCCGGCGGTACCACCCATAATGGAGTACAACGAGGGGTACTGGTTTCTGTACCAGTGCTAGCCATGGACTATACGAACCCAAGTCACCTCTATGACTGCCCTAAGGAGCTAGTTGGTGAGCAGGTCCTTAGTCCAAGCAGGATATTCCCACCAGCCGATCAATGTACTGGGACCAAAGTACACCTCCTGTTTATCCGAAGCAGGAGCCGAATCAATGTATTGGGGCGTTATGTTGTTCCTCAATCACCAGGATCACCTTTTCCGAAGACACAGGTTTCCACGCATGGCAAACACGTGGGTGATATTAATCCAAAAGAGGAGCTGAAAGCAACAGAGTGGCGAAAAGCTTCTCAAGGGGAGCCCTCACCTCCGAAGAGGCAACCACAGTGGGGGGAGAGAAAAAAGCAAAAAGCAGAAGGGTGGAGGTGAGGAAAAATGAAAGGGAGAAAAGATCACTCAGGTCCCCCGGGGTTGTGAAGCCCGTACAAACCTAAAGAAGGAATGCCCCTGAGGGCACTACTATCTTTACTTTTCATTGTATCACGTACTAAAAGCTATCTAAAGCAATCTAAAGTTTGTTCTAGGGAACCTAGCCCCGGAGGGGCTTTAATCCCATATCTGAATATAGGACATAATATATTACACATAAAGATAAAAAGTAGTTGGTCAAAATTTGTATGCTCTGGATTATAATGAATCATATATACATGCTAAAAGCTATCGAAAGTGCTATTGAATATATAGAGCAAGAAGCGACACCAGCAGGCTGACCTTAAAAAAAATGCCGAAACATTTTGCTGCAGAAAAACGTCAAAGTAACGTAAAACAAAAAACAATTAAGGACGTTTTTAAGTAAGAGCTCTTTAATTATCGTAACAATATAAATTGCATGTGGTGTATCTGTATAACTTTTGTATTTGCTAAAACATACATAATAAAACCTACACGATTTATTTTATTTACAATTTTCGCTTTAACCGAGTTTTTCGGTTATCTGAGTTAGTCTTGGTCAACATTAACTCGGGACTCTACTGTATTTAGATAAGGTAAGGTATTTAACACCATGTATTTCTTATCATGAAAATAACCATGTCTTCGATAAAATGCCATTTAGTGAGTTTCTGCTCTAATCAGACGATATGCTTTTGGAATAAAATAGCTGAAAAAAACATTCAGAAGTCGAATGTATTTAGTGATATGTAATACAATTTTAAATAGCAGTGACCATTCATATAAACAAGTAGTCGGTAGATAACTTTTCCTGATATCCGCCTTTGAAATGACAGATAAATATAGATGGCGGTAATGATTTTGTGTCGTTTCTCGAGTATTCTGAATGTGATATCACTTGGTTCGCATTCCAAATACGATTTCGCGACCAACCGGTATAGTGGTTAAGGTGTTAGCCTCTAGATCGGAAGGTTCCTGGTTCGAATCCGGATCCGGGCATGGATATTTGTAAGCGTATGATGTAGAGGCAGCTGGTGCATCTTAAATCTGTCGTGGCAGAAAGTCTTCACGTTGGGTTGTTGTGGAAGTTTGGAGAGTGGGGTGCCAGCTCAGGTGTTGCTTCGTCATCTGACCGTTGTTCAAAATTACGAAGTGTTGTCCTCTGATCTTTCCCTTAAGGGACTGATCCCGGATCGTCGTCAATAGCCCGTTGTGTTGCTCTGTTTGACATTAACTAAAATTACCAAATATGATTTCAGCATTTTGTCAATGTAATATTGTTTTTGAATCAACATCATACTGGATCATCATAACAGGATATTGGCGAGGGTCCGGGATAAACCCAAAAGGGAAAAATCCGAGGACAACACGTAATTTAGAACCACGGTCCTATGACGAGGCCACACCTGAGCTGGTACCCCACGCTCCAAACTTCCACACTGCGCCAATTTGCTAGTAAAATTGTCAAGAAATGAATTCCGAATTGGCATTTGATAGTTGTTTGGTTAACGTAAATTATAGCAAAAGTCAACCAAAATGGCGAGAAACTATATTTGAAGAAACCCCCTATATCCATCATCCCCATCATCCGTGTGAGAGCATTTGGGTTGTGTGTGTAGGGGTCAAAACTTCTGCCATCTCTGATTTATTCTATCCATCCATCTGATTTGTTCGTTGGGTTGGCGTGGAAGTTTGGAGAGTGGGGTGCCAGCTCAGGTGTTGCTTCGTCATCTGACCGTGGTTCAAAATGACGAGGTGTTGTCCTCGGATTTTTCCCTTAAGGGACTGATCCCGGACCGTCGTCAATAGCCCGTTGTGTTGCTCTAGTACGACATTAACTAAAATTACCAAATACGATTTCAGCATTTTGTCAATGTAATATTGTTTTTGAATCAACATCACACTGGAGCATCATAACAGCATATTGTTGTCCTCGGATCTTTCCCTTAAGGGATTCATCCCGGACCGTCGTCAATAGCCCGTTGTGTTGCTCTAGTACGACGTTTACAAAAAAAATTACCAAATTGCTTAAAAATATGAGTCAAAAGCCGTTTGGAACTCTGAAAATGAAGAGAATTCTCGTATCAATAATTTAAGCATTTAATCGAAGATTTTGATTTTGCTTTCCCCAATCTTGTGACTCATTCATTATCAGATTGATTGTCTAGATTTATGAGATAACTCGTTTTTTTTTATCTTAAAACTCTCATGGTGAAACCTTGCACACTGAGTAATCATTTTTTTAAATGAAGTGTCACAATCTGACGTCATATCATTTCAAACACAGATGTATAAAGTTATCAGACCAAAAGATAGGTATGTATGTATTTTAATTAACGTCGTACTGGAGCTACACAACGGGCTATTGACGACGTTCCGAGATCAGTCCCCTAAGGAAAAGATCCCAGGACAACACCACGTCATTTTGAACCACGGCCAGATGGCAACACCTGTGTTGGCACTCCATTCTCCAATCTGTCCATTAGAAGGGTGAAGAATTGAAATGAACTATCAACAAGCAATTCGAATTCAATTGATTGCGTGATCACAGTCAAAATTTTTATTAACCTTCGATACTAAAGCTGAATATTTGTTCCGATGAGATCACTAGATCGGAAGGTTCCTGGTTCGAATCCGGATCCGGGCATGGATATTTGTAAGCGTATGATGTAGAGGCGGCTGGTACACCTTAAATCTGTCGTGGCCGAAAGTCCTCACGTTGGGTTGGCGTGGAAGTTTGGAGAGTGGGGTGCCAGCTCAGGTGTTGCTTCGTCATCTGACCGTGGTTCAAAATTACGAGATGTTGTCCTCGGATCTTTCCCTTAAGAGATTGATCCCGGACCGTCGTCAATAGCCCATTGTGTTGCTCTAGTACGCGACTTTAACTAAAATTACCATTACCATCTAAAGCTAAATATTTGTTCCGATGAGATTAATGATTAAATTCGTGGTAAGACGATTAAATTTTTACAGAATTAATTTAAAATTTTGATACGTAACTGAAAACTAATATGACAAAAAATGTTTTTTTCCCAAGCCTCTGCAGAAATTTGCGATGTCCCCCCCCCCATAAAAATAAGAAAACATTGCTACTGAAACTTTAAACTTAAAAATCTCCTTAAATCGACAAAACACTAAATGGTATTCTGACTATGTTTTCCCTGCTGTCGTTAAGTGTTCTGTCACTTTCATTCAATTTCATTTCAATATAATTATTTAACATAGTTACATCCACAAGAATTTAACGTAATTCCACGGTGTAACGTTTTGAAGTGGAAGCTGTTACGAGCCTCTCAGAAGGAACAACCCACAGTTGGCTCTGGTCTAAATATTTTATTAACGAAAATTAGAAAAAATGTGATATAGTTTTAGTTTGTAATTTTTTACAGGTAGGATTCTTAGTCTTGGGACTCCACATGGTCTCTCCTGAACACTCGAGGCTGATTGTCCGGCTCGGGTGAGCTCTTCTCCGACAACTCTTCCGTCGAGTAAGGTCGTCGGCTGAGGTGAGCTCGAAACTGAGGTGAGCTCATCATGCTCATATCACATCATAGTTCACACCGCCGTCACTGAAGATTTCTCCTTCACAACAGACTCAGGACTCAGTCAGACTCCCCGTTCGTGCAAAGATGGAATCCATTGAAGTTTTTGATGCAGGGCGGCCACTTCAATCGAAAAAAGGAAAGTCCTCTTGAAGCACCAAAGAATGAAATCTGGAGCTTTCCATCCTGATCTTAAGATGTAGTTCAACTTCTGGAATGAAGAGATTTTTAAATCAACACAAGATAAAGTTGCTCTAAATAGCTTGAAATGTAGCTTTGAGTTTAATAAAAACCTGCTGCCAACAATATAAGACTAATTGTAGATTGAAAGGAATCAAATCCGTACTATCATGCTCTTTCCAGATCTTTCCAATCTTCTCTGAAGATTCTATCTTGACACAAGACTCCTGACTCAATCCAACTCCTCGCCCATGCATAAAAAGATACAACCCTTTGAAGATTTCGATACAATGCGGCTAATTAAACCAACGAAGGGCTCTTAAAGTATCTCTTAAGAATATAATCTGCAGCTTTCCATCTTTATCTTAAGATGCAGTTCCACTTCTGAAATGAAGATATTTTTCAGTTAACACAAGATAAAGTGCACTTATTCATTTGTAAAATAGCAATACAGTGATTTTACTAAAGGATTACAAACCAATAATTAATAAGAGCTAGAATATTACTTACCATTCTGCTCATCCAGATCTCCGTTCCCACCTCACTCCCTTTTTCCACTGGATGAGCTGAAGTCTTCTACTCTTCGGACCTTTCAGAATCTACTTCTACGTTCAGATCGGACTCCTCTAACAAGCTGAAAAAGGATTAAAGTTTTAATACTTCATGGATTATCAATTGACATTGTAAATAATAGTAATTAGCAATCCTATTGAAATGCGACATGAAAGTGCGACTTACTAGTTGTAGACCGACACGGAGTCGTAGATGTCATACAGCTCCGATTCAGTTGGAAGAGGTCCCGCTAAGTAGGTGTAGGATCTTCCATATCCATCCAGAAGGCGTCCATTGAAGTTTTTGATGCAGTGCGGCCACTTCAATCCAACAAAAGAAAAGCCTTTTGAAGCAACCGAAGAATGAAAACTGGTGCTTTTCATCCTGATCTTAAGAGGTAGTTCAACTTCTGGAATGAAGAGATTTTAAAATCAACACAAGATAAAGGCGCTCTCAATAGCTTGAAATGTAACTTTGAGCTTAATAAAAAACTGTTACCAAGAGTATAATACTAATGGTAGATTGAAAGTACTTACCCTCATGCTGTTTCTAATTATCTCTGATGTTTCCATCTTGGCACAGGACACCTGACTCAATCCAACTCCTCGTCCATGCATAAGAAGATACAACCCTTTGAACCCCTAAACCAATGAAGGCCTCTTAAAGTATCTCTTAAGAATAGAATCTGCATCTTTATCTTTAGATGCTCCTCAGCTTCTGAAATAAAGACAAACTTAAGTCAACATAAAGTAAAGTCGCTTGTATTCATTCTAAAAGCAACTTCTAACTAAAGATATGTTACCTAAGTATTATAAAATGAACAGTAGGTTAAAAGGAGATACACGTACCATTCTTTTCATCCAGATTTCCGTTCCCACCACCCTCCCTTTTTTCACTGGATGAACCGAAGTCTTTTACTCTTCGGACCCTTCGGAATCAACGTCTTCGGACAGATCGGACTCCTCTAACAAACTGAAAAAGGATTAAAGTCTTAATATTTCATGGATTATCAATTGACATTGAAAATATAATACTAATTAGCAATCCTATTGAAATGCAACATGAAAGTGCGACTTACTAGTTGTAGACCGACACGGAGTCGTAGATGTCATACAGCTCCGATTCAGTTGGAAGAGGTCCCGCTAAGTAGGTGTAGGATCTCCCATATCCATCCAAGAGGCGTGGCCCGAAATATCGGTCCACGCCATGCACCATCAGCATATGATGGCGCATTGCAATGGCAGCAAAGCAGGTCTTATCACACTGCTTGCAATATATCAAATCCTCCTGCAACAAACGAGGCGTGTTAAAAATCTTTAATAACATCGAAATGGTTATGAGTACACTGAACAGTTTTTGACTCTGTATTTATTGTTAATTGATATTGTGATGGAGATAGTATTGTCCAAATATGCCTTTTTTTAGTTTTTAAAGTTATCTTTTGCTAGAAACTCTAGATAATTTATGAAAATTAAGAATACGCGTTACATAATTATCGTGGTTGGGAAATGTCGGTGTCTCTGCCAGTGAAGATGTAGTATCCGAGGCATGTTAGTCGTCAAGTAATTTTTCTCGACAAATGAAAAAGGCGGCCATCTTGGGAATTCAATTTGTTGAAGAAAATCAGAAAATGAGGAATGCGCAACTAAATCTAACAAACGGGAAGAATTAATTATTTGAGTTTAAAATTCAATTAATAATTTCTAATTCAATTAATAAATATTATTTTAGTTTTAATTTATAATTTAATTTTTCCCGTTCATCCCTGTTTTTTAACCAATCAGAGCGAAATTTTATTGCCATTTTTTGAATAGAAACGAATTTTTCCAGCACAGGGTTGCTTTAAAGTTGGATCAAAACAACAACAACATGTTTACCATGTTTGGCGATAAATCTCCGTTGCCTCGTATACTACATCTCATCCCTGCTGACTTGTACTTTAACTCTCTTGGTGGTTGATGTTTGGACGAGGTGTTTCGTCACAAGCGAAACTGTTTAACATATATTATATCTCGACATTAGAAAAAATTGACCAAATCTCGATATCGTCATCATCAAAAAGTCTGCAATATCTTGATGACAATATACTATCTCGTCTCTAGCAGAATTATTCACATATTGATGAACGAGATATCTCGTCAAAACCACTTTGAGGGTGAACAAACATAGGTACTGAGGTAAGGGTCTTGCCCAAGTATAAAGTCGTAGGGTAACAGCTACAGACTGCATTTATTGTGGTAGCAACAGCCTTAGCGCTTTTTTGGCGCCCTCTTAAAGTCGCCAAGGAAAGAATTATTTCAATAATCTTTTTATTTTTACAGAGGAAAGTAACAAACTTCAGAAACACATTGCAAGAAAAATTTTCAAATGAACCAGTGAAATCAAACGACAGTTTTTACGGATTTTGAAAGAACATTCTAGAATATTCAAAATGACATTTTAGACTTTCCGCTTGCGAAGGTTGTCATAAAAACCGCAATACAAATAGGTTGCCTTGCTTGTAGACGTGGGCCATAAAAAAACACCAAGGCCATTGCCACCTCTATAAACGTAGACTGCAGCTATACCATCGTATGAATAGTGTTTCCTTTGAAAACTAGCATTATGTTAAGCCAGCTAATTGAAAATAAAAATAAAAAGTAAAACATTTTTTTACCACAAAATGGAGGCCAGTTAAATCAACGGTATCACCCTGCTCCTTCACTCTGCAGCAGCTCACAAAGTTGGCCCTAAAATATAGAAACACGCAATTGCACATTCAAAAAAGTTTTTTCACAAAAATTCATTATAATTTCTAACTATACACTGGATTGATGTTACTTGAATCTTGATAGTTCTGAAAGTAAGTCAAGCGATATGTTGAAACGGAAAAGCGTAATTACGATTTGAATAGTTTCTAAACTCTATTATAATTTATAGCAAAAAATGCATTCATACCACTTCTCTCTGAGCCTTCGAAACCACATCCTCGCTAAAGAAGCAAGAAAATCAGTCAAATTATGACAAAATCACTCAATATAATCGCAGTGTAAAATACTTTTAGCTTACACCAAAGAAAAACAATATCGAATGACCGAAATTAATTATTTTCCTCAGTTATAAATAACAATCATATTTTGTCAACAGAAGTTAAATTGTTTAAAAGGCATTATTTTGAACCCAACATTGTTACCTTGAAAGACTGCTTTGTTGTGCTGTAACAGAACATCAATAATGCAATCCTGTGAAACTAATGTTACATTTTTCCCTACATGGTTTCGGATTAAAATATGAGTAGGAATATTTAATTTATAAATTTTTCTTATTAAAACTTTTATTCTATGCTTTACTGATTAAATATAGTGATTTTGCAGTTCGAAAGAATATGTAGGGTTGCAATTATAGTTACCCAGCTCAGAGCTATCCAAAGGGTTCCCTAAACTTTTTTGAATAGAGGTCGACGTTTTAGAATGTTCAGAACTTTACGAGTTTCGTATAAAATAAACGATAAATACAAGGTGGCATAAAAGTCACCAGATCATTTTAACAGAACTATTTTTCCTATTTTTTTTTCAGATTATTTATATGAAATCCTTGGAAAACAGTTACGTAGAAATTCTAGACGGAGCAATGAGTAAAAATAATCCAATTTTATCTACAAAATGAAAGGTCAATTGTGCTAACCCAAAAAGATAAATTCGTCATTTTGGGGTCATCATTGTCTCCCAGCTACGCACGCGTAAAACACTTACAATCTACACAAAACTAATTAAAAATAATTCCCCAAAGGTACATTTATTGTTTACTTACCAAATACCCGACCTTACACGGTTTGAATTGATTTACTCTAGATTGAAGGGATGATCAGAATATATATTGCCTTATGACTTTCGTAGAACAAAATAAAATTTTAACACCTTTCGCCATTTTCATAATTTCTAGCACTTACTTTGGACACACATCCTAAACATGCATACCCATTCATGTAATGCATTTCACATACATCGCACCCTTGCTGTATGACATAGCTACACAATGACGAAAAGGGACACTAAGGTTACTACTGCAACAGACAATTTTGAGGGAGATTTGGAGTTTCCTTTCTTAAGTTCTTTTCATGTTCAATTCAATGTCGAATTTACGGCGAGTGTTCTTGCACTCATAGTGAACAAAACAATATTTTTTTTTACTTGTGGCACTCTTGCATCAAACATGCAACATTCGCTTATTATTCTTTCAATAACGGCATGATTACACTTAAAATTTGCTTCATTCTGACTTCGCCCTGCCACTTTGAGTCGAATACTTTGTGACGGTGTTGCGTGTGATGAGAAAGAAATACATTTATTAAAATAATAAATATTTAAAATAGAAATTAGCGAAATAAAACAAAATAAAAGATGTCGAAAAAAAGTTGCTTGAAAGATATTAATTTGTGATTCCTTTTTATCTCTTGATCTCGCTGTTGCTACAACTTAACTACTAAAAAGTGTACAAAATTTATAAATGTGAAATTAATTCAGAGCGAAAGAAACAGAAAATATCACTGCACGTGATCAACCAACACGAGTTTCCGTTTCACTCCCGCTAGTTGAGAAATATCGTCTGTCCCAAATATTCGGAAATCGTACTACTAGAGCAAATTCAGTTATCATTCAATATGGAATAACGTTCCCTACAAATTCAAATTAAAAAAATAATTGCATAAAAGACTGTCTTCATATCAAATTTTACAGAAGAAAAAAAAAACGAAATTTCTAACGTGGAACCCCATGTTTTGATGTCATAATCATATTCTACATCGTGAAATTAGTCTAAATATAAAGTTTCATGACTTTACTACTTTTATATTCCGAGGTATTCAATACTAAAGTTTCCCAATTTCAGTTTCCCGATTTTCATCTCGAAATAGAAAATCACTATTTGTTGATAGAGATTAAGGCCCGGTGCAACGTGCGGCACCGAAGCCCACCTATGCACACATAACCGTGAAATGACGCAAGTACTCATTTCGCGCCATTTGCGATAAATATTCTATCGAAGAAAACGTGTTTATTTCGCTTACTTGGCGTAAAAAAAGTATATGTTGAAACAAAATAGACATTACTGGATACAACCATTCTTAGTTTTTAATTATATTCCATTTATTTATGAAAACTAGGTACTTCAGACCGGACAAGCGTGTGCGGCGCCGTGGGGAACTGTGGTACAGATTGCACGCAAGTTGGACGTGCGTCGCCGCAGGGGTGACGGAGGCATGTGTGCACAATTCGATTGAATCTAAGGCCCAATGCACACATCCAATTTTTCAACGGGCGGCGCCGCTGCCGTAACGCAAGTGCGGTCTGAGATACATTTGATAGAATGGAGCAATGAACACACATGACTCCAGCGCCTCTTGGGCTACGCACGTCCAACTTGCGTGCAATTTGTACCGCAGTTCCCCACTGCGCCGCACTTGAGTCCCCGTTCTCAAGTACCTTGTTTTCATAAACAAATGGAATATAAATAATTATTAATAAATGGTTGTATCCAGTAACGTCTATAATGTTTCAAAATATACTTTTTGAACACCTAGTAAGCAATATAAACACATTTTCTTCGATAGAATATTTATCGCAAATGGCGCGAAATTAGTTCCTGTGTCATTTCACGGTTATGTGCGCATAGTTGGGCTTCGGTGCCGCAGTGGCGCCGCACGTTGAAAAACCGGATATGTGCACCGGGCCTAATTGTAGCTATCGTTACCCGAATTTCAAATTTGATCACTAATTCAAACTTATTTTTCAGCGATCCGAAAATTATTATATTTATTACGCATTTGCAAGTGATTTGAGAATTACATTATTATATTTACTATCCGTGAAATAACCGTTTATATTTACTATGCGTGAAAATGCAAGCACAAACGATCCGAGAATTACTATCCGATGTTTGTCAAACGTCGTTTAAACTTTTGGATGCCCCCTAAGAATGAGTAATATTTAATGTAGTGTAAAAAACTAATAATCAGGATGAGCTGAAATTTCGTGTGGTTACTAAAAGTCCTGAATCGATTCCCATCAAAATATAATAAGGTCGTAATTCTCGTTCGTAATTTTTTAAACATTAATTTAATACTTCTTATTGCATACTAAAAACTATTTTTTAAATGAAGTATTATAGGGAATCATGTTTGGGTTGTTTAATAGTAACATAGTATAAAATATCAGCGCTATAGAAATGTTATTTAGAATGATATGCATAAAAATGTAAGAAACTGATTTAACATTAGGAACTCCAGTCGTTCTCTACTAGTAACTTCGAAACGGTAAGACCAGGGTTCCCACAGGTCTTAGAAAGAGCTTATTTTGACCTTCCATTTCTAAAAGCCCTTAGAAGTACTTATTTTTCGTCAATAGTCCTTATTTTCCTTTGAAAAAAATCAGTTTTCAAATGACTGTTTTTTTTCACAATATTTCTGACTTTTTTTAGCTGCCGATCGGCGATAAAACTGCTTACGAGTACGGCATTGGCGATGATTCGTCAACTGGCCTGCTTGAATGGCAACCCTTGATACACGATAAACAAATCGATGCTTGTTGAGTAAGTAATATAAAGGTGAAAAATAAGAAATTTTGTAAGTGGCCGCTTACGAGAGTTCACCTGTTTAGTAAAATACACACACACACGTTACATAAATCTATATCAAAAATAGATTTTCTCACCCCGCGAAATACCAGCACTACAGAAATACTCGGATCACATGCAGACAAAAGTAATAATCTTCAGCATTCTTTCCCTAGGGTACGTCCATAGTACACCGCTTCCAGCTTTACCGCTTAAACCGCGGTAGTTACAAACAGCGTTGTAAAACCGCGCGTTTCTAGCATGTGATGGTTATAGTGCAACGTGCGTTGGACTGCCTGTCAGTTTGCAACATGGATATTTCAAGTGAGGATTTATTGTGTATTTTGTTGACAACAGATAGCATTCATTATAAAATGAAGCAGGAAAGAATTACACTAACGTCCAAGAAATTAGTAGGAATCGTCTTGAAGTTGGTGAATACCATACTTTGTTACCTCAACTGAAAGTTCACCCCGAAAAATTTTATGAATAATTTCGAATGGAAAAACAGGCATTCGACTACATCTTAAGCAAAATTGAATGTCAGATAAAAAAAAGGATGGTGTAACCTTCACCAACAAAGAATTCTTCTTGAAGAACGTCTGATGGTAACTCTGAGGTAAGTCATTTTGAATTATTAATTTTGATATTTTTATTACGAAAGAATTAGATGGTGGGCTAATTTTTTTCAGGTATTTACAATAATAGATTTGAAAATTTATTTCTTTGGGCCGAGATGGCATACATTATTAGCCGTGGCCGAATTCCAAGTAAAACTGGAGGACTCACGTCCTCATTGACTTTAGCAGCAAAACACCAGAACGTTAAACAAAAAAATATATATAAAAACATTTTTCAAAACTAATTTTAATAAAGAATGCAAAAATATAATTTCAGTTTTTAATATAAACAAAATACCGCACCAATTGGAAATTGCGGTTCAGAAATTCACTAATCAGTTTCATTTGATGCGGTGGGAAGTGTCTCATACAATTCATCAAGTGGTGCAGTCTGGTTGGACGGTTCATTTGAGTTTGATGAGGGTCCACCATAACTGGAACTAGGGCTGGGAGTGTATAGAATGTCTTGTGTAGCTGGGTAAGCAAACTCTTCCACTAGTTGCTGAACTCTGTTTCTGAACCGCAATTTCAAGTGGTTCGGTATTTTGTTGACATGGGGCAAAAGGCTTCGAAAAAACAATGCATCGTCACTGTCATCAGATATACGTTCTTGTATGACGCGTTCCAACAAAGAAGTCTTTCTGTTCTCAAGTTGTATGATTCGCTGGTTGTATTTTGCGTTTATATCATTTCGCTTCCTTTTCTTTGGCAAACTAAAGGTTTCAACCAGCTGTATTTCTTGATCCGTCTCAGGTGCTAACATTTCCTCTACTTGTACACTCTCCGCTGGTTCTATTTTAGTTTGAGCGACCATTTCAAAATGTTCATTGTCCTGTTCAGTTGAGAGAGATGAGACTTGAGTTTTGCGGCTTTTCAAGTTGCTCGCTGTTGTTCTTGGTTTGACGATGCCCACTAAGAACGTCAACGATTTAAAATATGGCCACCTGGGTTCTGAATTACCGTCAGGATCCCCTGAACGACAAGGAGACATCTTTCCCACTTCTATGGCAAATTGGTCTCTGAGATACTTCCACTTTTTCCGCAAAACTCCATCTGAAAAACACAGATAGATCTATTAGTTTCTCGAAATGTTTTCAAACACGATATACACATTTTTTTCTTCCACTTTATTTATTATTACTATATTACGTATTATTATTATTTTTATTATATTACGTATTATTATATTACGTTTTATTATTATTACTAGCAAAATACCCTACCTTATTCGGTTTTAATTGGTTTACTCTAGATTGAAGAGATGATCAAAACAAAATGACTAACGTTTTTCGTAGAATAAAATAATATTTTAACATCTTTGGACATCTTTATAATTTCTACCACTTACTTTGGACACAAATCCTAAACATGCATATCCATTTCACATACATTGCACCCTTGCTGTATGACAAAGCTACAAAATGACGAAAGGTGACATTAAGGTTACTGCTACAAAAGACGATTTTGAGGGAAATTTGGAATTCCCTCTTTCTTAAGTTCTTTTCATGTTCAACTCAATTGATGAAAACGACGATTTACGGCGAGTGCTATCGCACTCGTAGTCAACAAAACAATATATTTTAATTGTGGCACTCTTGCATCCGGCATGCGACTTTGTAGAATTTTGCAATCTTCTCCTGTCATTATGACAAATAATTTTTTAATGCTTGAAAAGTTATAGTTCCGATTTTTTAAACATTATTATTCTTTCAACAATGGCAAAATTACACTTAAAAGTTACTTTATTCTGACTTACCTGCCACTTTAAGTCGAATACTTTGTCGTGGTGTTGGGTGTGATGAAAAAGAAACACAATTTATTAAAATAATAAATTTAAAAAAAAACCGAAAGAAAACAGCGAAATAAAACAAAATAAAAGCTGTCGAAAAAAAGTTGTTCTAAAGATATTAATTTGTGATTCCTTTTTATCTCTTGATCTCACAGTTGCCACAACTTACAACTAAAAAGTACACAAATTTTAGAAATGCGAAATTAATTCAGAGGAAAGAAACACGAGTTTCCGTTTTATTCCCGTTCGTTGAAAAATATCGTCTGTCCCAAATATTCGGAAATCGTTTACATTGTGCAAAGAACAAAAATAAGACTCAAAATAAATGAAGTATCAGAGCTAAAATTCCATAAATTTTTTTTAAACTTATTATTTTTTTTAGCAGTACTTGTAAAGCAAATCAAAGTAATCGTTAATACTCAATATGCATTCCAATTTTTCCACAAAACTACCAAATTATGGTTGATTTAAATATACTTACTCAGGTGTTTTAGAATGAAACTCATCGAAATATAACAATAAAGAAATGTGTTTAATATTGCATTCACTAAACTAATAGATAATGTATAAAATAAAACACATTGCAATCCAATATCTGGAATAAAATTCCTGTGTCAAATATATATATATGTGTATATATATATATATATATATATTCATTTTCTAACGCATAGGCTTTAGTTTTGTTCATTTGACCCTAAAACACTCGGAAATAAATTTTTACCTTATTTGGAGCACTGCAACCCGTGCCGACTTACATGGAAACATGTTCGTACAAGTTGCGTTCCAGGTGCCGCGCGTGCGCCGTGCTTGCTGTGTCAGTAAAGGCGGGTTTTTCTAGCAGAATGGTTCCAAAGCAGTCACATGCTTCATACGCCACGTACTACCACCAGAATTTAGTTCAAATAACCTATCACGAGACGGAATGTTAAATTTGATGCGCTTCTTAGGAAAACATAAACACGCAGAGTTGCTATAAGTTGTAAATTCCTGTTGGAGCGGTAATTGCTAATTAACGTCGTATTAGAGCAATACAAAGGGCTATTGGCTAAGGCAAAGATCAAAAGACAACACCTCGTAATTTTGAACCACGGTCAGATGACGTAGCAACACCTGAGCTGGCACCCCACTCTCCAAACTTCCACACCAAACTCAGTGTGAGGACTTCCGGCCACGACAGATTTAAGGTGCACCAACCGACTGCACCAGCCGACTGCACATCTAGAGGCTAACACCTTAACCACTATACCGGTAGAGGAATTCGAGACGTTGGACTTGAATCTCTTCGCGCGGCGCTTCTACCTGGCACTTGAAAAACCGGGCTTTACTCTCGCCTTGTTGGGTAATAACACGCATTGTTTTATATTTCGAAGATGTCAATGGAACTGAGAAGCAGAAAAAAAAAGCATTTTCTTGGTTGGTGAGGTGAGTCATTGAGAAAGGTTAGTGATAAAATAAAATCCGATTTTCAGAACAACGTGCCCGAAGTAGTTACCGTTCATTACGATTGAAAATTGTTACCTGTCCTGGATGTGAGAAGTTCCAAAGAAGAACTCCTGTCGATTCTTATTTCATTTAGAGAGAAGGAGCAACTTCTTGCAGTATCAAAAATGGACAGCTCTTCCAGCAAAGATAAAGCTAAAGCAGTTTCAAACGCACTTAAAGAATGGAACCTCAATGATAAAGTACAAATAATGTGCTGTGATACGACAGCATATAATACAGACCGCTTGAATGGAGTTTGTGAGCTTTTAGAATATGATCTAGAAAGAGTATTGTTACTCTTTGCTTGCCGTCATCATGTTTATAAACTGGTTCTGAAAAGTGTATTTGAAACAAAGATCTAACAAGTCGCAAGCAGTACCGATATTCCACTGATCAAAAAGTTCAGAGACAACTGAAAAATCATTAATCCTAATGCTATCGAAACATGCTCTAATTTTGCCAAACAGCATCTTTTTGACGCGACCATTAGCGGATTGGTGATGTTTTTTAACCATGAACTGGAAAAATCCATTATACGTGACGATTATCGGGAACTGATCGAACAATCAGTTATTTTCTTGAGAAGAGGTAACGAGAGTAAAATTAAAATCAGACTTCCTGGCGCAATGCATCCAGCACGATGGATGGCAAAAGCTATTTACTCTTTGAAAATATGTTTGCTTCAGTCTCAGTTCAAAATGAGCGTTGAGGACAAACGAGCGTTGCAAGATGTTTCTTTATTCATTGTGGCAGTTTATGTGATGCCCTGGCTTAGATGCAGTTTGGCCGTGAAGACGGCGAATCAAGATTCACATTTTTTAAAGACGTTAAAAGAGTATGAAACAGTTGACAAATTGATTTCCAAAGCGGTCCTGAGCAAGTTCATTTAACACCAGTGGTATTTATCAGAGGAAATAGCCGTATTACCACTCTTTGATGCTATTGTTTATAAACAAACCAAGGCGAATATTGTAGCGAACTTACTAAGAGAAAGTTAATATGATTTTGGGAAGATACATGTTCCATCGAAGGAAGAGATGTCTGTATCTTTATACGATGAGAGTTTTAATTGATCTGTTATTTTAAATTCTGTTTATTTTCTTGTGATACTAATTTTTCTTATTGTTTTATAGAAATCATTGAGTGATTTCGTATCCATCAAGAGCAAAAATTTGTTTTCGCGATTAAAAGTTGACAGCAGCTTCCTCCAAGAAAACGTATCTTTGTGGGAAGAAAAGGCAGCCTTTGTGGAAGCTAAAATAATAATTTTAGCTTAAAAGCAGTAAATGACACAGCTGAAAGAGCTGTTAAGCTAATGCAAAGCCTTCCATGGTTTAATTGCCGCAGAAGAAGAACAGAAACAGTTCTTATTACGCTGTGTGCCAGAACATATTAAGATGTATCCAGACTGTAAAAAAGAGACCTTAAATGAAAGTATCCTGAATAATTATGTGTAACTTTATTTTTTAATAATTAAAGGCATTACTTAAATTTGTCTTTTAATCAATATTTACCTATGATATATGCATAGTTGCGATGACCTAGCTACGTATTAAGATCTGTTCAAAAACGTCTATTTCCATAAACTTTGGGGCCCTGTCGGCACGGGTTAACATTAAGGTAGGAAGTTGAAATTTCATATTTAAGTAATGCTTAGTATATTAAAAATAATTAGAGGGTATGCGTTTTGATAACTGCAAAAAAAATTTTTTTCGTTCATATAAGGGACACCCTAATATATATATAATATTCACTCTCTCACTGACTGACTCATCAACGTACCTCAAGAACTACAAGTCTTACGAAGTTGAAATTTTGCAGGGTGTTTCTTCTTATACCGTAGGGGTGCACTGAGAAAGGATTTTGAAAAATTCGATTCCCAAGAGGCCTAAAATTGACCTAAGGCCTAAGCCAAAAGCAATTTGAAATCGCCATACAAATAGCATTGAGTATAAAACGATTGCTATACGCATCTCAGATTACTTTACCAGTGTTGATCGAAAAACAATTTTCTTAAAACAAATTAAATTATAATGCTCATGTTTGAACTAAATTTTTACTTCTTCCCATGATGAAAATAAAATTTATAAAAATATTTGATTGATGAAGAAAGAATATTTAGAACATTTAATTTTATAATTACTTAAATTTTATAATGGAGCACGAAAAGCCCCAACGATAAACTCATTGATCATAAAAGCGCAATTTTGCTACTCGGTATCTGGCAACCTCAGAAATAATGTTTAATTTGGTACAGCTACACTCTATGTTTATGAGTGATGGCAACGGCTTGGCGATTTTTTTGGCGCACTTTTAGTAGCGAGTTACGATAAATTAAGGCAACCCATCTTTCGTTGCTGTTGTTGTGGTTTCATGGCAACCTCGGCAAACGGAAACTTTCAATTTTCATTTTTAATATTCTAGAAAGTTCTTCCAAAATACGTTTAAATCGTTTGATTTCATTGATTCATTTGAAATTTTTTCTTTCCTCCCATTGGTTATTTTGTTTTTAAAATATCCTTTTATTGCATTGGTCCTTTTAAATCGTTTTCTGTGATACCATTGGTCCATTTATTTGTATTTTGACAGTTGTGGAATTTTTATTTTTTTATAATAGTTTTTTCACGACAGGATTAAGAGTTTTGATTTTTTTGACCATTTTCGTTTTCAATATTTTTTTACGAGAGAATTCTGACGTTATCAGGTATTATTTCTTGCTTTTTTTCTTTTGTAAATCTTTTTCTTTTTCAACATGCTCACTGTATTTAGTGTAATTGATAAGTTTCAGGGTATTTTTACCATTCGTAGCTTAGTTTCTCTGCTGGTTCACAAATGTGTTTTGATATGTGCTTAAGCTTACTACTTTTTGTGAAAGTTTTTTTAAAAAGTACTTTTTAAAACGTTCTGAAATGTTCTTAAAAAGTGTGTTGTAAAAAGAAAAAAAATTGTGACAGGAAAAGAGTTAGGAAATAATTCTTTCCTTGACGACTTTAGAAGTGCGCCAAAAAAAATCGCCAAGGCCGTTGCCATCGCTCATAAACGTAGAGTGTAGCTGTTATTTAATGTTTTAATTTTATTTAAAATTCATTTTTTGGGTATTTGAATTAAAAACGAGATGGTTACAGTCATATTTCAGGATCCCCAAGTATTCTAAATATGTGTTCTTTTATGCTTATAAATCATTGTCTTTATCAATATTGTTCAAATTTTTTGTCGAATTGTTTTACTTCAGAATATATTCAGGAAGTTGAAATTCAACACGCTAGAACAGACTTTTTTTTTCAAAATTCTGACTTTAAGGATTGCAATTTTGTTTCTGTTTGCATTATGTGTTCCGGTATATTACCTATTCCAGAAATATTATTTAGGAGTTTGATTTTATTTCTTTATTTCCTGCAAAATATCACTAGACATGGGTACTTTCGTGGTGGTATATGTATATTTCGGCTAACTTTTTTTTAAATCTTTGGTTGAATACGTAATAGTGTGTAGATAAAAAATAAATAAATAAAATTTACAACTCAGAATATTTTTTAAGTGTGTAATTTGATATTTTAAAATGACAAGAAATATTTCAAAAATAACTTTTAACAAGATATGTTACGTTAAGTTAAAACTGGTAGTCATACTTTGTAGTTCAAGTATATTTCATAATTTTGATACAACTTTTCATTGAAAGACGATTAAAATAAACTAAATTTCATTTGTTTTTCGTGTTTTATGGGTGTTATTGAAAGCTGTAATCCATAGTCAAGAAACTACATATATCATTCTAAATAGATACGTGCTGTATGAGTGTTGGAGAAAAGGTAATTATTTAACAAGACTTTGTTTATCTTGAAATAATATCACATTAAGTAATTTTTAAAAATTGAAATTTTATATCTTAAGAGACAGAAGGTCGAGGTTGCTTAATGCATACTCTATTTATTGAAACTGTTCTTACGCAACTTAGATGCATGTGAATCGTTCGTTGAAAGTAATTTTCTTTTTGTAAAAGCGCTGTAAAATCAACCTTCTGTTTATTAAAAAATTTTTATCGATTGGGTTTAATTTGTCTACTCTGATGACATGTATTTCTAACAAAAGCTCTGTTATTCCATATGCCACTGAATGGAATTTTCTGGGAAAAGTGCCCTTCTGCTTCAAATTAAATTAGTCACGAATGCCGTAAATTTTTAGCCCCCTTCAAATTCATTATTGACGAAAATGTCTCTAATGCTGCGTGACCTATTCCCATTTCGTTGAAAGCTTCCCCGTCGATTCACTTCAAATGATTTATGAGTAGAACTTCCTCTGTCTGAGGAATTCACAATGTTCAAAAATTCACAGTTAGTGCAGAATATAGTTATGTTTTGTGCATAACCATAATGTTTACCAACTTGCAATTCTAGATTAGTTTTGAAACATTTTTTTGCAACAGCAAGGACTCAGCAAGGATTGCAAAGTGAATTTAATGAGTAAATAATCCTCGTTTAAATTTTCTGGAACACAGTTTTTCTTTTGAGGTGACGAAAACTTGTAATTCGGCGGCAACACGAGTGATGTGCTGTAACTCTGTACTCTGTTGTGAATTACCATCACTATTGACACACGACGAAGCATGCCGTTTCAACCTCATGGTATTCGACTTTAGTAAAACAGCTTTTCGCTTCCTTTCCATATAAATAACACAATACTATTTAAAAAAAAATACAACGATGATTACAAAATGGCAGCTACCTTCCACTAAAAATCAGAAGTTCAAATTTGCGTGTGATAATCGTCAAGAAAACTAAATGGAAATAAGCATTAAGCTTGCTTCACTTCAGTTTATTTAGTGCACGAGTTGAGTTTTAAATAACATTCAAAGGATTTTATATTATACCACCTCAGAAACTAAAATTAATAGTTAATATGAAAGAAAGAATTGGATGACACTCTTGGTTTAAGTGAGCTTGGCAACAAACATACGACAGCTGTCAAAACAGTCTTTTGTTTATATCTTCGGTTCTGTTCAAGATATCATCATAAAATTGGTGTCAAACGAAAAAGTATTAAATTTCAAATTTTGTGTGAAAAAAAAAGGACTTTTTGAAGGTTTTTTGTGCCTTCCCCCCCTAATTTCATTGAACAAGAACTCATAAAGTTTCCTGCACCTGACATGTTGCCACACAGCCAAATACAAGCTCCTTTTGTTATCGTTTCAGATGAGGCATACCCTTTGCTTCCAAACCTCATGAAACCATACAGACGTGATGGACTAACTAAAACAAAGCTAAAGTTTAATGACAGATTATCAAGTGCCAGAAAGACTGTAGAATGTACAGTACATTCGGAATAACCTACTCAAAGTGGCGCATCCTTTCAAAGTCAATTGAGACTTCAGTGCAACTTGCTGATAAAATTGTGAAATGCATTTGTGTTTTACACAACATAATAATCGACAGAGAAGGAATGCAAAGAAACCTCTCCGCTGTGCATATTACAGGACACGAAGTGAGTTGGGAGAAAAGCGGGAGACCTGCTACTCAAGCCGTAAACATCAGAGCTACCATTTGCCCAATACTTCGAAAAATATCCTTTGAGTTACGTATCAATAGAATGAAAAATAAATGCTACATAAAAAAAAAAGAGTGTAATTTCAATAAAAACTATGTTATCATTTAACTTTGAAAAACAAACATTTGTTTTACATAATTGATTTCATACCTGAAGTAAATATGTTGTGACGTTAATAAGAAAATTGAATTATTTTATTTTTTGGTTAGTTTAATACTGTTAATAACTAGCTTATGATCTTAAGTCCAGTTCAAACCTATTCAGCGTTTATAAAAAAAATCTAACCACACATTATTATGAAATACAGTAGTTGTGTTGAGTAAATACTGTATATAATTTGACTTTTTATTTTTTTGAACTACATGTGGGTACTGTAGGTGTTAATTTCAAAATACATAAAAATAAACAATTAATTTACGAAATAATGAAACCACTTGATGGGCAATGTTGAGTTAAGGAAACCTATAAAGGCAAATAAATACATTTTTAATTAAAATAAATACAATAATAAACAGTAGATTTCTCACTTACCGTCTTCAACATCCATCTCTGCAGCTATCTCCTTCCATGCTTTGTCCACAACGCTGCGGTTGGAATGGCCCTGCAACCTTCTGTCCCAAATGACACTTTTTAGAAAGACTTTAGAAATTAAAATATCTTTATCGGGTTCCATTGTGTTCCAACAACAGAAGAGCGCGGAAGTTACCGAACGGAATAACACAGCAGACTAAACGGGCGATTCAAGCGGGTAGGCGGTTCAAGCGAGAAAAAGAATTAATAATTCATTCCGGTTGAAGCGGGTAGATGTAGAGCAGATGGAAGCAGGGACGCAGGTGCACAACAACCGCGCCAATACCAGTTTCACTACTCCCCCCTCCTCACTCAACAGCCGCGATAAAGCGGGAAGCTGGAAGCGTTGCACTATGGATGTACCTCTACATTGCTTTGCGATTTCCCGCTCCAAGCGCCTGCGTTTTCCCCCTTAACCCTACGTCGAGCGCAAAAAAGAACCAACGTGTTCGGGCGCAATGCACCTGACAGGCACACATAAAAGAATCGCAAATTTATGTCCCCATTGATGTCAGTTACAGTATTCTAAAAGTAATCAGTGATCTTCATAGGATTATTTAAACAAAAAACTATGCAATTCGTTTAAAAAAGAATACATTTTATGTTTAGAAAACATTAAAAGAACATTTCAGATCTAGCACTAAATTGACTTAAATTTCCAGGGTAAAAAAGCAAATAATTTTGGTAAAAATTATACACTGTAGTGCAGAGTTAAAAAGCCTATAATCACCCTGAGTCATAGTCGTTCAGCTTAAGTTCAACAGAAGAGGGGCAGTGGCAAACAGCACGTTCCGCAGATCATATTTGCATGAGCCATTCAGATTGCGCTGTGACATTTATTACATACATTGTCATCCTTCTCAAACCCGTTTCTACATATTTACGGAAAAAGCCACAAATTTTTCAAGACGCAGTCATGAAATTAAAAAAATAAACACCTGTGATATTAAAACATAGATATTACGTACCTTTATATGTGTAACGAATTCGGGCGCAATGTGCCTGAGAGATCAGAATAACGATAACAGCTGTCCACGAAGCTCGCGAATAAAATTAAAAGATTGTATCCAAATATCCGGTAAAGATAAGAGACTACTAGAATTAGCAGATTTCTACCCCTTCTACGAGAAGAAAGGGGAACGTAAACGTCAAAGCTTTGCGCCCGACGGAGGGTTAAATTGCAAGTACTATTTCCATATTTTCCAGAAAAAAACTTAAAAATCAGAGATTTTACCATATAAACTAATGTTTTTAAGAAAGTGTGGCGACTAGCAAAAATTTTCAGTCCCCACTTTCAAATATTCAGAGGCGAGTGGTGATCGTTAATTTTCACCTTTAACGTATATAATACACTTTAAAGACTTGAAAACCCATGAAAATCTGTCTGTTTTCGACTTTCGAGTGGCTTTTGCAATGCTCAAAATAGTTTCCCTGCTAGAGGAACTAGAATACGATCATGAAACGCTAATTAATTTTGTTTTATTCAGTTACTCGCGAGTGCAATGTTTTAAAACTTTATTATAATCATGCGGAGGTGTATTTTTAAGTTTGTAGATGAATCAAAAACAATCTACAGATAATTTATTTTAATTAATACTGCTAGCTGTGAGTAGCAACCCGATGTGTTGCAAATTTTTTTAAATCTAGTTTTTTGTTATGTTATTAATTCTTTGTAAAACTTATTCCCGTAAAGTTGAACAAAGAAAAATGTTGAGGATTTTCGGGGGTGATTCTGATCTTAAAATTTGATAATTAATTTGGTAATTTTGTAGTTAACGTCGTACTAGAGCAACACAACGGGCTATTGACGACGGTCCGGAATCAGTCCCTTAAGGGAAAGATTCGAGGACAACACCTCGTAATTTTGAACCACGGTTAGATGACGAAGCAACACCTGAGCCGGCACCCCACTCTCCAAACTTCCACACCAACCCAACGTGAGGACTTTCGGCCACGACAGATTTAAGGTGCACCAGCCGCCTCTACACCATACGCTAACAAACATCCACGCCCGGACCCGGATTCGAATCAGGAACCTTCCGATCTAGAGGCTAACACCTTAACCACTATACCTGTTGGTCGGCTTGATGGTAATGGTAATGGTAATTTTAGTTAACGTCGTACTAGAGCAACACAACGGGCTATTGACGACGTTCCGGGATCAATTCCTTAAGGGAAAGATCCGAGGACAACACCTCGTAATTTTGAACCACGGTCAGATGACGATGCAACACCTGAGCTGGCACCCCACTCTCCAAACTTCCACACCAACCCAACGTGAGGACTTTCGGCCACGACAGATTTAAGGTGCACCAGCCGCCTCTACACCATACTCCACAAATACCCATGCCCGGACCCGGATTCGAACCAGGAACCTTCCGATCTAGAGGCTGTCACCTTAACCACTATACCGGTTGGTCGGCTTGAAGCAATGGGTTATCGGTTCCGAAAAAAAAAAACAAGATCGATTGAAAAAACATAGGAGGAAAAGGTCTCAAAATCGTAAACTAGAGTGCTGGAGAAGCGGGAATAGTCAGGAAATTTCTTGAATAGGGAAAAGTAGTTTGAAAACTGGAAAATTCTGACTCGTATCGCATTTGGCTGCATTTGCTGACCAAAAACGAAAGTAATTTTTCGATGCTTCATAGTTTTTCTCTTTGTATCAGTGACAAATACTCAACGGCCGATTGTGCTTAAATTTCACTTTGCTTTTGTTATGCCGTGCACAATCCGTTTCCATCGTCAGCTTAGATGATTGATTCAAATTAATTTTGTTTTATTAAAATGCTCTGTAGCATATCCATTCAATAAAATTCATTTTATTTTTTAACCTTATCATAAATTTATCATTTTTGCATAGCTCTTTATGATCCGTTTCGGTTCACAAGAAAAAGTTTTCTTCGAAACGCATTTATTTTATTTAACCTAATCGTAAAATTTATATATTTATCATAGTTTTTGTATCGTATGATACCTTTAAGTTTGCGGAAAAATTTTTTCGAAACTCGTTCGGTCTCTGATCCAGTCAAATTTGACTGACGTATGCAACTTGCAATCCTTTACATCCGTTATTAAATGAATTAGTTGCCATTAATTTTATTTGATTGAAACCTCTGATGTGCCAATAAATGAATTTACTTCTTATTTTCATTCTGAATTTAAGAAAGGGTATTATAAAATAATTTCTGGGGTGAGTAATTTACATTTCATAAGCGATTTGAAGCTGCAGACATAACAAGGTAAGCAATATAATTTCAAAAACAAAAAGTAATTAAAACATCTTTTTTGGAAATTTTTGATAGTGAAAGTGTTGGTGGATCAGGGAGGAGCCTGACTCAGATTACACAAAATGGTGTTTCCTTCATATGTGCAGCAGTATACTAAAAATTACTCATACACTATTTTGCTTCTTGAGGATTCATTAAAAAGGACTATTAAAAAGCAAACACAAAACGAAAAGAGTAATAAAACTAATCATACTCGCAAGAGTAGCTGGGTGACCGGCAACACCAAGCTCGGTCCTCATCAAACTTAACTCTTTCCCTTTTTATTAAACTGCAAAGAGATAAATGAAAAACACCCGAAGTTTTTTCCTTGCGGTCTCCATTCTATTATTTTTTTATGCACTTGCACGTCACCAATACGTGAACACGTAAATGCCCATATATTAACTACTGAATTTTGTAAAAATCAGACGGCTTATTTTGTAAAATCTTATTTTTTGTGCGGATTTATTTGTGTGTAATTTTTAGACTTGAATATTAAATTTTTACATACTACTGTTCTTATAAAGTTACCTAATCTGTAAGAGCATCCCCAGTTGGTCGAAAGACGGCCATTAAAATTTTACAATACGGTTTCTTCAATGTCTTATTTAAGTCCTTATAAAGTCCTTATTTTATTCCAGAAAGTGCTTAGAAAGTCCTTATTCTTAGTTAGAAAAAAAGAGTGGGAACCATGAAAACTTAATGACAGGATATTTGGTATCTGAAATTAAATTATGATATAGATTCGAAACATTGTGTCGAAACAGGAAGTTCGTATTGGGAATTATGAAGATGGTGCTCAATTTAATACGAAGACGGCCCCTTATTCAAATTTAGGAATTGGATATACAGAATACAGACAGTTCCTTTTAAATGCTATCTTTGAATTTGTTCTACTGTTAAAATTACTCAAATGAATGGGGTGGTTCGATTTCCCCCTCGTGACTGTATATACATTACCCTACAATAATAGAACGGACGCAAGCGGATTTACATAAAATTTGACTACTTGTTTTGGGATGATATTCGTGGTATGGCACCCCTGGGACCTTTGCATGTTGTTCCTGGTCAATTGAACCCCGACGCCACATGAACATTCTGGATAATCAGGTTCTTCCTACACTATGACAATTTTATGGAATGGACGAATGTTACTTCCAGGACGACAACGCTCCATGTCACGTTGCAACCTCTGTCAAGCAGTGGTATCGAGATATGGACGTAAAACGTCTTCCATGGCCTGCTCAGAGTCCCGACCTAAGCCCCATAGAACATTTGCGGGACGAGTTAGAGCGATGCCTACGGACCAGGGAACCACGTCCGAAATCTACAGCTGAGCTGGCGACATTCGTACAGCAGGAATGGACACAAATACCCATAGCTGTGTATCAAAACCTCGTTGAAAGCATACCCAGAAGGGTTGCTAGTGATAATTGCAGCACGTGGAGGACCATCCCCCTATTAAAGCATGTATTCTCTCCCTTATACCATCACATCTTGCTGTACGGTCCAATATTGTAGGGTCGCGTATGTGGTATTCTTTTCGAAATTAAAAACTGCTCATACTGAGTGCTGAAGGCCACGATATCCAGGTTACAAGAGTAACCGTATTTGCAACCGGAGAATTTAAAATTCAAATCCAACAAGAGACCGCCATGTACAAAAGGGGACTTGTGCACGTTAAATCTGTCAATGCCTCAAATGTCCTCGCGTTCGATTAGTGGGGAAGTTTGAAGTGTGGAGTGCCAGCTCAGGTGTTACCTCGCCATCTGACCGAGGTTCAAAATTGCGTGGTGTTGTTCTCGGATCTTTACGTTATCTGAATGAGATGTGTTGTCAAATATTAGCAAAATTGATAACATCCTGATTGACGAAATATCTCGTCGAAAACACTTGGATGGTTAATAGAGATTCTTTTTAGACGCTCTATTACTGGGAGCTTCGATCCGCCTGTAACATTTCACAACCATCATAGAATTGTTAAATTGAAGCATTTGCATTCAATATATCTCAAAGTACCAGTAATACCCCGATGCATGCCGTTTGAATGAAGTTAAAAAGTTAGCCTTCTTACATGCTACGTCAAAGCACAAAAAGTACCTAAAAACATCCCCAAACATGCAAAGAGTAAAATTATTCAGTACATACAGGGTGATTTTTTTTTAAACTGATCCTTTTCAGAGCCACCTGTTCCTCGATCTAACAACCCAAATGGCAACAAACTCGGTATGGAGACTAAAGCTTCGGTTTCCTAAGAAAGTGGAGCCGTTATCTAACAGCCGTGATACGCCATGATGCCGCGGGCATAACTAGACGGCCGTCTAAACAAGAATCCAGCGGTGTCAACTTAGGCGAACAGAATACGTTGGAGAATGGGCAACACAGACGGCTGTCGTGGTTTATTTTATTCGAGAAACAAAACAAAGTGGGTTTTTTTTTCTCTATTTCAAAGTTTTTAACTTCGGGATCGTTGAAGGTAGAGTGAAAATTTCAACAGATTTCAAATCAGCGTAAATTTCACGCCAGATTGATATCAAAAGCAGTTTTATTATTCAACTATTTACCATTTGATTATTTAATTATTTATTAAATAATAAGTTCAGTGGCCCAAATTCGGCTATTTTGTGTGTTAACAGACCCATTCAGATAGAAATGGGCTCATCTCCCCATAAAATTTGCTATGGGAAACCATCGTCAACCTCCATCCTGGCAAGAAACGACAGAGCAAATGTCAGTCGTTTATGATAATCACTGTGTTTGAGTTCCTGAAAGCGGCTGATTTTGTATGGAAAGTAGAGGAGAACTCGCCGCAAGACTTTCCATACCGTGGAAAAAATTCATATCCAGTTGTCGCACTACACCCGGGCGCTGCTACTACCAGCAATTTGTTCCCTGTGATCCTTCGACGATTGCAGTTGCAATATCTGTTATCACCTCTTCTGACACAGGTTTACGTGTCCCTGTTTCATCGAACTTCTTAATAATTGCCTTAAAAGCATTAAGCGATAAAGGCCCCTTACGTAGCTTCTGTCGGGTTCTAAACTCACGAAGAGCTGTGGATGCATTGCACTGATTAAGATAATACAGCTTCACCAATAATGCACGTTCCGGTAATGTGAGTCGCAAATTCACTTGAGCTGACTCACTTCAGCTGAGAATATTTTTAGGAGCTGTCCAAATGTTTTTATAGCCCAAATTACTGGCGCTGTTGTCGCATACGAAAGCATAAATTTACATTTTGCTTTGATATCCGTGTTTTATGCTAATTCTCGGTTTGGTAAGCTACAACAGCGTAATAAATACCCCTATCGGTGATTTTTGGAATTTTTTTTTTCACGGAATCCTACTTCCCATGTCATTATTAATCTCCATGCCGAGTTTGGTGCCATTTGGGTTGTTAGATCGAGCTACAGGTGTCTCTGATAAATAAATATAGATAAATAAATAAATAAATAAATATATATATATATATATATATATATATATATATATATATATATATACAGGGTGTTTCAGTGAACCTTTTCAGAACTTCTAAGAGGGGTAGGGTACATCCTGACAACTCGAAATCATATAGCAATGTGGGGTCGGAAATGCTTTCCTGAAGCGGTGTTGTACACAGAAGCACCGTAAAGAAAAGAGACCGTAAGTGAGAAATCGTTTTAATAATACATGAAAAGAAGCAAAAGGTACATGGATTAAAGTAAGTGTTCGAAGTTTCTTCCACGGGCTACAATGCACGCCTCATATCTCCGACGCATGGACATCCGAACATTCTGGAATACTCCAGGCATATCTCGAATTTCTCCGGCAGCTACTGCAATTCTTGCAACCAGCTCCTCAACATTGTCAACAGGGGTGTCATAAACTAGCGATTTCAGATGACCCCAGAAATAAAAATCAAGACATGATAGGTCGGGTGACCGAGCAGGCCAACGCACTGGACCACCACGTCCGATCCACTGCTGACCAAATGTGACATCCAGGTAGTTACAAACATCTCCGCTATAATGGGCAGGGGCTCCATCGTGTTGGAACCACATTGTCTGTTGCGTCGATGCAGAAATCTGTTCATCTCTCAAAAGTTGTGGCAATACTTGCTGCAGAAAGAGCAAGTAGTTAGGTCCGGTTAGACGAGACGGTAACAGGTAAGGTCCGGTTAGACTAGACGGTAACAGGTAAGGTCCGATGAGGTGATATCCCATAATACCGGCCCATACATTGACCGAAAATCGAATCTGTGCTGCACGACGTCGTATTGCATGCGGGTTCTCGACCGCCCAGATAGGGTCGTTATGCGTGTTGAAAATTCCTTCCCTTGTGAAGGATGCCTCATCGGAAAACAACACTTCAGCAGGAAAAAGGGGATTCGTAGCACATTTTCCAAGGTACCACTGTGCGAAAGCAATACGAGGTGCATAATCCTCCGGTTGCTGTGTCTGGACACGCTGCACGTGAAACGGATGCATGTCTTCTTCTCGGAGAATCCTCCAGACGCTGCAATGGGAAACCCCGACTGCGTTTGCTACACTTCGTGTACTCGTTCTTGGATTCCCCTGTACATGCTGCAGCACATTCTGTTCGACGTCTGCAGTCCGTGCTGTTCTTACCCTGTCCCTGTCAGCTCTTTCTAATGAACCTGTCTCAGCTAACCTCTGGTGCAGTCTTGCAAAGAAATTATGACTGGTGATACGCCTCGTCGGATATCGTTCCGCGTACGAACGCTGTGCGGCTGGCCCACTACAATTTGCAGTCCCGTACGCGAAATGCATATCGGCTAACTCTGCGATCGTGTAATCATCCATCCTACTAACTTGGCGTTCTTGTACGAAATGAAGATTCCCTACACGAAAGCTCGGGATTTTCGCACAACGCCATCTACCGCGTCAGGAAAGCATTTCTGACTGCCCATTGGTATATGATTTTGGTTCGTCAGGATGTACCCTACCCCTCTTAGAAGTTCTGAAACGGTTCACTGAAACACCCTGTATATATATATATATATATATATATATATATATATATATATATATATATATATATATATATATATATATATATATATATATATATATATATATATATTTATATATATATATATATATATAAAGTTCATTCGAATAAAATTCCTATTACTATCACGAAGAATGAGGAATAGTAATAAACCTTTATAATATTCCACACTTAAATAATTCATGTACCTGAAATGAAAAGGCAATAATGGGGAGGGGTAGCAAAATGTAAAATTCCGGATTTACAAGAACACCGAGTTTCTATTTAGTAATCTCCTCAATCATTCTCAATCAATAATCATTCTTGTTTCTGTATATTGTTTTTGTTTACTATGGCGACGAGATATTCTATTTCTGTAACTGTATAAATTGGATTTTAGTATCATCCATATAAAGGATGTACATTTCAAGGCTATTGGAAATTTGAGCACACCAAATGTCAAAGCACGGTCTGAAACCACCCCTTGCGGATCAGAGATAAATTCTAAATAGCGAACCATGGAACAAAGTTTGCGAGTACAAATGCCTCGGAACATTCGAAGAGATGCCAGATATCCATCTGAGCAAAACAGCGACTCTGCAAAAGACTTCCTTCATGCGAAACTGCGTCCCATTTTAATAATTCTGCGTATTATTGGAGTTGAAAGTTTCCACCGTCGCCGTCAAGCATCTAAACTGAACATGCTGAGTAAATTTCCCATATGCTTAACAGGCGCTTTCTTTCTGAGTTTCCTGTGTTGCAAATTGTTTAAAATAACTCTTCTTCCTCACAAGAAAGACGAGATTGTTGCCAGTCTACATTACCTTACATGTTCTTCCGTGTACTATTCAACCTTCAAGTCCCAAGGTAAACTCAATAATCTGCTTCAACAGATGTCAAGAATCATCAAGGTTACCCATTTACGAACATCAAAGAATATCAGGCATTATTCATTCTGCCCTTACATCATATGGGTCTCTTTGATCATTGGTGAAAATTATTTCAAAAATCAAGCACTGGCAGAGTACCAATCTAAAGATTTATCAAACTCAGCATTTGTTCTGGATGCTCTAAAACTAAACCCACAGCATCTTTTGACGATCTTAGGAGTTATACAGGTAGTATCATGGTCAGAAGTAAAGATTATAGTATTTATGTACTCTCAATACTACGCATATGTGTGCAGTACTCTACACCAGTGTATTAAATTACTGTTAGCTCAATCAGAAGTCTATTTTGATGAAAATTTATCCAAATTTTGTCAAATTCATCACAGTATAAGCATTGCACTGAAAACAGTGGATGACATTTTTTCTTACCCAATCTTTGTCATTGTTGTGCATTTCATGATCTGCCTGTACTGGGCAATAAACAACCTGATTTTTCACACTCAAGCAAACATCTATATTACATTGAGTTCGGGTATAAACATCGTGATTAGCATGTTCCAGCTAATGCAGATAATATGGTATGCCTCCGTTGTGACAGATGTAGCAACGCAAGCAGAGAAAACATCGGAGTCCTTCATTTCTCTGGTACCGCCCCTAAGTCCAGGTCTAGATCTTCGTGACTTTGTGAAGAAAAGTTCCAAGCGGACGAATAGGCTCACTTTGTGGAAAATGTACACTTTCAGAAAATCTTTGATGGTCAGTTGCTTCGGAACTGTGGTGACATACGGGATACTATTGGCAACCCTTGGCAGAACGTAACTGTTCTTCCACTAAGACTTTTCCAAAGAGGTACCTTTAATAATATCGTTTCAATTATTTGAGATAAAATTGGTGATATTTAATGTAACTGGTTCTTTCATATTACTACTTTAAATAGCACATGTATATTGAGTAAGACATCAAAAGGTGTTCACAGAACATCATTCCTGATACACACGTTTCTTTTATGGGCTTAGGGGGGATTGCAAAATTTCAAATTGAATGTCTGAAACTGAAAGACATTTTAAAATTCAGTTATTTTTCAAAGAAGCTTTGTTCAGTGACTGTACTATAATATGAAGCAGTGCAGCTTTGATATAAAGACTTTTTGTGGCAGCGCTTTTGGCATGTTTTTGGCTTGCTTTTTATGTTTTGAGGAGGAATTCCGTTAAAAAAAAAACAATGTTTCATATTTACCTGATAATAATTTTAAAATTAACAAATAGAATACTAAACACTGAAAGAAATCCACACAACTGCTTATTGTTATTACTGTTGGGTAAGTATTTACAAAATGAAAAACCTTTACTTTTTCTGAAATATTGTTACAGATGTTTGTCCAAGTTAAAATAATTTATCAGTTTTAAGGTTTCTGAACACGTTGGAGATCCGGTTTTTTTAATGTGGTATAAAAACATTTTTTTGATATTTTTATGTTTAGTGCTATTAAATAATAGCATTGTGCTATAAATATTTAAAATATATATTAATATTTTGAAAAATTGATAATTATGCATGAAATTTCAAAAACTTCAAATGTGCTACATGAAAATTTATTCAACCCATTTGAAAAATAATGCTACCAAAATAAACAACAAGTATATTTCTAGAGAATGAACTAGAATCAAAAGTATATTTAAATAAACAAATATTTTACAATCGATCGAAAAGTGTATATAAGATTTTTGATAGTTTTACAGTCCTATTTATTAAATAGATGGCAATAATTTAACAACATTTCAACCCAGTATAATTGTTCGAGTTGATTCTCTAGACCAGTGCTCCCCAACCTTTTTATCGCCGCGGACCGTATCAAGTTTTCATAATTTTGACACGGCCCGCTGAGGGTGTGTGGGGGGGGTGGGGGCGTTGATTGTTTATATTTTAGATTGTTTTGTTTTAATAATTTTAATTTAATTGTATTTAAACATGCCTTCAAAAATAAAATATAGTTACACCAAAAAATGAATATAAAGTGATTTAACATTTTAACTCACTAGAACGCTAAATCAATGAGAACCCTGAACTTGTTTCTTTGCTACGAAATGGTTTCATCTGGGGGTAATAGGAGACAATGACACCCGAAGTGTGTTGCTTAGGTCCAGTTTATTCCGTTGTTTTGTTTTGGTTGCTGTCACTGCAGAAAACCCCGCTTCACACAGATAGGTTGTCGGAAATAGCAATAGGGGTTTAAGTGCTGTGGTGGCAATCTCAGAGTATTCCGCCATGACTTTAATCCAGAACACCGGCAAAAATTGTTGTCTCGAACGTAGTTTTAAGGGCGCCTTCATTTGCAATCTCCAGCAGTTGATCTTCTTCTTGCACAGACATGCTAGATTCGCCTGATTTGTTGACAAATGGGTCGCGGATCCATTCCTTACTAGTTCGTGGGTCTTTTGTGGTTGGGAAGTAGCGCTCGAACTCTTTTAAAAGCAAAGACAGGTGATCGTGCACCAACTGGGAGAATGAATGTTTAGGCTCAGTCTCCCCTAAAATACCCAGTAATATCTGAAACATGTCCAAAATGCCTCTGTTCAAGCGCCGTCCCCACAACTTAGGTTTGGCTTTAAATGCAGCTACTTTGTCTGCCAACTTGAAAACAGTTGTCACATTTGTCAAAATTGGAAAATAGAGTCATACAGAATTCAGAAATCATAATTAAAGCTCTAGTATCAGAACAAATTTCAAGTTCTGGTTTACCGCCTCCAAATTTGAGTGGTCATTTCATAGATAAGAACCGCACAAATCCGAGAGAAATACACCATAGTAAATAAAATGGAAATAATTTAATGTCCCTTCGTCGGCCTGGTACCATTTGATCCACGGACCGGGGGTTGGAGACCACTGCTCTAGACAACATTATACAAAACAACACCGTTTGACCTATCTACACCAAATTTGGTACATTTTTACTTTAGAACACTGTGGAAAACATAGACTGTTTCTTTCCTGTCTTCAGACCCATCTGTTGCCATGACAATTGGCATGCAGGTAGTCTTAAAAGTGCTACAATTTTGAATCTAAAGTTTGTTTTCCTGCAATAAATGGACATGGACAAGGAAACACGTTCTACGGGGTTTGTGTATTTGACTTAACACACGAAAATGTCGCGGTCATATTTGAAACACTAACAACACCGGGATATTCACCAAATTTTTTTTAAGGGGGTTCAAAACACAAAAATCGTCAAATTAAAAAAAAAATTTATTATTATTTTAAGAAATTTTGTGTGTTTTTCTGCTTAAAATGACATCTAAATTATGTTTCTATCTTAATTAGAACTAGAGATATAATAATTTTTGTCGTGAGTTGTTTTGAAAATCTAACACTCTTGACAGTAGTTGTCATGGCAACAACATCTATCCTTAAAACTTTAAATGCGTTTTTCTCCATGATACTTTTTTTCAAGATTTCCTGTATTCAAATTGCTGTAAGTCGAAAACCGATAAAGTTTAAGGGTTGAAATTTGGAATATATCTTTTTCAAACATTTTACTTTAATTTTGATACAGAAAATTTGATACAAATATTTACTTTTAAATTTATGACTTTTAAAAAATAAATACCTCAAAAGTTTCAAAAATTTTCATCAAAATATTTTTTATTTTTTATTAAATTAATATTTTTTAAATTGCTGAATCAAAATTAAAGTTAATAAATTTGTGAATAATTTACTGCAAGAATTTTGAAAATGGATCAAGAATATTTTGAGCCTTAGCTTTTTAAAATGACCCTTCTTTTTTCAAAAAATTTTAATTAAAAATTTTTAAAGAACTTTTGGAGAAATTTCGTGTTGTGATTTCGCTTATTAGTTAAATGGGTAATCAGTAAAAATAAAATCAAAATTCTAAAGTAATTAATAAAAAAAATTTTAATGTGTCCCGGACCCCCTTAAAGAAGCGAAATTACGTTTCTCCTCTAGTGTTTTATGTAACTCTTATCAATTGTTTTCATAAGGTTAGATTCATTTAGGTTAGAAGCCATGTTTCAATCTCATTCCATATTCCTGTGTCTTCGCTCTTGGTTTTATTAAAGCCTCTGGTGCCTGCATTTTAGGGATAGAGGAACTCGCTTTAACGAACGCCGAATTACGAGCCTATCCTGATGCGTCAGCATTATCTACTTGTGCTAACGTTGTGAATGTCGAGGTACGATTCATCATTGAGGTGAATTTGTTTGCATGGACTGCTCATAATCCAGATCTCGATCTGATTAAGCAGTTGTGGGACGAACAGGAGCGAGGGGTACGACACCGCAACGTCCACCTTCATAACAACCTCTTTCAGTCTTGTAAAAGGCACAGCGAGTTATTCCTGCTAAGATTTACTGAGAACGTGTGGGAATTATGCCTTGACGTGTTGCAACTGTAATACAAGTAAGAGGAGGGCCTATTGGTTACTAATTAGCGTAATAAAGCACTTTTGTATGCAGTGTCCAAATACTTTTGTCCATATACTGTATCTCCGATGTGTAAAACCTTCTGTCCATCGTTACTAAGTTGTCCTTGGATCTTTCATTTCGGGACTGATCCCAGAACGTCACCAATAGTCCGTTGCCTTGCTCCAGTGCGACGTAAATTTAACTATCTACCAACAACAGTGCGGTTTCGGGCTTAGTAATTTGGTAATTTTTAATAAGCTTCGTACTAGAGCAATACAACGGGCTTTTGACCACATTTCGGGATCAATCCCCTAAGGGAAAGATCCGAGGACAATACCACGTCATTTTGAACCACGGTCAGATGACGAGGCCAAACGTACGCTGCCACCCCACTCTACAAATTTCTGCACTAATCCAAGGTGAGGATTTTCGGCCTCGACAGATTTAAGGAGCTAATGAGCTTCGTACTAGAGCAATACAACGCGCTTTTGACCACAGTTCGGGATCAATCCCCTAAGGGAAAGATCCGAGGACAATACCACGTCATTTTGAACCACGGTCAGATGACGAGGCCAAACGTACGCTGCCACCCCACTCTACAAATTTCTGCACTAATCCAAGGTGAGGATTTTCGGCCTCGACAGATTTAAGGAGCTAATGAGCTTCGTACTAGAGCAATACAACGCGCTTTTGACCACAGTTCGGGATCAATCCCCTAAGGGAAAGATCCGAGGACAATACCACGTCATTTTGAACCACGGTCAGATGACGAGGCCAAACGTACGCTGCCACCCCACTCTACAAATTTCTGCACTAATCCAAGGTGAGGATTTTCGGCCTCGACAGATTTAAGGAGCTAATGAGCTTCGTACTAGAGCAATACAACGCGCTTTTGACCACAGTTCGGGATCAATCCCCTAAGGGAAAGATCCGAGGACAATACCACGTCATTTTGAACCACGGTCAGATGACGAGGCCAAACGTACGCTGCCACCCCACTCTCCAAATTTCTGTACTAATCCAACGTGAAGACTTTCGGCCACGACAGATTTAAGGAGCACCAGCTATCTCTACACCATACGATTACAAACATCCATGTAGTGACCCGGATTCGAACCAAGAACATTCCGATCGAGACACTAACACCGTAACCACCAGACCGGTTCGTAGGCTCCACCTAGGTTGATGGTAGATTTTCGAGATATTTTCTCGCCAGAAGGCTGTCATTTGTCTTTGACACGAGAAACACCACAGTTGCCCAATACAAAATACATTTATGATTATAAATAAAATAATTACAGTGTTCTAAAAATGCAAACGTTTACATAACCTCCACAGACGTTATCGAAATACACTGCTGGCCACCCAAATTGCAACACCAAGAAAGACAAGAGATATCACAACACAATTTATTTTGTAGATAACATGTTGACCAAGTATCAAATGATTAAATTTATAGACTTCCGTGAAGTGTGGTTCCTGCCAAAATCAGTAGCCAGAGTAGCTGCCATTGTTGGAGATCACCGCTGCCACGCATTGATTCAAAGAGACTTTGGATGTGTTCTTGGGGTACAGCAGACCAAGCAGCTTCCACACGTTGAAAAGTTGATCTGGTGTGGCAGCTGGGGATGTAATCTGTTTCACAATCGTTGAGCAACCATGGACCACATGTTTTCTATCGGCGAAAGAGCCGGAGAGCGAGCTGGCCAGGGAAGCAATTCAATCTGACGATTGACGAAGAACCCTTGGACAATGCGTGCCACGTGTGGTCGCGCATTATCCTGTTGAAATATGGCTGTGGGCAAGCCCTGAAGGTAAGGAAGGACAACTGGCTCCAACACCTCGGAGATGTAGCACTGGCTGTTTAAAGTACCGGCAATGCGTACTAGAGGAGTGCGAGAGTGATATCCAATACCGCCGCATACCATAATACCCGGTGCAGGATCAGTGTGGCGGTGCATAATGCAGCTGTTCAGCATCCTCTCTCTACGGTGTCTCCAGACTCTAATCCGATCATCGTGGTGTTGCAGACAGAAGCGTGACTCGTCAGTAAAGACAATTTCATTCCCTTCTGCCGTCCAAATCCTTCTTTCATCGCACCATTGGCGGCGGAGACGTCTGTGGTTCTGCGTCAAGGGTAGACGAAACAATGGACGTCTTGCGAACAGACCACTCTGCTGTAAACGGCGTCGAATGGTACGCGCAGACACTAGATGATGCGTTACAGACTGAATATACTGTGCTATGGTTCGTGATGTGGCTGATCGATCCGTCACTGCCATATGCACAATATACCTGTCATCACGTGAAGTGGTGCACTGAGGTGGATGCGATCGAACACGTCGGTCCGTCGTACCCTCCTGCATCCAACGATCACATATCCGCATTACAGTTATTTGGTTACGCCCAACACGACTAACGATTTCCCTGAAAGATAAAATCCACAATCTCGATAGGCCACTATCCTTCCTCTGTCGAACTCGGATACTTGATCAAAAGATGATCGCTGTTTTCTACAAGGCATAATTGATCGTTTTTTTTTTTTAAACCACAAGAAAAACACAATTGCCGTACTTGAAATCGTCGAAATCTCCAAGCCTAAATAGCATTTTAAAGTGGCGCCACAGGCGCGCGTGATGTGCTTCTGCGTTGAAATTCTAATCATTTGCATATCTCACTTCCGCTAATGCATGTTGTAAATTTCATATTACTAGCATGCTTCCTTCATGGTGTTGCATTTACGGTGGCCAGCAGTGTATTTACACCTGTTTTAGGTTATTAAAGCATCTGAATACATCTGAAATTAACTCGCGTTTAAAAAAGTTTTTACACGGAATTTTAGTTTTCTATTCAAATTTTTTTTATGCAAGTAATTGTTTTAATTTTTACGTGAGGACAATTGAGGTCAGTACCGATATAACGTGCACCAGCCCCCTTTTTACACGAAGGTCTAATCCGTTACGCTACCGACCGGGCTGCTGAGAAAAAGGAGCTAAAAAAATCCATACCATCACATGCTCTTTCCAGATTACTCTCGTGCTCGTCACCCCCCCCCCCGAAGATTCATACTTTAACCTGATTACTGATTATGTTGAGACTTCTCCATGCCATGAAAATATAAGACCCTTTTATGTTTCCGACATAATGCGGGCTACTTAAAGGCTAGAAAGGAAGACCTAAAAGTATCGGTAAAGAATGAAACCTTGAGCTTTCCACACTCATTTTAAGATGCAGCTCAATTTCTGAAACGAAGATACCTTTAAATGAATATCTAGCGGTTTGTTTGTTCGAAACGCCAGTTTTACTTAAGTACTCAAATCATGTAGACATAACATCAAAATGGAGAAAATGCTTTATTATAACATATTTACAACTCCAGAAATGAGCATATTAACTTCCACAAGAATTTAACGTAATTCCACAGTGTAACGTTTTGAAGTGGTAGCTGTTACGAGCCTCTCAGAAGGAAACACTCACAGGTGGCTCTGGACTAGACTAAATATTTTATTGATAAATATTAGAAAGAATGCAATACAGTTTTAGCTTGTTATTTTTGTACAGGTAGGGTCCTTAGTCATGGGACTCCACAGGGTCTCTCCTGAACACTCGTGGTTGATTATCGGGCTCGGGTAAGCCCTTCTCCAACAACTCTTCGATCGAGGAAGATCAGTAGCTCAGGTGAGCTCGAAATTTCGATGACCGCTCGGTTGAGCGGGATTCGCAGCTCCGTCGAGTCTTTTCCAAAATTTACGTCCGCTCCAAATCAGAAGCTCAGGTTTGATCTTCTCTACGACTTGATCGACGTTCTCACGGGTCGGGAATTCTCAGTCAACCAACAGCAGTCGTGACTCACACAGGCTTATGCTATCCTTGTTCCAGTGCTCAGTTGAGCACTTACGTTCGTTTCATTATCCGGAACAACAGCTCAGGTTTGAGCTTTCTAAAATGGCTCTCGGTTGAGTGATTCACAGCTCCTGTGAGCCTAGTCAAAGGTTCTGCGTCCGCTTAACTAGACTGGATCAACAGCTCAGGTTTGAGCTTTCCTCACGTCTGATAGACATATTTCCGATTCGGGAATTTTCTCAGAGTCCACCAACGGCAATCGTGACCTCCGCCTTTTTCCAGTGCTCGGATGAGCACTTATCCAGAGAAAGAGGTGTCGCTAACCGTGAACGGATGTCCACTTCCTCAGATAAGTTTCATCCCTCGGGTCTGTTGACCTCTATCACCGAAGTATTTTTCGCCTCTCTCTCGACAACGAAAGTCCCGCGGGGGTTGTTGGGGCCACCCTCTCGTTTTATTCGACACACTTGTCCTCTCACCGTTGGCTGATTCCAATTCGGGCTGTCCATTGGAGGTTAATTTTCACCTTCCGCCGGCCGAGGCATTACTTTATCAGTGTGTCGGTAGGCGTCGTGTACAAATGACTCTGTGGTCTCCTCTTATCCTGGAAGCGGCGAAAATGAACTTCTGATCTCGGAATCGTTATCTGCGTCGGCCGCAAAAACCGCGAAATCCAACTCACGACCGTCGGCTCTTTTACTCTCCGTTCGGCGCGCTGGTTTCATGCGTCGGCGAGACCCCCGCGGCATCTTGTCTTTTGTCCTTTTCAACTTTTACGTCGAGCGCCTGCTTTGCTTCCGTCACAACAGTCAGAGCGCGTCGGAAGCCTGCGAGGCAGAATGCTAGAAGGGATATGAAATTCTAAACGAACGTTCCATCCTTTGATCTTAATTTTTGCATAAGTTCGTTGGCCACACGAACTTCCGAGGCTTTGCAGGTTATGAGTTGTAACTTGGATAAAGTCTTGCCTCTACAAATACAAGAATGAAGTGGCTCATTTTCACTTGAAAAGGAACTTTGGACCGAAGTTCTATTAATAAAGACCAACTTATACAATTGCTGAGTATAAGAAGCCGAAAGATACGTAACACATGCTCTTTCCAGATCATATTTCACACCGTCCTCTCGAAGATTTCTCCTTGGCAACAGACTCATGTTCGCGCAAAGATGGAATCCATTGAAGTTTTTGATGCAGTGCGGCCACTTCAATCCAACAAAAGAAAAGCCTCTTGAAGCAATCGAAGAATGAAAACTGGTGCTTTTCATCCTGATCTTAAGAGGTAGTTCAACTTCTGGAATGAAGAGATTTTAAAATCAACACAAGATAAAGGCGCTCTCAATAGCTTGAAATGTAACTTTGAGTTTAATAAAAACCTGCTACCAACAATGTAATACTAATGGTAGATTGAAAGTACTTACCATCATACTGTTTCTAATTCTCTCTGACGTTTCCATCTTGTCACAAGACACCTGACTCAATCCAACTCCTCGTCCATGCATAAGAAGATACAATCCTTTGAACCCCTGAACCAATGAAGGCCTCTTAAAGTATTTCTTAAGAATAGAATCTGCATCTTTATCTTTAGATGCTCCTCAGCTTCTGAAATGAAGACAAACTTAAGTCAACATAAAGTAAAGTCGCTTGTATACATTGTAAAAGCAACTTCTAACTAAAGATATGTTACGTAAGAAATATAAAATGAACAGTAGGTTAAAAAAGGAGATACACGTACCATTCTGTTCATCCAGATTTCCGTTCCCACCACCCTCCCTTTTTTCACTGGATGAACCGAAGTCTTTTACTCTTCGGACCCTTCGGAATCAACGTCTTCGGACAGATCGGACTCCTCTAACAAACTGAAAAAGGATTGAAGTCTTAATATTTCATGGATTATCAATTGACATTGAAAATATAATACTAATTAGCAATCCTATTGAAATGCAACATGAAGTGCGACTTACTAGTTGTAGACCGATACGGAGTCGTAGATGTCATATAGCTCCGATTCAGTTGGAAGAGGTCCTGCTAAGTAAGTGTAGGATCTTCCATATCCATCCAGAAGGCGTGGCCCGAAATATCGGTCCACGCCATGCACCATCAGCATGTGATGGCGCATTGCAATGGCAGCAAAGCAGGTCTTATCACACTGCTTGCAATATATCAAATCCTCCTGCAACAAACGAGGCGTGTTAAAAACCTTTAATAACATCGGAATGGTTACGAGTACCCTCAACAGTTTTTGACTCTGAATTCGTTGTTAATTGATATTGTGATGGAGATAGTATTGTCCAAATATGCCTTTTTTTAGTTTTTAAAGTTATCTTTTGCTAGAAACTAGATAATTTATGAAAATTAAGAATACGCGTTACATAATTATCGTGGTTGGGAAATGTCGGTGTCTCTGCCAGTGAAGATGTAGTATCCGAGGCATGTTAGTCGTCAAGTAATTTTTCTCGACAAATGAAAAAGGCGGCCATCTTGGGAATTCAATTTGTTGAAGAAAATCAGAAAATGAGGAATGCGCAACTAAATCTAACAAACGGGAAGAATTAATTATTTGAGTTTAAAATTCAATTAATAATTTCTAATTCAATTAATAAATATTATTTTAGTTTTAATTTATAATTTAATTTTTCCCGTTCATCCCTGTTTTTTAACCAATCAGAGCGAAATTTTATTGCCATTTTTTGAATCGAAACGAATTTTTCCAGCACAGGGTTGCTTTAAAGTTGGATCAAAACAACAACAACATGTTTACCATGTTTGGCGGTAAATCTCCGTTGCCTCGTATACTACATCTCATCCCTGCTGACTTGTACTTTAACCCTCTTGGTGGTTGATGTTTGGACGAGGTGTTTCGTCACAAGCGAAACTGTTTAACATATATTATATCTCGACATTAGAAAAAATTGACCAAATCTCGATATCGTCATCATCAAAAAGTCTGCAATATCTTGATGACAATATACTATCTCGTCTCTAGCAGAATTATTCACATCTTGATGAGCGAGATATCTCGTCAAAACCACTTTGAGGGTGAACAAACATAGATACTGAGGGCAGGGTCTTGCCCAAGTATAAAGTCGTAGGGTTGCAGCTACAGACTGCATTTACTGTGGTGGCAACAGCCTTAGCGCTTTTTTGGCGCCCTCTTAAAGTCGCCAAGGAAAGAATTATTTCAATAATCTTTTTCTTTTTACAGAGGAAAGTAACACATAGAAACACATTGCAAGAAAAATTTTCAAATGAACCAGTGAAATCAAACGACGGTTTTTACGGATTTTGAAAGAACATTTTAGAATATTCAAAATGACATTTTAGACTTTCCGCTTGCGAAGGTTGTCATAAAAACCGCAATAGAAATAGGTTGCCTTGCTTGTAGAAGTGCGCCATAAAAAAACACCAAGGCCATTGCCACCTCTATAAACGTAGGCTGCAGCTATACCATCGTATGAATAGTGTTTCATTTGAAAACTAGCATTCTATTAATCCATCTAATTAAAAATAAAAATAAAAAGTAAAACATTTTTTTTACCAAAAAATGGAGGCCAGTTAAATCAACGGTATCACCCTGCTCCTTCACTCTGCAGCAGCTCACAAAGTTGGCCCTAAAATATAGAAACACGCAATTGCACATTCAAAAAAGTTTTTTCACAAATATTCATTATAATTTCTAACTATACACTGGATTGATGTTACTTGAATATTGATAGTTCTGAAAGTAAGTCAAGCGATATGTTGAAACGGAAAAGCGTAATTACGATTTGAATAGTTTCTAAACTCTATTATAATTTATAGCAAAAAATGCATTCATACCACTTCTCTCTGAGCCTTCGAAACCACATCCTCTCTAAAAAAAGAAAGAAAATCAGTCAAATTATGACAAAATCACTCAATATAGTCGCAGTGTAAAATACTTTTAGCTTACACCAAAGAAAAACAATATCGAATGACCGAAATTAATTATTTTTCTCAGTTGTACAAACAATCAAATTTTGTCAACAGTATTTAAATTGTTTAAAACGGCATTATTTTGAACCCAACATTGTTACCTTGAAAGATGGCTTTGTTGTATTGTAACAGAATAGCAATAATGCAATCCCTGTGAAAACAATGTTAAATTTTCCACTCCATGGTTTCGTATTTAAATGCTTTTATTATAAACTTTATTGATTAAATATAATGATTTTGCACTTTGAAAGAATATATAGGATTTCAACTATAGTTACCCAGCTCAGAGCTATCCAAAAGGTTCCCTAAACTTATTTGAATGGAGGTCGATTATAGAATATTCAGAATATTACGATTTTTGTTTAAAATAAACGATATATACAAGGTGGCATAAAAGTCACCAAATCAATTTTAACATAACTTTTTTGCTATTAATTTTTCCGTTTTTTTTTTTTTTTTCAGATTATTTATATGCAATCCTTGGAAAACAGTTATGTAGAAATTCCTGTCAGAGCAATGAGTAAAAATAACCTAATATTATCTACAAAATAAAAGGTCAATTGTGCTAATCTAAAGAGATAAATTCGTCCTTTTGGGGTCATCATTGTCCCCTATCTACACATGCGAAAAACAATTACAATGTATACAAAACTAACTAAAAATCATTCTCAAAAGGTACATTTATTGTTTACTTACAAAATACCCGACCTTACACGGTTTGAATGGGTGTACTCTAGATTGAACAGATGATCAAAATATATAATGACATGACTTTCGTAGAATAAAATAAAATTTTAACACCTTTCGCCACTTTTATAATTTCTAAAACTTACATTGGACACATATCCTACACATGCATATCCATTCATGTAATGCATTTCACACACATCGCTCCCTTTCTGTATGACAAAGCTACACAATGACGAAAAGTGACACGAAGGTTACTACTGTAACGGACAATTTTGAGGGAGATTTGAAATTCCCTTTCTTAAGATCTCTTCATGTTCAACTCAATCAATTCAATGTAGAATTTACGGCGAGTGTTCTTGCACTCATAGTGAACAAAACAGCATTTTTTTTACTAGTGGCAATCTTGCATCAAACATGAGACATACGCTTATTATTCTTTCAATAATGACATAATTACACTTAAAATATGCTTCATTCTGACTTACCAGCCACTTTAGGTCGAATACTTTGTGATGGTGTTGCATGTGATGAGAAGGAAATACATTTATTAAAATAATAAATATTTTTTTAAACTGACAACAGCGAAATAAAACAAAATAAAAGATGCCGGTAAAAAGTTGTTTAAAAGACATTAATTTGTGATTCCTTTTTAATTTCTCGATCTCGCAGTTGCTACAACTTTACAATTAAAAAGTGCACAAAATGTAGAAATGTGAAATCTATTCAGAGCGAAAGAAACAGAATGTTGCGCGTGATAAAAAGGAAATACATTTATTAAAGTAATAAATATTTCAAACAGAAAACAACAAAATAAAACAACATTAATAATGTCAGGAAAAAGTTGTTTGAAAGATGTTAATTTATGATTCCTTTTTATCTCCTGATCTCACAGTTGCCAGCAGTTAATAACTAAAAAGTGCAAAAAATTTAGAAACGCGAAATTAATTCAGAGCGAAAGAAACAGAAAGTATCACTGCACGTGATCAACCAACACGAGTATCCGTTTCACTTCAGATCGTTCTAAAATATCGTCTGTTCCAATTATTCGAATATCGTTTACATTGCGCAAAGAACAAAAATAAGACTTGAAATATATGAAATATCAACGCAAAATTCCCCCTAAAATCGTAATAGTGAGGGATATTCAATGTAGCGCAAAAACTAATAATTGGGATCCGCTGAAATTTGTATGGATACTAAAAGTCTTTCTGAATCGATTCCCATTGAAATATAATAAGAACCCAGTTCGGAATTTTTTAAACATTAATTTAATACTTGTTATTGCATACTAAACACTATTTTTTAATGAAGTATTAAGTGAATCGTGTTTGGGTTGTTTAACAGTAACACGGTACAAAATCTCACCGCTATAGAAATATTATTTAGGAAGACATGCATAAAATTGTAAAAAACTGATTTGAACATTAGGAACTCCAATCTCATAACTTCGAAACGGTAAGACCTAATAACATGAAATTTGGTATCTGAAGTTAAATTTTGATAAAGATTCGAAATTGTGTGTCGAAATAGGTTTTTTTTTATTGGAAATCATGAAGTTGGTGCTCAATTTAATATGAAGACGGCCTCTTATGCAAATTGTAGGAATTGAATACATAGAAGACGTTAGTTCCTTCCAAACGTTACTATTGAATTTGCTCTACTGTTAAAATTGCTCGAATGAAGAGGGGTGGTTCGATTTTTTTTTCTCGCGACTTTACCTACACTACCCTACAATAATGCGCCAGACGCCAGCGGAATGACAAAAAATTCGACTACTTGTTTGGGGGTGTTTTCGTGGTATGGCACACCTGGGACCTTTGCATGTTGTTCCTTGTCAATTGAACGCTGACGCCTACATGAGCATTCTGGACAATCAGGTTCTACCTACGCTGTGGCAATTTTATGGAATGGACGAATATTACTTCCAGGACGACAACGCTCCATGTCATGTTGCAGCCTCTGTCGAGCAGTGGTATCAAGACGTGGATGTAAAACGACTTCCCTGGTCTGTTCAGAGTCTCGACCTAAACCCTTTAAAACATTTGCGGGACGAGTTAAAGCTACGCTTACGGACCAGGGAACCACGTCCGAAATCTACAACTGAGCTGTACGACATTCTTTCAGCAGGAATGGACACACATACCCATAGCTGTGTATCAAAACCTTGTTGAAAGTATGCTCAGAAGTAGGAATTGACACTAATCCGGCTGGATCCGGTCGGATTAGTACTTTGTTCATAAGTCTATCTAACCAGTACGTATTTTTCCAAAATAGGCTGAGTGAAAGTAGGTAAAAAGGATATTATTCCAAACTAAAGAACAAAACGTTTATTTTAGCATTAGAAAATCAACTTTATTAAAGTAACCTCCATAGAAAGTCTATAGAAATCTCAGTAGGACCCTTTATAGAATTTTATTGAAGCCTATTATCACGTTTGGGATTGAACCCAGAACGTCGCCAATAGCCAGTTATGTTGCTCCAGTGTGACGCTAGTTTTAATACCTTACCTCTATTTCACGACTTTAATTTTCTATAGAAATACATTTCTTTAGAATCTGAGCTCGCTTTCTTTATAGCATCTATATAGGATATGAAAAAGGATGTGGATGTCTATATTCTCAATACAATCCACACCGTTTGACCAATCCACACCAAATTTGGTAATCTTATACTTTAGAACACTGCGGAAAACAAAGGTTTTTTCTTTCCGGTCTTCAGACCAATCAATGAAAATTGGCACACAGGTAGTCCTAAAAGTACCCCAATTTAAAATCTAAAGTTTGTTTTACTGTAATAAATGAACATGGACAAGGAAACACGTTCTACAGGGTTTGTGTATTTGAGTTAACACAGGAAAATGTCGCGGTCATATTTTCCTTATCCGTGTAATTCAGCTAGTTTTTTTTCTAACTAAGCGAAATTTCTTTTTTTTTTCTCTAGTTTTATGGAATTGTATAAATTTTATTTGTGAAGCTAGATTCATTTAGTTTAGAAAGCCATGTTTCACTGTCATTCCATGTTCCAGTGTCTTCGCTCATGGTTTCATTAAAGCCTCTGACGTTTGCAGCTTATGGTTAAAGAAACTCGCTTTAACGGACCCGGAATTACGAGCCCTAGACTGATACGTCAGCATTATCTACTTATGCTAACGTTAGGAATGTGGAGGCACGATTCGTCATTGAGGTGACTGCTCATAGTCCCGATGATCTGATTGAGCAATTGTGGGACGAACTAGAGCAAGGAGTACGACACCGCCACGTGCATCTTCACAACTATCTCTTTTCGTCTTGTAAGAAGCACGGCGAGCTATTTCTTCTCAGACTTACAGAGAACGTGTGGAAAGTATACCGCAACGTGTTGCAGCTGTAATCTCCATGCATAAAACCTTCTTCTGTCCATCGAGCCGACCAACCGGTTTAGTGGTTAAGGTGTTAGCCTCTAGATCTGAAGGTTCCTGGTTCGAATCCGGGTCCGGGCATGGATGTTTGTAAACGTATGGTGTAGAGGCGGCTGGTGCACCATAAATCTGTCGTGGCCGAAAGTCCTCACGTTGGGTTGGCGTGGAAGTTTGGAGAGTGGGGTGCCAGCTCAGGTGTTGCTTCGTCATCTGACCGTGGTTCAAAATGACGAGGTGTTGTCCTCGGATCTTTCCCTTAAGGGACTGATCCCGGACCGTCGTCAATAGCCCGTTGTGATGCTCTAGTACGACGTTAACTAAAAATTACCAAATTATCTTCTGTCCATCGTAACTAATTATTTTTATGTGGCATATTAGAACAGTCCCTTCAATACAAGGAACCAATGTATGTAAACTTTTATCAAATTGTGTAGGTAAACAAAATCGTAAAATTCTCAGTACATTAAAAACCAAACAATTTAACGAGTTGACTCCAATCAATCACTGGTCATTTCTTTAAGTGACTGGCACTTTTATAGACATTTTATGTACGCAAAGTATGGTTAAATGAGTCAAGGTTTTCACGCGATTAAAATTAATAAACTCAAACCTCGCAAATAACATTAATTTGATACATTTCAGTTAAGAGTAAATTAACTTTCCAGGATTCTTTAAGTATTAAAATATGAAGTTAATTGACACACTGTAAGTGCGAGAATGCGGTAGCCTAATTGGTTTGAGTCGCGGAATAGTAATCGGAGGATTTAAAGTTTGTAACTAGGTCCAGCCAAAGACCGTCTTGTACATGGAAGCTGATGCACGTTACATGGGTCGTGACCTCAAACGTCCTTCCGTTGCCATGGTTTAGAGATTGAGAAGACAACTCAGGTGTTGACCTCGTCATCCTACCGTAATTCAAAATTACGAGTTTATATCATTTAATCTTTCATTTCGGGAGTGATCCCAGCCCGTTGCCCTGCTCCAGTGCGATGTAAATTTAACTATGAACCAACAACAGTGCGGTTTCGGGAATACTTCTTGGTAATTTGGTTGTTTTTAATAAACTTCGTACTAGAACAACACAACGGGCTGTTGACGACGGTTCGGGATCAGTCCCTTGAGGGAAAGATCCGAGGACACAACTTCGTAATTTTGAACCATGGTCAGATGACAAAGCAACATCTGAGCTAGCACCCCACTCTCCAAACTTCCACAGTAACGAAACGTGAGGACTTTGGGCCACGACAGATTTATGGTGAATCAGCCGCCTCTACACCATACTCTTACAAAAATCCATGCACTGACCCGGATTCGAACCAGGAACCTTCCGATCTAGAGACTAACACCGTAACCACAGACTGGTTGGTCGACACCACCTAGGCTGATGGTTGATTTTGAGATACTTCCTTGTGCAAATGCTTTTTTCTTGTACTTTTCTTTATACAAATGAAATAGCAGCCAGAAGGCTGCTATTTCATTTGTTCTTTGACACAAGAAACACAACAGCTGCCAGATATAAAATAATACATTTATAATTAGGAATAAAATAATTGCAGCATTCTAAAAATGCAAACGATTACAAAACATCCACAGACATTACCGGAATATTTAAACCTGTTTTAGGATTTTAAAGCATTTGAATATTTCTGAAATTAATTCGCGTTTAAGAAAGTATTCAACTGAATTTTAGTTTTCTATTCAATTTTTTTAATGCATGTAATCGTTTTAATTGCTTTGGAATTTCATTGGTTTTCAAAGTTTACTCTGAATACCTCGAACGCTTTATTTAAAAATCTGAGTCAGAAATCGTTTGGAACTCGGTAAATGAAGAGAATTCCCGTATCAATAATTTGAGCATTGAATCGAAGATTTTGATTTCGCTTTCCCCAATATTGTGACTCATTATCAGATTGACTGTCAAGATTTATGAGATAACTAAGGGGGAGATAATTTTCGTTTTCTTTTTACATTAAAACTCTCTCTCTCTCTCATGGTACAACTTTGTACACTGAGTAATCATTTTTTTAAATGAAGCGCCACAACCTGACGTTATATCATATCGAAAACAGACGTTTAAAGTTTTCTGTCCATAAGATAGGTACGTATGTATTTTAGTTAAGGCTACAGTGTGGACACTAAAAATATTTTTTCTTAATTTTAAATAAAAAAGCTCAAAATTTTGTCTGATAATATATATTGTCAAACTAAACCTGAAAAAAAAATTTGGTGTAAAAAAATTTATTAATTTTTAAAATATTTGAAATTAAAAATAAAATTTAACAACAGTTCAAAATGCTCCGGGCGTTCCAATTTTTTCAATATCTTTGATTTTTTTTTTTGATTTCTTATCTTAAGACACTATTTAAAAAATTTTGGGAAGCAATGTCATGGTTAATATGATAGTTTATTAGTAATAAATAAAAATGTGCTCTTAAAAGGAATTTTTAAGAAAAAAAATGACATTTTTAGTTAAAAAGTTAAATTTTTCTCTTCACACAATTATTATTATATATGTGCATCCCAAAATCTTTTAATACTTATAACAGGAGAAAATATGGAGAGTCTTGTAGTTATAGGATGAAAATTGAGACGTCCGGAGCATTTTGAAATTTTAGTTCGAAGCAATTTTTTGATTTGAAGAAAAACAACTTTTTTCATTTCAAAAGAGTATAAATAATTTTTAGGAATATATTTAGCTCTAGAACTCTAGCATAACACAAATATAGTTCATGCATTCTTTATAATGCAGTTTTTAAGCACATAATTGTAATTCACATAACGCATATGGATGGTAAAAAACTTTACGTAAATTGAAAGTCTTTAACGTCGTACTGGAGCAACATAACGGGTTATTGACGACAGTCTGTGACCAATCCCTTAAGGAAAAGATCACAGGACAACACCACGTAATTTTGAACCACGGTCAGATGACGAGTCAACACCTGTGCTGTCACCCCACTCTCCAATCTGTCCATTTGAAGGGTAATGGTAATGGTAATTTTAGTTAACGTCGTACTAGAGCAACACAACCCATTAGAAGGGCGAAGAATTGAAAAGAACTATCAACAAGCAATTCGAATTCGAATTTAATAAACTGCATGATCGCAGTCAAAATTTTTATTAACTTTCGATTCTAAAGCTAAATATTTGTTCCGATGAGATTACTGATTGAATTCGGAATTCGTGGTTCCTTTTTAAATAATTGCAGCATTCTAAAAATGCAAACGATTACAAAACCTCCACAGACACTACCGGAATATTTAGTCCTGATTTAGGATTTTAAAGCATTCGTATATTTCCGAAATTAAGTCGCATTAAAAAAAAGTTTTCCTCTGAATTTTAGTTTTTGTTGGACGATTCTTTAAGGCATGATTAAATTTTTGTAAAAATAATTTAAATTTTTTTATACGTAATTGGAAAGAAGTATGGTAATTCGTAATTTTTAATTAACGACGTACTAGAGGAAAACAAATATGACAAAACATGTTTTTTCCAAGATTCAGTAGAAATTTTCGATGTCCCCCATAAAAATAAGAATTTATTGGTACTGAAACTTAAAAACGCAAAGGAGTTTTTAAGTTTTAAAGTTAATTTAGTGTTTTGTTGATTCAAGAATCAACAAAGCGTTAAATTATATTTTGACTATGTTTTGCTTACTGTCGTTAAGTGTTCTGTCATTTCCATTAATTTTTTTTATTTCAATAACCGTCTATATTTTAAAAAAAAGTTACCGCCGCCACCGCAGGATTGAAATTGGGTTTTTTCATTCGTTTCTTAGACGATTTCCCGAGAAAATACGGATCAGAAATAAACGAAATTAACATGGTTTATTCTTCATCGTGTTCCCTGGACAATTTTGAAGATTTTTTCCGATGCTGCTAGGGGTTTATGAAGTGTCAAAACTGAAAAATCGAATGTTCTAACGCGAGTGAGCAAAAGACATAGAAATTTTCAGTATTTAGTCGTGATATTTTTAGAGTACCTCTAAACGTAAATTTTTGCAGCTTGTAAAGTTTTTTTAGAAATTTCAATTTGGTTCCGGATAATATTATTTGAAATTCGGAAAAAATCGGGACACTTTCGTTACTTTTTTGTTAGAATCGTCATACCTATAAATCTTATTACAATAATTTTTTTAATTAGAAAACGTCGCAGTTAACTTAGAATGTACTTTTTCTTACGGTACAATTATTTTTGAAATTGGTTAATAAATAAATTCGATGCGATCAAAAGTTGGCCACACAAATTTCGTATTTTTAGATCACAGTACGATTACGGAAATAAAGGCTACATGACGTGTTTGCCAGATGCCCTTGAAACTCACTGTGACGTCATGCTCGTTTTTCCACTTCGATTCTCAGATGGTATTCCAGTTGAGTACAGATAAGAATATTACGAGATTAACATGGTTTATTCGAAATTGTACAATGAAGAAAATGGAGATGGTGTTTTACTGATACGGCAATTAGCTTAAGGTGCATTAAGTGTTAAAGTAAAAAAAAGGCGAAATCACTTGCCACAGGAGTGTTGGTTTGCGAAGTAAAACAAATGGAATTGCGTAGCAATCACCAGGGGTTGGCGAGCAGGCTACGGGGCCCCCTAGTAATTTAAATATGTATACATTCTCTACGCTTATATCTACCCATCTGCCAAATTTCCTGTCAAACCAAGTCGTGTAGCTCCAGTGCTCCAAATGAAAATGCCTACCTACCTGCCAAAACAAATAGATGTGAACCTCATCGTCTGACCGTGGTTCAAAATTGCGAAGTGTTGTCCTCGGATATTTCTCTTAGAGATTGATCTAATAGCCCGTTGTGTTGCTCCAGTTCGATGTTATTTCATCTTCCTATCTACTAGTCAAAACAAAAACTCTTTCTTGGCATTTCATTGCATTTTGGATAAACAGCATTGAACCGACTTATTTTCTGATATCTAATATTTATCTATAATGACATAAAGTATAGCAATGTGGTGTTATTAAATTAATAATAAAGTGCAGTGTTATGTGATATATTAGTTATACTCATAGTGTACGATTATCTAAGCAGTGTATTGATGATTGACCAAGGACTGTCACCTTCGGAGAAATTGGTGCCATCTCAAGTGTTTTTTCGTCATTTGACAGTGGTTCAAAATTGCGTGGCTCGGATATTTCCCTTAGGGGATGGCTCCCGGACCTTCGTCAATTTCGTTGTGTGGATCTAGTACGACTTTCATTAAAAATTATCAAATAACCCGGATTGTCGCTAATAACCCACTGTGTTGCTCTAATGCGACGTTAATTAAAATGCGTTCCTAAGCAACACGTGCAATCACATGATATATCGGATATTGATAAGCTATGGTATCTTTTGACTTTTGTTCTGCAAATAAAACCTTGTCATTATTTTTGAATAATTGGTAATTTTTTAGTTAACGTCGTACTAGAGCAACACAACGGGCTATTGACGACGGTCCGGAATCAGTCCCTTAAGGGAAAGATTCGAGGACAACACCTCGTAATTTTGAACCACGGTCAGATGACGAAGCAACACCTGAGCTGGCACCCCACTCTCCAAACTTCCACGCCAACCCAACGTGAGGACTTTCGGCCACGACAGATTTAAGGTGCACCAGCCGCCTCTACACCATACGTTTACAAACATCCATGCCCGGACCCGGATTCGAACCAGGAACCTTCCGATCTAGAGGCTAACACCTTAACCACTATACCGGTTGGTCGGCGTCATTATTTTTGAATCTTAATGTATTTCGATAACAGTTTTCCAAGTTCAGTTTGTGATCAACTTGAAGATATTTACGAAAACAGGTATTGCGGAATATACTCTTGCTCAAAGAAAATTCGAAACATCCCCGATGTCGGTGTTTGATCGGAATAAAACTCAGCACGCGGAATGCATACGAAGAGACAAAAACCGATCGCAGTATATCAAATCCAGATGACTCTTTATTACTGTAGAAATACACCAAAAATGTCATAAAGTAGAAAGTTGTAAAGTCCAACTCGGCGATACTCAGAAGAATTTTCACAGCAATCATCTTCAATAAGCCTCGGGACGAGCACTTGAAATGTAAGCTTGACCTTCATTGGTGACCAAGTATTATATATCATGTAAATAGAGTCTGGCTACGCGCTTATGCAGAAGAGGAAGCCTGCGCATGCGCACTTGTATATATCTTATACAAGATCGAACCTAATAAAGGTGTTACTTCTAAGCTGCTTAAGCTATTATATCCAGAACCACTCGGTATAAAATACCAAGTTTCAATCATTTGCACATCTGGTATCAACTGCATGCTGATCGTTTAATTGTTTTTGGGAGGTAGAACTCTTTGGAACATGGTGTACCAACTTTTTCTTAAGAACGTGTGTGTGTGCATCTCCCACACTCTTTATTATTTCCTGCATTCTTGATCAGCACTCCGAGACACCAAACTTCTGTGTCTCTATTTCTGAGAAAATAATGTTCAATGTAAGATGAACTCCGCACGATTAGATTAAAAAAACAACATATAACTAAAGGGTTATGAGACTACCTGCTGAGTAAAATATAGGGGTAGATATTTTAACTCACGTTCACTGGAGCAACACAAGGAGCAAAAGGTGACGGTCCAGGATGAAACCCGAAGGGAAAGATCCGAGGAACACCACCAAGCAATTTTGAATCATGGTCACATAACGAAGCAACACCTGAGTAATCTCCAAATTCCTCACCACTCTAAAGTGAGGACATTTGAGGTCACTACCGATATAACGTGCACCAGCCCCCTTTTTAAACGCCGGTCTAATGCCTTACTCTTCGACCGGGATGCTGAGAAAAAGGAGCTAAAAAAATCTGTACCATCACATGATCTTTCCAGATTATTGTGATCGTCACCACCACAGAAATTCATACTTTATCAGATACTGCTGATTATGTTGAGACTCCTCCATGCCATGAGCCGACCAACCGGTATAGTGGTTAAGGTGTTAGCCTCTAGATCGGAAGGTTTTGGGCTCGATTCCGGGCATGGATGTTTGTAAGCGTATGGTGTAGAGGCGGTTGGTGCACCTTAAATCTGTCGTGGCCGAAAGTCCTCACTTTGGGTTGGTGTGGAAGTTTGGAGAGTGGGTGTCAGCTCAGGTGTTGCTTCGTCATCTGACCGTGGTTCAAAATTACGAGGTGTCGTCCTCGGATCTTTCCCTTAAGGGACTGATCCCGGACCGTCGTCAATAGCCCGTTGTGTTTCTCTAGTACGACGTTAACTAAAATTACCAATTACCACTCTGATTTTAAAATGCAGCTCAACTTCTGAAATGAATATACCTTTAAATGAATATCTAGCGATTTGTTTGTACCACACAAACGCCAGTTTTGCTTTAGTATTGAAAAATAACATCAGAATGGATAAAACTAGCTTTATTATAAGATATTTACAACTCCAGAAATGAGCTTATTTACATCAACAAGAATTTAACGTAATTCCACAGTGTAACGTTTTGAAGTGGTAGCTGTTACGAGCCTCTCAGAAAGAACAACTCGCAGGTGGCTCTGAAATAGACTAAATATTTTATTGATAAATATTAGAAAGAATGCGATAGAGTTTTAGCTTGTTATTTTTGAACAAGTAGGGTCCTTAGTCATGGGACTCCACAGGGTCTCTCCTGAACACTCGTGGCTGATTATCGGGCTCGGGTAAGCCATTCTCCAACAACTCTTCGATCGAGTAGGATCAGCAGCTAAGGTGATCTCGAAATTTCGATGACCGCTCGGTTAAGCGGGATCCGCAGCTAGGTCGAGTCTTTTCAAAAATTTATGTCCTCTCCAAATCTGCCGCTGAGGTTTGAACTTCTCTACGTCTTGATTGACGTTCTCCCGGGTCGGGAATTCTCAGAGTCAATCAACAGCAGTCGTGACTCGGCTTATGCTAGTCTTTTTCCAGTTCTCGGATGAGCACTTACGTCCGTTTCAATATCCGGAACAACAGCTCAGGTTTGAGCTTTCTAAAATGGCACTCGGTTGAGTGATTCACTGCTCCTGTGAACCTAGCCAAAGGTTCTGCGACCGCTCCACTAGATTGGATCAACAGCTCAGGTTTGAGCTTTCCTCACGTCTGATAGACATATTTCCGATTCGGGAATTTTCTCAGAATCCACGAACAGCAATCGTGACTTCCGCAAGCTAGCTTAGCCTTTTTCCAGTGCTCGGATGAACACTTATCCAGAGAAAGGGGTATGGGTAATCGTGAACGGGTGCCCATCGGATCAGTTTGATACCTCGGGTCTGTTACCTCTATCACCGAAATCTTTTTCGCTTCTCTCTCAACAACAAAAGTCCCGCGGGGGTTATTGGGGCTCGTTTTATTCGACACACTTGTCCTCTCACCGATGGCTGGTTCCAATTCGAGCTGTCCATTTGCGGTTAATTTTCACCTTCCGCCGGCCGAGGCATTACTTTATCAGCGTGACGGCAGGCGTCGTGTACAAATGACTCTGTGGTCTCCTCTTACCCTGAAAACGGCAAAAATGAACTTCTGACCTCGGAATCGTTATCTGCGTCGGCCGCAAAAACCGCGAAATCCAACTCACGACCGTCGGCTCTTTAACTCTCCGTTCGGCGCGCTGGGTTCATGCGTCGGCGAGACCCCCACGGCATCTCGTCTTTTGTCCTTTTCAACTTTTACGTCGAGCGCCTGATCTGCTTCCGTCACAACAGTCAGAGCGTGTCGGAAGCCTACGAGGCAGAATGCTAGAACGGATATAAAATTCTAAACGAACTTTCCATCCTTTGTTCTTAATTTTTGCATAAGATCGTTGGCCACAAGAACTTTTGAGGCTCCGATCGGAACGTCAGAACACAAAGAACAGTTGACGTTGGTGGTCAATTTGGAGGCCATTCCAAAGAATCAAGCATCTGACGTCACCGCATGATTTTGTTACTTTGCAGGTTATGCGTTGTTATTTGGATGTAGTCTTGCCTCTACAAATACAAGAATGAAGTGGCTCGTTTTCACTTGAAAAGCAACTTTTGACCAGACCGCTATTAATAAAGCGTTACAAAACCAAGGAATACAATTGCTGAGTAAAAGAAGCCGAAAGATGCGTAACATCATGCTCTTTCCGGATCATAGTTCACACCGTCCTCTCTGAAGATTTCTCCTTAACAACAGACTCATGACTCAGACAGACTCTCCCTCCGCGTAAAGATGCAAACCATTGAAGTTTTTGATGCAGTGCGGTCACTTCAATCCAACAAAAGAAAGGACTATTGAAGCAACCAAAGAAGGAAATCTGGAGCTTTCCATCCTGATCTTAAGATGTAGTTCAACTTCTGGAATGAAGAGATTTTTCAATCAACACAAGAAAAAGGCACTCTCAATAACTTGAAATGTACTTTGAGTTTAATAAAAACCTGCTACTAACAGTGTAATACTAATGGTAGATTGAAAGTACTTACCATCATGCTGTTTCTAATTCTCTCTGACGCTTCCATCTTGACACAAGACACCTAACTCAATCCTTCTGCTCGTCCACGCATAAGAAGATACAATCCTTTAAATATTTCGATACAATGAGGCAAATTAAACCAATGAAGGCCTCTTAAAGTATTTCTTGAGAATAGAAACCGAAGCTTTCCATCGTGATGTTAAAATGCTCATCAGCTTCTGAAATAAAGACATACTTAAGTCAATATAAAGTAAAGTCGCTTGTATTCATTGTAAAAGCAACTTCTAACTAAAGATATGTTACCTAAGTATTATAAAATGAACAGTAGGTTAAAAGGAGATACACGTACCATTCTGTTCATCCAGATTTCCGTTCCCACCACCCTCCCTTTTTTCACTGGATGAACCGAAGTCTTTTACTCTTCGGACCCTTCGGAATCAACGTCTTCGGACAGATCGGACTCCTCTAACAAACTGAAAAAGGATTAAAGTCTTAATATTTCAGGGATTATCAATTGACATTGAAAATATAATACTAATTAGCAATCCTATTGAAATGCAACATGAAAGTGCGACTTACTAGTTGTAGACCGACACGGAGTCGTAGATGTCATACAGCTCCGATTCAGTTGGAAGAGGTCCCGCTAAGTAGGTGTAGGATCTTCCATATCCATCCAGAAGGCGTGGCCCGAAATATCGGTCCACGCCATGCACCATCAGCATGTGATGGCGCATTGCAATAGCAGCAAAGCAGGTTTTATCACACTGCTTGCAATATATCATGTCCTCCTGCAACAAACGAGGCGTGTTAAAAATCTTTAATAACATCGGAATGGTTATGAGTACACTCAACAGTTTTTGACTCTGTATTCATTGCTAATTGAAATTGTGTTTGAGATACTATTGTCCAAATATGCCTTTTTTTAGATTTTCAAGTTACCTTTAGTTAGAAACAAGATAATTTATGAAATTTAAGAGTAGGCGTTGCATAATTATCGTGGTTGGCAAATGTCGATCCTGCTGCCGGTAAAGATGTAGTATCCGAGGCATGTTTGTCTCCAAGTAATATTTCTCGCCAAATGAAAATGGCGGCCATCGTGACGATTCAATTTGTTATATATGGAAGTGAAAATGGGGAATGCACACATAAATCCAACAAACGAGAATAATTAATTATTTGAATTTCTAATTCCAATAATAATTTATAATTCAATTACTAATTAATTATTTGAAATTGTAATTTAATTAATTATTCCCCGTTCATACCTGTATTTTAACCATTTCATTGCCATGGTTTGCATCTAAACGAATTTTCTCCGCATAGGGTTGCCTTAAAGCTGGATCAAGGTTACCATGTTTGGCGATCAATCGCAGTTGTTTCACCCCTGCTGCCATGTATTTTAACCCTCCTGGTGGTTGATTGGACGAGGTATCTCGTCACAAGCAAAACTGACCGAAATCGTGATGGACGAGATATCTCGTCATTAGAAAAAATTGATCAGATCTCGATATCGTCATCATCAAAATGTCTGCAATATCTTGATAACTAAGTATATACTATCTCGTCTTAAGCACAATTAGTCACACATTTTGATGGACGAGATATCTCGTCAAAACCACTTTAAGGGTGAACAACCATAGGTACTGAGGGCAGGGTTTTGCCCAAGTATAATATCGTAGAGGTACAGCTACAGTCTGCGTTTATAGTGGTGACAACAGCCTTGACGCATTTTTAAAGTCGCCTAGGAAATAATTATTTCAAAAATCTTTTTATTTTTACAGCGGGAGTTAATAACAACCAGAAACACTTTGTAAGAAAAATTTTCAAATGAACTAATGAAATCAAACGACAGTTTTTACGGATTTTTAAAGAGCTTTTAAGAATATTCAAAATGACAATTTGTACTTTCCGCTTGTCGAGGTTGCCATAAAAACCGCAATAACCGTAATACAAATGGGTTGCCTCGCTACTAGAAGTGCGCTAATAAAAAAGCGGTAAGACATTTGCCACCTCTATAAACGTAGACTGCAGCTATACCGTCGTAGGAATTGTGTTTCAATTAAAACCTAGCATTCTGTTAGGCCAGCTAATTGAAAAAATAATAATAATAAGTAAAACATTTTTATTACCAAAAAGTGGAGGCCGGTTAAATCAACGGTATCACACTTCTCCTTCACTCTGCAGCAGCTCACAAAGTTGGCCCTAAAATATAGAATTGCACATTCAAAAAAACTTTTTGCACGATTAATTCATTATAATTTCTAACTATACACTGGATTGATGTTACTTGAAAATTGATAGCAAAAAGCTAAGTACTAAAGCAACTCAAGCGATAAGTTGAAACGGAAAAGCGTAATTACGATTTGAACAGTTTCTAAACTCTATTATAATTTATAGCAAAAAATGCATTTATACCACTTCTCTCTGAGCCTTCGAAACCACATCCTCTCTAAAGAAGAAAGAAAATCAGTCAAATTATGACAAAATCACTCAATATATAGTCGCCAGTGTAAAATACTTTTAGCTTACACCAAAGAAAAACAATATCGAATGACCGAAATTCATTATTTTCCTCAGTTGTATATAACAATCAAATTTTGTCAACAGAACCTAAATTGTTTTAAAACGGCATTATTTTAAACCCAACGTTGTTATCTTGCAAGATTGCTTTGTTGTATTATAACAGAACAGCAATAATGCAATCCCTGTGAAAACAATGTTATATTTTTCCCTCTTAGGTTTCGGATTTAAATATGGATAGGAATATTTAATTTATAAAATTTTTTATTCAAACTTTTATTACATGCCTTGCTGAATAAATTTAGTGATTTTGCAGTTCGAAAGAACGTCTAGTGTTGGAATTATAGTTACCCAGCTCAGAGCTATCTTAAAGGGTTCCCTAAACTTATTTGAAAAGAAGTCGACTTTTTAGAATATTCAGAACATTACGAGTTACGTATAAAATAAACGATATATACAAGGTGGCATAAAAGTCACCAGATGATTTTGATATAACTTTTTTGCAATAATTTTCCCAATTTTCAAAAAGTCTATATGTATCTAGGAACAGGGATCGGGTTGTCATGTGTCACGAGATTTGATCTACCCTTACGAAAAGTTCTACACAAATTTCAATTCAATGGTGTCAATAGAATTATGGCATGTTCTTCTATAAGCTTGAAAAGGTAACCTCCATAGAAAGTCTATATAAATATCCGTAGAAAACTTTATAGAATTCTATTGAAGCTATTTTCACGTTTGGGATTGAACCCGGAACGTCCCCAATAGCCAGTTGTGTTGCTCCAGTGCGACGTTAATTTTAATACCTTACCTCTATTTTACGACTACTTTTCTATAGTATGTGAAAAAGGATGTGGATATGTATGTTCTCAATACAAATCCCCACCGTTTGACCAATCCACACCAAATTTGGTAATCTTATACTTTAGAACACTGCGTTATACATAAGTTATTTATTTCCAGTCTTCAGACCAATCAACGAAAATTGCCACACAGGTAGTCCTAAAAGTGCACCAATATCAAATCTAAAGTATGTTTTCCTGCAATAAATGGGCATGGACAAGGAAACACGTTCTACAGGGTTTGTGTATTTGAGTTAACATAGGAAAATGTCGCCGTCATATTTTCCATGTCCGTGTAATCCAGCTAGTTTTTTTTTTCTAAAGAAGCGAAATTTCGTATCTTTCTCTAGTTTTATGTAATTGTATAAATGTTTTTCATAAGGGAAGATTCGTTTCGTTTAGAAAGCCATGTTTCACTCTCATTCCATGTTCCAGTGTCTTCGCTCTTGGTTTCATTAAAGCCTCTGACGTTTGCAGTTTAGGGATAAAGGAACTCACTTTAACGAACGCCGAATTACGAGACCTAGACTGATACGTCAGCATTATCTACTTGTGCTAACGTTAGGAATATCGAGGCACGATTCATCATTGAGGCTAATTTGCTTGCCTGAACTGCTCATAGTCCCGTTCTCGATCTGATTGAGCACTTGTAGGATGAGGAGTACGACAGAGCCACGTACACTGTCACAACAATCTCTTTTCAGTCTTGTAAGAGGCACGGCGAGCTATATCTCCTCGGACTTACAGAGAACGTGAGGAATGTATGTCACAACGTGTTGCAGCTGTAATATAAGCAAAAGGAGGTCCTATTCGTTACTATAAATAATAAAGGAATTTTTTCAGATAAGTATGCAGTGTCCAAATACTTTTGTCTATATAGTGCATCTCCGATGCGTAAAACCTTCTTCTGTCCATCGTAACTAAGTTATTTTATATGTATTAGAACAGTCCCTTTCACCACCAGGAACAAATATACATTACCCTACAATAATGGACCGGACAGCAAGATGTGATGGTATAAGGGATAGAATACATGCTTTAATAGGGGGATGGTCCCACACTTGCTGCAATGACGCTAGCAACCCTCATGGGCATACTTTAAACAAGGTTTTGATACACAGCTATGGGTATTGGTGTCCATTCCCGCTCCAAGAATGTCGCTAATTCAGTTGTCGACGTGGTTCCCTGGTCCGTAAGCGTCGCTCTAACTCGTACCACAAATGTTCTATGGCAGTGGTCCCCAACCCCCGGTCCGCGGACCGGTACCGGTCCTTGGATCAAATGGTACCGGGCCGCCCAAGGAATATTAAATTATTTCCATTTTATTTACTGTAGAGTATTTATCTCGGGTTTGTGTGGTTCTTATCTATGAAATGTCCACTCAAATTAGGAGGCGTTAAATCAGAACTTGAAATTTGTTTTGTTATGTTCAATTATGATTTCTGAATTCTGTATGTCTCTTATTTTCCAATTTTGACAAATGTGGCAGCTGTTTTCAAGTTGGTATACAAAGCAGCTGCATTTAAGGCCAAACTGAAGTTGTGGGGACGGCGCGTGAACAGAGGCATTGCGGAATACCCTGAGATTGCCACCACAGCATTTAAATCCCTATTGCCATTTCCGACAACCTATCTGTGTGAAACGGGGTTTTCTGCAGTGACAGCAACCAAAATAAAACAACGGAATAAACTGGACCTAAGCAACACACTTCGGGTGTCATTGTCTCCTATTACCCCCAGATGAAGCCGTCTCGTTGCAAAGAAACAAGTTTAAGGTTCTCATTGATTTAGCATTCTAGTGAAGTATAAAATGTTAAATCACATTATATTCATTTTTTGGTGTATCTGTATTTTATTTTGAAGGCATGTTTAAATACAATACAATTAAAATTATTAAATCAAAGCAATCTAAAATATAAACAATCAACGTCCCTCCCCCCAGCGGGCCGCGTTAAAATTATCAAACGTTGATCCGGTCCACGGCGATAAAAAGGTTGGGGAGCACTGTTCTATGGGGTTTGAGTCGGGACACTGAGCATTCCAGGGAAGACGTTTTACATCCATATCTCGATACCACTGCTTGACAGAGGCTCCAACATGACACGGAGCGTTGTCATCCTGGAAGTAACATTCCTACATTCCATCCAATTACCAGCCGACCAACCGGTTTTGTGGTTAAGGTGTTAGCAGTTGTGGATCAAGTCAAGTGGGGGCCCCAAGCGGTAAAACTTTCGGGGCCCTCAATCTCAAGTTAGAAAAAAATTCAAGGAAACTCTCATTAAGTTATTAACAAAAAAGAAAAGTAATCAAAATTTTCATACAAGTCCATTAAAAAAATGTATTTAAAAATTTTTTTATTTGAATTTCCGTCTTGCTTTATTTTTTTCAAATTCGTCAATTATTTTGGAAGCGTCAATTCGGTTTACGATTCCTTGCTCTATATAAAGAATGGCCATATTAATTCCTTTCTTCTCCCATAGAACTCCTTAAATAATTTTTTGCATTTTTTTAAAACAGGAAACAACGTTTCTCCTGTTGCATTAGATAAGGGAATTCTTAAAAAAAAAATTCGATAATGTTTCAGCATTCGGAAATGTGCAAGACATTTCTTTATAGGCTCGATAGATGACAGGTGTGGTTTTTATGGTGTCCTCGTTTTCCTTAAGAAATATTAAAAAATGGTCAAATTCGTCTTCAAAAGTACAAAGCACCAATGTCATTTTAATAAATATCCTTCAACTTTTTTAACGAAAAGGCTCCACAACAACTTCATACGTCTGAGTTCTTTTAGATAATTCTGCCTTGGTGTTATCACATATGACATAAAAAGAATTAATTGACTATGAAATTTTCTCTTATTGTAAATTCATGTCCGACTCTTTGTTTTCATTAAAAAACATTTTTTCTCATTTGTTGTCTGCGAGTTTGTCCATCTTTCGCATTAAATGATAGCCCTGATAAATCAGTTGCCTCTTTTTCAACTTCTCTGAAATTATTGATAAAATGTTCTAATGACTTTAGGATAGATCCTTTTAATAGTTCGCATTCCACACATTGTAGTATTTACTAGTAGCATTTATTCTTTGTATCATAGTATTCCAAATAACTGTCATTAAGGCGGTTACATATTTGTCCATTTTCCTCAGAAGTAAAGTTGCCTGTAATATGGTAACTTTTTTCCTTCGGATTTACACATTCCAGTTAAAGTCTCATTTATATGGGCGAAACCAAGTTTTATAGTTAATACAGCATCTGCTTTTGCTGACCATCTTATATTAGTAACTCTTTTCACTGCACATAAAGACGCTTATTGTAAACACACACACGCTGTCACAACTTTTCTCGAACCATAATGAAAAGACATTTTAAGACCTCGTGTTTAATATTTGAAAACTAGATTATATATCCTAAAGTTAATATTTTTATGTGTGAAATCTTAGTATTATGTATTTACCAGGAAATTTTGATGAACCCCTATGGTTCATGTGGGGGCCAGGATGTTGAGAATAGGAATGTACCACGTGGGTGTTGTTGAGAGTGGAGCTTCTTGCTGACACTCTCGGCGAGACCACGTGATCGTTCGTAAAGTAATGTGATTCAAAACAATTTCAAAGACTTCCTGAATGGCACGGCTTCGGGTGTGAGCTTTCTTGATGAGCTCCCTCCTTTTTCTTGAAACTTGAATTTATGTATCTCAGCGTAATATTATTATTTGTTGTGTTGTTGTACTGTTTGTTTGATGTCCGAAAATAAATCACAAAAAGACATTCTTGGACTCGATGATTCTTGGATTCGATGAATCTTTACACCTCGAGGCCCCTTCGGTATTTCAGGGCCCTACGCGACCGCTTACCGCTTAATCCGCCATTGGGTGTTAGCCTCTAGATCGGAAGGTTCCTGGTTAGAATCCGAGTCCGGACATGGATGTTTGTAAGCGTATTGTGTAGAGGCGGCTGGTGCACCTTAAATCTGTCGTCACCGAAAGTCCTCACGTTGGGTTGGTGTGGAAGTTTGGAGAGCGGGGTGCCAGCTCAGGTGTTGCTCCGTCATCTGACCGTGGTTCAGAATTACAAGGTGTTGTCCTCGGATCTTTCGCTTAAGGTATTGATCCCGGATCGTCGTCAATAGCCATTTGTGTTGCTCTAGTACGACGTTAACTAAAATTACCATTACCATACCATCGAATTACCAGATCGTAGGAAGAACCTGATTGTCCAAAATGTTCATGTAAGCGGCGGCGTTCAATTGACCATGAACAACATGCAATGGTCCCAGACCATACCACTGGAAACACCCCCAAACAAGTAGTCGGTTTTATGAAAATCCGCTGGCGTCCATTATTGTAGGGTAAAGTAAACCATCGGCAGTGAGGTTTCCGGTTTCCTTCTTGAATAAACACACTAAAGCGAGTTGCCAGATAAAAATGCTCACAAAACAAGTAAAAATCAGAATTCATTTAATGTCGTTCCTTACATTTAGAAGATAAATTTATTTTTCGAAATACGGAAACTGAACTGTACCGAGAAATGAGACTGCATTATTCCAATGTATAAGTTCCAAATTCTGTGAAAATTTCGTTCATTCGAAAAATAAAATGCAACAAGAACCCAACAACTCATCTTGTTATGCGAGAGGTAGATGAGTATTATTCTGTTTATTCATTTATATTTTTGAAAGAACAAAATTTGACTTGAGTTTTTCAAAACGAAACCGCGTTCCCGTTATTAGTCTGAAAGTTTCGGAGCGAGATTCATTGAAGAGCGGTTCACTAGGGACTAATTTAAAGGAAATGGAAACGAACCTATTTAATTCTAAAATTGCAAAATCTCCAACAAGCGTTTTATATTTTATGCTACCAAACTCGGGGACAGCGGTAGCGGGGATGGAAGAGTACCGGATTAGAAACCGGAAGTTTACGAATGTGTATCTAACCAAAGACCCACGTGTACGAAAGGGGTTTGTGGATGTTAAATTTGTCCTGGCCTCGTTGGTATGATGTGGAATTTTGGAGCGTGGGAGTGCCAGCTAAGGCGTTGCCTCGCCATCTGACCATGGTTCAAAATGATGAGGTTTCCTCATATGTTTCCCTTAGGGTCGGATCTCGGACTGTCGACAATAGCCCGATGTGTTGCTCCAGTATGACGTTAATTAAAATACCTACCAACGTAACAATGTGACCTCCGATTGAAAAGAAGCGGAATGTATAATGAGTTGCAAATAATTGCGACGTTAATTAATGCATATTACTATTTCCACAATCAGGGCCTGATTTAGAAAATTTGGTATAGTAGGCACAACACGCAGGAAGGCCCCCCCCCATGTTATTTGTTCATCACAAAAACTAATTTTATAACAATAATTGGTACTTACGTATTTGTGACTGTTGACCGTTTCACAGATGTCACCAAAAAGTTTGAGAAAATCGTGACATCACTTATAACTCTTGGCAAAACAAAATAAAGCAGTTGAAAATTAAAAACATAATAGTTAGATAATTAATGTAATTACAAGAATGTGATAGTGGGGGAAACGGTCGACGGACATTTACGTAAATACCCAATAATTTATTTAACTATTTAAAAACTTTTTAAATTTTTTAGATACTTTTGAAACTTAGGGGCCCTTTAAATTATGGGGGCCCTAGGCCCGTGCCTCACGGGCCTAATGGTAAATCAGAGCCTGTCCACAATAGATTCATGTGGAGGTAATGTGCAGCTTCTGTTAGTCCAAGGACCGGAGCACCCAAAGGTAGAAGACTGTCTTGGGTCATTCGCCTACTGATTTTAGCTGGGCAAAACGGAATGGCTTTCACGCCTAGGGTGATCCAACCAGGAGCAAGCTCCAGACGAACTTCACCCATTCCACCCAGGGGCACCCTCCTGCCACGATGAGGCAATCAGTAGGACTTGGGAGGGATTAATATTAATTGAAATCGATATAGGACTTCAGGCTGTCCTAAGTGAAAACAACTTGGGCGCTCTCTGGATCTAGAATGACAGCCACATTTCGATTCAACGCCTTAGTAATCGGACCTTCATAGGGGACAAAGTAAGCATCTCTATCCTGCAAAAGTTGAGGCTCATATCACTGCTTCATGACATTCACAGCCAGTGGATTCCATCTCACGTGGATCTTTTCGGTAATGAAGTAGCTGACAACCTTGCAAAGGAGGGCTGCAGTCATCCAACCCCCTACTCTTCTGAACTCACCTACTTGGAACTTTTTTCTCGGAAAAAATCACCAAACAAAGAGGAATGGTTGGTAACTCTCTCCCACCATTGGTATATGGGTGGTAAGCCGGGGTTGTTTCTAGCCCTTTCGTGCCATAGACCAGCCTCTCACGTCTTGCCAGCGGCCACTTGTAAAGTCTTTCATTTTTTGAGGGCAAGAAACTCCACGCTACATGCTCAAAGTGCCACCAGGCTTCTACTGCACCCCATCCAGGATTGCATGGACCTCTCCAGGGAGGATATACAGGGTGTTTCAGTGAACCGTTTCAGAACTTCTAAGAGGGGTAGGGTACATCCTGACGAACCAAAATCATATACCAATGGGCAGTCAGAAATGCTTTCCTGACGCGGTAGATGGCGTTGTGCGAAAATCCCGAGCTTTCGTGTAGGGAATCTTCATTTCGCACAAGAACGCCAAGTTAGTAGGATGGATGATTACACGATCACAGAGTTAGCCGATATGCATTTGGCGTACGGGGCTGCAAATTGTAGTGGGCCAGCCGCACAGCGTTTGTACGCGGAACGATATCCGACGAGGCGTATCCACAGTCATAATTTCTTTGCAAGACTGCACCAGAGGTTAGCTGAGACAGGTTCATTAGAAAGAGCTGACAGGGACAGGGTAAGAACAGCACGGACTGCAGACGTCGAACAGAATGTGCTGCAGCATGTACAGGGGAATCCAAGAACGAGTACACGAAGTGTGGCAAACGCAGTCGGGGTTTCCCATTACAGCGTCTGGAGGATTCTCCGAGAAGAAGACATGCATCCGTTTCACGTGCAGCGTGTCCAGACACAGCAACCGGAGGATTATGCACCTCGTATTGTTTTCGCACAGTGGTGCCTTGGAAAATGTGCTACAAATCCCCTTTTTCCTGCTGAAGTGTTGTTTTCCGATGAGGCATCCTTCACAAGGGAAGGAATTTTCAACACGCATAACGACCATATCTGGGCAGTCGAGAACCCGCATGTAATACGACGTCGTGCAGCACAGATTCGATTTTCGGTCAATGTATGGGCCGGTAATATGGGAGATCACCTCATCGGACCTTACCTGTTACCGTCTCGTCTAACCGGACCTAACTACTTGCTCTTTCTGCAGCAAGTATTGCCACAACTTTTGAGAGATGAACAGATTTCTGCATCGACGCAACAGACAATGTGGTTCCAACACGATGGAGCCCCTGCCCATTATAGCGCAGATGTTCGTAACTACCTGGATGTCACATTTGGTCAGCAGTGGATCGGACGTGGTGGTTCCGTGCGTTGGCCTGCTCGGTCATATCATGTCTTGATTTTTATTTCTGGGGTCATCTGTAATCGCTAGTTTATGACACCCCTGTTGACAATGTTGAGGAGCTGGTTGCAAGAATTGCAGTAGCTGCCGGAGAAATTCGAGATATGTCTGGAGTATTCCAGAATGTTCGGATGTCCATGCGTCGGAGATATGAGGCGTGCATTGTAGCCCGTGGAAGAAACTTCGAACACTTACTTTAATCCATGTACCTTTTGCTTCTTTTCATGTATTATTAAAACGATTTCTCACTTACGGTCTCTTTTCTTTACGGTGCTTCTGTGTACAACACCGCTTCAGGTAAGCATTTCCGACCCCACATTGCTATATGATTTCGAGTTGTCAGGATGTACCCTACCCCTCTTAGAAGTTCTGAAACGGTTCACTGAAACACCCTGTATACTCATCTCCTCTTCCTGTGATCGACTTTCTCTGTGTCAACGGATTCTTGGACCTAGTCTGACTTTGTCAGGCCATTTTGGAGGATAAGAAACAACAACTATTTCCACACCATGCCAACGTGTGGACGTATGCTGTTACGACAGATTTAACGTGTCCATCATGAGCACGACGGTCTGTGGTTGTATTGAGTTCTGAACTCTTGAAAACTACACCGGTTGCAAATCCGCGACTCTACTAAATAGGCTACAGCGGCCCCGGATGGATGGTTGGATATTTTCAATGGCGTAAGGGCCAAGCAGCACCAAACACAAGTCAAGCAAACGTATTTACGAAGGCTTAGGGAGATCCTCCAAAAGCAGCATTAAAACTTTCTACATATCTACTACAAGCCACTGTGTGGCCAGTACGGCGTTGCCCGTGACAGTTCTTTTCGTGGTGTCAGGTGTGACCACTGTTCAATAACCCGGTGATTTTTCCGAATTTCCATTTGGTTTGCTTCGCAAACGAACTCTACACAGGCAAAGCTTTGATGACCTCGTAGTGGCTGTTATCAACAACGTAAATCAAGACACGCAATAATCAGAAAAACTTGGCATAGTTCCTAAGGATTTAGGACGAAAAACGCTTGTGACGTCAGCGGTCGAAAATCGCAAAATTTGTTCCTTTTTCTTTCGTGGTAGGGTGGCGTTACATCCCGGAGAAAAGAACGAACGACGAAGAAAAAAAAAACTAATAAATTAATTTTAAAATGTCCTAGATTAAACTGTAAAATTTGGGCGCTACACAAAGATTGCAAAAAATGAGGACTACCTGTGTGCCAAATTTCATTATTGTCAGTTCCATAGATTCGTCAGGACACTTGGAACAGAGACACAGAGAAACACTTCCTTTTATAACAGTAGAGATTATAAAAGGAAATGTCTGATTACGGTGTACAGACGAGTCCATAGGACTTGCATGACTGAAATTTGGCACACAGGTAGTCCTAAAAGTGACTGAATGCATCTTGTGACGACTTTCACACCCCCCTTCTCACACCTGTTGGAATTTCTCACACCTGTCGGAATGCCGAATATATTCTGACTGGTTATATTTTGGCGCCAGATACTGTTCTTTCGTCAGCCGCTTGACAACGACTTGAGTAGAAAATGTGGTGTTCGTCCAGAACGTCTCTGATTGGATCTCGACTTTTAAAGTTGGATTCTTTTTGAACTGCGGATGTACGACGGTTACAGAGCACGAGAGAGACGGTAGAGAGAGCCGGAGGTAGAGGATGACGCTGGTGACCACACTGGACTTTGAGGACAAACACTAATATGTATTGGTGTAATCCTATTAATGTGATGAAATAAAAATGGAACATATTCTAATGTTCTTGGAGTAATAAAAACTTAAAATCTTAGCTGATGTGGTTGTGTCCTCTCCTTGTGTACGATTCGCACTATTTTCACGCTAACGCTTGGGTTGACGACACTACAAACTCGAAGCCAGAATTCTAAAATTTAATCTAGAACACTTTTTAATTAATTAATTGGCATTTTTATTATTTATTTTCTTTTACAATCAACATTTAATTTATTTTAACCCGGACAACGCCGGGCAATTCTGCTAGTAGGTTATAAACAAAAACACAAATGAAGGGCCAGATGGTTTGATGGATAGGTAACTGGTTAATCAACGTCACACTGGAGCAACACAACGGGCTATTGGCGACGGATCGAGCTCAATTCTGAATGGAGCGATTCAAAGGACAACGTATCGTCTTTCGAAACACGATCAGGTGACGAAGTCAACATCCGAGTTGGCACCTCACTCTCCAAACTTCCGCACCACATTTAATGCCACGGCAGATTTAGCATGCGCCAGCCCCCGTGATTAGATCGAGTTTCGAACTCGCAACCTTCAAGTTGTTGATCAGTTGCTATTCCAACTGGACTACGACGGGCCTGAATCAAGGATTAAGCCGTTGCTTTAGGATACAGAAACGAGATTTGTTTCAAACTGAGCATAATTTGAGCCTCATCTTTGGACCAATAAAAAAACGCCAAACGATAATACAGTGAAGACAGGCGTGTACTGTTTTAAATTGACGCTCGAAAAGAACGGGATGGAGAAGCGGAGAAGTGCTGAGGGATTTTTCCGAACGCGATGAATAACTCAAAATGCATTAAAAGCCCATTTAGAAGCTGCTTACAGTTTCTGACAAGCTGCCATTCTTCTACGCAGACGATAGAAACTCAGCCTCCAGGGGGAACGAGGGAAAAAATAAACAAACAAGTATGACGGTGGCAACGAGGGTTAGCAACACTTTTGCGCCAATATCGTCTTCCATTAGCTTCTCTAATCGGATTAAGATCTCGAAAATTTTTCTCTCTCCCCCTTTGAGGGGGTGGCGGAAGGGTAGAGGGGGACTAACATTCGGAAAATCGTCGTCTGAATATTTTTCGTTTGGGCACTAAGGGAGTTATTCTCCTTCCCCCATGCAGCGTTCGGGGATTGTTGTCGGATACAAAATGGCGAAGGGGAGCATGGATTCGAAGACGCGGAAGATTTCGTTCGACTTACGTGTAATAGTCTGGAGTATACTGCGCTGTTTTCGGAAGGTTTCGAAGGGGGGGGAGCACAGAATTAAATGAGGCTAAAAGTGAAACTTAGTTTATTGTTTCATGCAGTTGGATTTTTTTTTATTTCTTCGTTCTTCTTTCCGTCGAATAAAGAATATAAGTACAATCTTTTGCAAAAAAGAGCGAAGTGGCGGCAAGTAAAAAACTCCCAAGGTGTAGAAGATCTTGTTATCTCCGTTTTTTGTTGCGCGTGATAGAAAGTTGAATTGAAATCGCAATCCGATCAAAAACCGTTGTGTTCCAAAGGGGGATGGTGCGAGTTCAATCCGTCGTGGCCTCAAATGTCCTCACGTGGGCGTGGTGTGGAAGTTTGGAGACAGTTCTTGTGCACACTAGGCATGCGACATCGATGTCGATGTTTTGAAAACATCGATGTTTTTTAAAAAACATCGATGCATTAGAGTCGATGTTTTTGCAACATCGATCTTTATACTCGTCGATGTTTTTACGTTGTCGATGTTTTATTTTTAAATAAAAAAAGTACCGTTATAAAATTTTTTAAAATAACCAAGTAGCATAATTTTTATAATCAGCAAATTGAACATACTTTTAGACTAAAATGGCCAAGGGTGAAGGGTCTGAAAAGAAGGGATGCGACATCGATGTTTTCTAAACATTGATGTTTTAGAAAAAAACATGGATGTATTGGGGCCGATGTCGCATCACTAGTTGCTAAACCAGTTTTAAGAAACGGGGAAACAAGTTTAAATACACTGAATTTTAAAAACATCAATGGTTTGGGGGCGATGTATTATCAACATCGATGTTTTAATTTCAAACATCGATGTTTTGCTGTAGATATCGCATCAATAGTTGCTAAACCAGTTTTAAGAAATGGAGAAAAAAGTTGAAACACACTGAATTTGAAAAACATCGTTGGTTTGGGGGCGATGTATTATCAACATCGATGTTTTAATTTTGAACATCGAAGTTTTGCTGTCGATGTAGCATCACAAGTTGCTAAACCAGTTTTAAGAAATGGGGGAAAAGTTTAAATGCACTGAATTTTAAAAACATCGATGTTTTTGGGTCGATGTATTATCAACATCGATGTTTTAATTTTGAACATCGATGTTTCAAAACATCGATGTTTTGCTATCGATGTCGCATCCCTAGTGCACACCTCGTCATCTGACCGTGGTTCAAAACTACGCGGTGTTTCCCTCGGATCTTTACCTTAAGGGATTGATCCAGGACAGTCACCAATAGTCCGTTGTGTTGCTTCAGAATGAAGTAGTCAGTAGCAAAATGAATTCCGTAGACTACATCTCGTAATTTTGAACCACGGTAACATGACTTGATCTTCACCTAAGATGGATCTACAGTCTCCAAACTTCCACATCAGGCCAGGGTGAGTATATTTGAGGCCCCAACAGATTTAACATGCACCAGCTCCGACGGCCATTTGGTTGGATTCGAACTCGCAAACCTCCGGTTGCTAAGCCGAGCTGGGTTAGAAGACTATCGGATTAGCAACCGGAGAGCTGCGAATTCGAATCCTGTGTCTAGGGGGATGCTGTAGGTTAAATCTGCCGTTGCCTCAAATGTCCTCACGTTGGCACTGCGTGAAAGTTTACAGGTAATGGTAATTTCAGTTAACGTCGTACTAGAGCAACGCATCGGGCTATTGGCGACTTATCGAAACCAATCATGTATGGATCAATCCGAGTACAACACCTCGCCATTTTGAATCACGGTCAGATGACGAGGTAAACATCTGAGATTTCTCCTCTGTAAACTTTCACTTCCTGGTTCGAATCCGGGTCCGTGCATGAATGTTTGTAAGCGTATAATGTGGATGCGGCTGGTGCACCTTAAATCTGTCGCGGCCGAAAGTCCTCACGTTGGGTGTGTGTGGAAGTTTGGAGAGTGGGGTGCCAGTTCAGTTGTTGCTTCGTCATCTGACCGTGGTTCAAATTTACGAGGTGTTATCCTCGGATCTTTCCCTTAAGGGACTGATCCCGGACCGTCGTCAATAGCCCGTTGTGTTGCTCTAGTACGACGTTCACTAAATTTACCATTACCTAGTTTATAATTGGATCAATAGCTCATTGTGTTGCTCCAGTGCGACATTAATTATCTACCTACCGCGCTTTCGCGGATCCCATACTCCATCGAGAAAGACAGAAATTTAACACATCTTTTTCACGAAAACATTAAAAATCTCGAGATCCTCAGGTCACAGGAGAGGGGTTACAACCCTCCCCCCTCAACTCAGAAGTCCGTATACCCCCAGCTCCAAAGCAGTAAACAGCATGCCCACCCTAATTGAGACAAGAATCTCCAATTAAAGCCCCCTTAAAATTAAAAGCAAGAAAAGCGGTCTCCCAATCTACGCCATTACGTCCCAATTGTTTAACGATGTCCCGGGAAACAGGTGCCTCCCATGGGCAAGCATCCCTGCCCATTAAAAGTATCAGACGAGGCAACGGGCGTCTTAATTCGATAGGGAAAGGGAAGCGGTTTTATTGGAGGGCAAATCTCGGAAATTTTTACCTTCTATTACGGGTGTCGGGTCAGTGTAGTGATGACCCGGGGTCGGGCAGGAAATAAGAGACCCGAATAGGATTTTATTTCGAAGGGGAGCCCGAATTCGGGGTGCAATTTTGTGTGCTCCTCAGAGGATTGGATTGGATTGTGCCTGCATTCAATGTCGCAAGGTGGGGGAAACTGGAAATTCCCGACTGTTTCGTGTATTGTTCACCAATCAAGACATTGTTTGTGGGCCGACCGACCGGTATAGTGGTTAATGTGTTAGCCTCTAGATTGGAAGGTTCTTGGTTCGAATCCGGGTCCGGGCGTGGATGTTTCTAAGCGTATGGTGTAGTGGCGGCTGGTGCACCTGAAATCTGTCGTGGCCGAAAGTCCTCACGTTGGGTGGGTGTGGAAGTTTGGAAAGTGGGGTGCCAGCTCAGGTGTTGCTTCGTCATCTGATAGTGGTTCAAAATGACGAGGTGTTGTCCTCGGATCTATCCCTTAAGGGACAGATCCCGGACCGTCGTCAATAGCCCGTTGTGTTGCTCTAGTACGACGTTAACTAAAATTGCCATTACCATTACCATTGTTTGTGGATATCGATTACAAATGCGAACTCTGTCGATTTTTTCGTGTGATGTATCTGGTCTAGATTTAAAAAAAAAAAAAAATGTTTGTAGCCCCTGTTTGGGTGAGAGATTTCGGGTTACTTTTCTTCGATCTTTTTCTCTCTTCATTGCGCATCCGCTTTGACAAGGGTTGGCTTCTCGTTATCCGCGATCGGAAAAAATGCGGGAGAAAACCACTAGGTGACGCTTTTCGAAGTTTTCCTAAAAACTTAATGAAGAGTAACAGAGGAGAGAGGTTCGGGACACATACACTTCCTTACAATAATGGACCGGACAGCAAGATGTGATGGTGTAAGGCATGGGTGGCCAACCTTTTACATACCGTGAGCCAATTTTTTTCACATACGAGTTCAGATGCGCCATACTTTATAATAAAAGTATGTTTATCAACATAATTAACACATTTCATAATTTTAATCACACATTTCACAACCGGTAACAAAACATGTTGCATTTTTTTAAACTTTGCACACAGTGCCTTTTGTTGTATAATACATTGATATTTTAGTACAGTATGATTTAAAAAAATTTCCAAGCAAAGTTGTAGTGCCATTTACGGAGTATCGTCAGTACACATACTGATTAGTACAATAATCTAATTTAGATTTTCTTGGCATGGTTTTACATTTTAAATATATCTGATCCTCTTGCTTCATCATGCAATACCTCCAGACTGGTAAGTTCTTCAAAAATATTAAAATTATAATCAATTCTTCTTCCAAAAATGCTTATAACTGGACTGCATCAAATATGTTCATTGATTCATCCAAAGCTAGAGAAAAGTGTTCCAGTTGTTGAAATACATCCAGAGAGAGTTCCACGATACATCTCGCATTAGTCTGCCTTGGTATAGCAATTCCGTCTGATTTCTTTTCAATACCTTTATAACCGAGATGGCGTTCAAATATTTGGAAACAAGGCTTCTCGGTCAGAATAGGTTTTTTTTCCACCAATGCTAAAGCAATTTCATAGGACGCTTCTGTCGTCGCCTCGTCTTAACAACTTACATTAGCAAAAATATTTTGTCTTCTGATTTCTTCCTTTTTTTAATCACATATTCTTTACGTAACTCCGACCCGAGAACAAGTTTAATTTTTCCTTCTATGTTAGCCTGATGCTGTGTTTTATAGTGTTTATCAAGATCATGTCTTCTATTATGTGAAAGAGTAGTTTCACAAACAATGCAAAAAACGATTTTCCTGATGGAATTGCTGCACATAACTCATTTTCTTATTGTTCGTTAAATTCACTTTATCTCTCATACTTTTTGCGCATTCATTCATTTTCTTTGCACAGTGATATATAACAAGAATGTTAAAAAAAAAAAAAAAAAAACCATTAAAAATTTCAAAAATTTTGAAAAAGAACAAACAGATCACAACTACGTCCGTATCACACAGAATATAAATTTCAAACTCAAAAAATTGCGACGAAATGATGAGTAAGAAAACTCTATGAATTGAACTGAGAGTACTATGGTGTTGAAAATATGAAGATATTTTCAGTTATAGCGCATACTTCAAAAGAATAAGGAGGTACAATAGTGCAATGTGCCACTTGTAATCATCCAATGCGCCAAGTTTGGCGCATGCGCCACAGGTTGGCCACCCCTGGTGTAAGGGAAATAATACATACTTTAATTGGGAGATGGTCCCCCACGTGCTGCAATTACACCAACAACCCTTCCGGGCATACTTTCAACAGGGTTTTGATACACAGCTATTAGTATTTGTGTTCATTCCTGCTGCCAGAAATTCGCCAGTTCGGTTGTAGATTTCGGACGTGGTTCCCTGGTCCGTAAGCGTCGCTCTAAGTCGTCCCACAAATGTTCTATGGGGTTTAGGTCGGGACTATGAACAGGCCAGGGAAGATGTCTTACATCCATATCTCGATACCACTGCTTGACAGAAAATGCGACGTGACACGGAGCGTTGTTGTCCTGGAAGTAACATTCGTGCATTCCGTAAAATGGCCATAGCGTAGGAAGAACCTGATGATCCAAAATGTTCACGTAGGAATCTGCGTTCAATTGACCAGGAACATCATGCAAAGGTGCCAGGCATTCGATTCTAAAAAGTACTCGAAGCATTCAATTCTGAAAAGTATTCTCTCTCTCTCTCTTTCCTCATTTCAATACAAAAGTTTTCGCAGACTAAAACACGCGTTTGAATGATTCTTACTACCAATAAGTCGTTTTTTGAAAATGTATTCCATACTTGAAAGTACTTATAGCAAGTATTCTGTCCTACACATCTCAATACAAAAGTATTCACAGAGTTATTTTGCAACTGGCCCCTGGTTCTCACAACAAATCGGTCGTTTCTTGAAAACATTCGATACTTGAAAGTATTCGATTCTAAAAAGTACTCGATTCTGCCCTTCTAAATGCAAAAGAATTCATAGCCTCAGATCGCAGTTAGCTGATTCTTACTATTGGTTAGTCGTTTCCTAAATATCTATTCGAATATTTACTCGATCCTTGAAAGCATACGAAGCATTCGATTCCGAAAATTACTCGACTATGCCCATCCAATACAAAAGTATTCGTAACCTTACACCTCATTTAGCTGATTCTCACAATCGGCTTGTTGTTTTCTGAATATATATACGAAAATTTATTTGATACTTGGAAGTATATTCAAAGAATTCGATTCTAAATAGTAATCAAAGCATTCCACTCCGAAATACACTTCATTCTTCCCATCCTAATACAAAAATATTTGCAGCCTTATATCGCAGTCAGCTGATTCTCCGTATCCCTTAGTCGTTTTTTGAATATGTATTCGAATACTCGACAGTTCCCGAATACCAAGCATTCGATTCTAAAAAAACTCGATTCTGCCCATCACAACACGAAAGTATTCACTGCCTGCCTTGCATCGCTTTTGGTTGATTCTCAGTGTCTATTAGTCGTGTTTTGAATATGTATTGGAATACTTGTCTTGACGTTAAATCGATCGTGGTCTTAAATGTCCTCACGTTGGCATGGAAGTTTGGAGAGTGGGGTGCCTGCTCAGGTGTCGGCTCGTCATCTGGCATTGGTTCAAAATTCTGAGACGTTGTCCTCGAATGTTTCCTTTGGGGACTGATACCGTGTCATCGCCAATAGCACGTTGCGTTACTCCTGTGCAACGTTAATTAAATTACCAACCTGCCTACCAAATACAACGCCAAGGTCATTTTGAACCACGCTCTGATGGCGAGGACAATACCTGTGCTGGCACCCCACTCTCAAAACATCCGCACCAACGCGAGGACAGTTGAGGCCACGACAGATTTAACGTGCACGTTCCCCCGTCTTAGACCGTCCGTCCCCACTCAACGTGGCGGTCTTTTGCTAAGCTGAGTTTGGAACCCTCCGGAAATTGGTCATTTTTAATTAACGTAGTACTAGAGCAACACAACGGGGTATTGACGATGGTCCGGGATTATTCCCTTAAAGGAAAGATCCGAGGATAACACCTGATAATTTTGAACCACGGTCAGATGACGAGGCAACACCTGATCACGCACCCCACTCTCCAAACTTCCACGCCAACCCAACGTGAAGACTTTCGGCCACGACCGGTTTAATGTGCACCAGCCGCCTCTACACCGTACGCTTAGAAACATCCATGCACTGACCCGGATTCGAACCAGGAATCTTCTGATCTAGAGGCTAACACCTTAACCACCAAACCGGTTGGTCGGCAGGAACCCCCCGGAAGCTAATCTGTTGCTCTTTCAACAGGTCTTCTCAAGGGAGCCGGACTGTAAGAAGACCTGTATGAAATTGTGTTGACAGTAAAACAGCCGAAGTCGAAATTTAAGTGACGCAAGGACTAAAAAACAAGTATGACGAAAATCGCTTGCATAAGTCCTCAAAAAAAAAATGTTTTGAATCCAGTCACACTGCAACCGCAACGTGATTTCGGGATCCCGTACCACGTGATCCTGCGCCGAGTCTTCGCGGTCCGATTCGGCTACCGGATCCGGCGGCAATTACCTGCGTTCGAATGAACAAAAGGGGAAAAAAAGACCCCGGGGGTCGGGAGAAACAAACACCCGCAATTTCGCAAAAATGATCGAATTTCTCTGCATCATTACACTCTAGTTCGACCCTCAAGGGAAAGGTGAAGAGGAGAAAAAATTAAATGAGGTCTCTTCGTATAACAAAAAGCAGACGATTCCCTATAATTCTACCCCTCCCTTCGCAGTCGTCGACTGATTGTTTTCGCAAACGATAATTTTGGGTGTACGAGAGGCGGGGAACGCTGAAAGTGGTTTAATTTTTTTTTTCAATAAAAGACTCAGACAGCAATTATGTTCCATATTTTTTGTGGAATGTGAGTAGTATCGTTTGCTTTAATACAGTATTGTATCGAGTAAACTTTCTCTCTCATTACAACCACTCTATTAAAAACCAGACCGATAATTAGGTAAATAAACTTCGATTCTAATTCCTTCTCTGTGACGTATAAGGATCTTTCTGGTTTCTTAGTGGGGGGGGGCAGTTAAACAATAGCATTTAAGCCAGTGTTTAAGCCATAAACGAATTTTTTATACTGCATTAATTTTCAGAAAAACAAATTAGGTGTTGGCGTGGAAGTTTGGAGAGTGGGGTGCCAGTTCAGGTGTTGCCTCGTCATCTGACCGAGGTTCAAAATTGCGTGGTGCTGTCCTTGGTTCTTTGCCTTTGGGTTTGATCCCGGGCCGTTGCCAATAGACCGGTTGGATTGCTTCAGTGTTACGCTAATCAAGATACCTACCAACCGTATGAAGTAGGAAAATAAGGGTGGATAGTTGAGTTAACGTCATACTGGAGCAACAGGTTATCGACGACGCTCCGGGATCAACTCCACAAGGGAATGGTCCGAGGAGAGCATTAAGCAATTTGGAACCATGGTCAGATGACGAGGTCACACCCGAGCTGGCACCCCACTCTCCAAACTTCCCCACCACGCCAATGTGAGGACTGGAGGCCACGACAGATTCGACGTGCACCATCGCACACGATGATCTATGGCTGGGCCTATTTTTAACTTGCATCCTGCCGGTTGCTAATTCGTTACTCTTCCAAATGGGCTATCCTAGCCTTTTAAAGCCGACCAACCGGTATAGTGGTTAAGGTGTTAGCCTCTAGATCGGAAGGTTCATGGTTCAAATCCGGGTCCGTGCATGGATGTTTGTAAGCGTATGGTGTAGAGGCGGCTGGTGCACCTTAAATCTGTCATGGCCGAAAGTCCTCACGTTGGATTGGTGTGGAAGTTTGGAGAGTGGGGTGCCAGCTCAGGTGTTGCTTCGTCATCTGACCGAGGTTCAAAATTACGATGCATTGTCCTCGGATCTTTCCCTTAAGGGACTGATCCCAGACAGTCGTCAATAGCCCTTTATGTTGCTCTAGTACGACGTTAACTAAAATTACCATTACCTAGCCTTTTAAACTAGACGGGAGTATTCGAATACAAAAGTACTCGTATGATCGGAACTTAAAATTTCGTTGTTTTCGATTTTCTCGTATTCGAATACAGTGGTATTCATGCAAAGCATCCGACTACCACAAGTATTAATTCAAAACTATTTGAACACCGAAGTGAAAACATTATTCGAATACCAAAGGGCAATTCCATATGCAACGGACGTATCATTGGAAGATAAAAAGCATTTCTCACAATTACATTATTAAAATATGTGAGTTTTTTGGGGGTATTTATATGGAATATAACTATCTCTAAACGTATCACTAATAAATATTTTTATTTTATAAACAGAAACAGTGTTAATACATACTTTGGGGGTGTAACGGACGTATCCCTTTTGAAAAAAAATTGCGTCACTCTGAACACAAATGACAAATCCCCTGATGTTTACAAAGAAAAATAATGAAAATTTGTTTTTTATGTATGAAGAAGATTCAAAGATATTAAAAATACGTAGATTATTTAATTTGTAGTTAATTTGAATTTTTAATATAGATTTCAAATTGTAACGGACGTAACCATCTTCTGAAATACATACACTGTTTTATGATTACTAAGAGTACGAAATATGTTAGAATAAACTGTTACCTTAAATAAAAGAAAAATAATAATAAGTAAACATTAGCATAATAAATGACAGGAAAAAAATCATAATTTAATGAAATTTTCAAAATTTAGTTTTATTACACAATGACAAGACATTTTTAAGTTTAAAAAATTGCTCAAATTAAGTAATATATCAAATGTCAATCTAAACCGATTATCTATTGAGATTCATCAATTATGTCCACAATATCTTCTATATTCACAACAGAAATGTCACCATTTTTGGGCCAAAAAAATTTTGCCTAGGTCCTTTTTTCAAAAAATTTACACTGATTGGTCTATGGACTGAAATCACTTGTCGAACACATCCCCCCCCCTTTTTTTTTTCTGTAGTCAATTTTATAATGACCCATGAGCCGAAAGTAATACTGTCATTACCGGATACAGATATTTATATTAGTCAGCTGCATTTTTGTTAACTTTTTCAGAAAAATAATTTTGATCTAAAGTGAAAAAGAGTTCCAAATTTTCTAGAAATTTCTGAAACATACACAATATTTTTAGAATTTGCTATTACACTGTGGATTGAATGAGTCATTGGAATTGTTCGCATGCTTTTAAATCGCTCGTTCAAACTCGTTCAAAATTTTCTGCATTCAGAATTGTTAATTGTCTTGATTTAATCTTTTGCCACATTTGATATTTCATTTGGCCACCTACACGCCTTTGCCATGGGCTGCGGCGAAGAAATGCCTGCTAAGTTGAACTCCGAAATAGTCTTCTCCATTAATAATGTTGAGAAAATTGGACTTCTGTTTGAAATGTTATAAAGCACGTCTAAAAATATATTAACTTCCTTTAACTTTGGAAGTTTAGTCATCAAGTCTTTAATTATTGCTTCATTGAAAGAATGGACTGCATATTTATCATGTTGCATGTAGTTAGATAGGATGGCATATGATTCAACAGCTTTACATAGTAACCAGCAGTGTAAATAGTGACCGCAGTAAAATTAAATAAACTCACCTTTTTGTCAATAATTCAACGGCTTATCTTACCAGAACTTGTGTTTCCCCCATTTCTCAATATCATCACAATAAATATTCCATTTGGATTTGCCAGATTTATAATTTTAATTTGTCGCCAAATAATAAAAATTACAACAAAAAGGACAACATGTCAACACAAATATTAGCAAATGCATATAAAGGTAAGGCACAAATTGTCTTTTTCTTGATTAAAAAAAATATATATGTTTTCCACTTAATTTTTTTTGTATTTAATATTGTCCGTTCATACATTAATAATTTTTTATTCTCAAATTAAATTGGTAACTTTTTTCTTAACAAATTTGTAGAACCACTGTACATGTTAAACAAATTATGTGTTCATAGATGTAGGATAAGTCCGTTACATATCAATAATACGTCTGTTTCACATTAAAAGAAATATTTAGGTATTAAAATTTTTTTATCATACATTATTAAGCCTGTTGTGATTGCTTTACTTCAATAATATTGAACGTCTATACTTGTAACTAATGCTGTCAGAAAACTTTTTACCAAAAATTTATAACTGACGTATATTTATGAAATAGAAAGCTTCCTCCTTTCCAAAAATTTAATATTAATAATATACTTTCATTTTTATCAATTTCTGATAGTATACTAACATATTATTACTGGAGAATTAAAAGATTCAGATATTATATGTTCCTCAATCAGAAATATGGTAATAAATATGACATGCCTAAACTAAGTGCAATAGTAAATATTATTTTATCCAACTTTAAATGACTTTTGCATTTATACAAAGGCATGAAATTACTATTCGTTGATTGATTCTAATAGCCAGACAAATTACCTTATTTTGATGAAAACACTTATTATTTTACGCATTTTAATTTTTTGGTCTTTTGGTTTACTTAAGCGTGGTGGTAAGCCCCAAAGCACTCATTAAAAAAGTAATCGAAAAACACAGTATTCAAATTTAAAGTGTTCATCCGGAGGCATCCTAACACGAAAGTCGTTATTCCGTCGTCGTTTTTAATTCGTAAAATATAATTCTTACGTATTTCTTCAGGAAATCTCTCAATTGCATAACGAACTGCAGTTCTTGGCATTTGTAGAGCGTAGCAATCTAAGAAATCTATTAACCTGCTTTGATTATTTTACCCTGCTTCACGCAGCATCCAGCCTACTGCTTTACGCATTAAATCATGTTTATCGCTTAAGAGTAATTTTTTGCTATTTCAAAAGTCGTATCGCGTTCGAATACCACAAAGTACTCATCCTACTTGTTTTTATAAAAATGCCTTATATCGGAGTTAGAAGATACTTACTACCGAATAGTCGCTTTTTGAACATGTGCTCAAACGTTAATTCGTTACTTGAAAGTATTGAAATATCAAGCATTCGATTCTGAAAAGTACTCGATTTTGCTCATATCAACACGAAGATATTCATTGCCTTACATCGCAGTTGACTGATTCTTAGTACTAACTAGTTGTTATATAAACATGTATTCGAATACATATTTGATACTTGAAAGTACTCAAAGTATTCGATTCTAAAAAGTACTCGATAGTTCAATTCCGAAAAGTATTCCATTCTGCCCATCTCAATACAAAAGTATTCGCAGCCTAAAATACGCGTTTGGCTGATTCTTACTACGAATAAGTCTTATTTTGAATATGTATTCCTTAAATGTATACTTGAAAGTACTTATACCAAATATTCTGTCCTACCCATCTCAATACAAAAGTATTCGCAGAGTTATATAGCAATTGACCCCTGGTTCTCTCAACAAATCAGTCGTTTCTTGAAAACTTATTCGATACTTGAAAGAATTCGAATACAAAACATTCGATTCTAAAAAGTACTCGATTCTGCCCTTCTCAATGCAAAAGTATCCATAGCCTCATATCGCAGTTAGCTGATTCTTACTACTGGTTAGTCGTTTCCTACATATGTATTCGAATATTTACTCGATCCTTAAAAGCATACGAAGCATTCGATTCCGAAAATTACTCGATTCTGCCAATTCAATACAAAAGTATTCGTAGCCTTACGCCTCATTTAGCTGATTCTCACAATCGGCTAGTTGTTTTCTGAATATATATACGAAAATTTACTTGATACTTGGAAGTATATTCGAAGAATTCGATTCTAAATAGTAATCAAAGCATTCCATTCCGAAATACACTCGATTCTTCCCATCCCAATACAAAAATATTTGCAGCCTTTTATCGCAGTCAACTGATTCTCAGTATCCTTCAGTCGTTTTTTGAATATGTATTCGAATACTCGACAGTACCCGAATACCAAACATTCGATTCTAAAAAAAAACTCGATTCTGCCCATCACAACACGAAAGTATTCACTTCCTGCCTTGCATCGCATTTGGTTGATTCTCAGTGTCTATTAGTCGTTTTTTTAATATGTATTGTAATACTTGTGACAGTACTCGAAAAAAAAACCATTCGATTCTGCCCATCCCAACATGAAAGTATACACTGCCTTACATCGCATTTGGTTGATTCTCAGTGTCTATTAGTCGTTTTTTTAATATGTATTGTAATACTTGTGACAGTACTCGAAAAAAAAACATTCGATTCTGCCCATCCCAACATGAAAGTATACACTGCCTTACATCGCATTTGGTTGATTCTCAGTGTCTATTAGTCGTTTTTTTAATATGTATTGTAATACTTGTGACAGTACTCGAAAAAAAAAACATTCGATTCTGCCCATCCCAACATGAAAGTATACACTGCCTTACATCGCATTTGGTTGATTCTCAGTGTCTATTAGTCGTTTTTTTAATATGTATTGTAATACTTGTGACAGTACTCGAAAAAAAAAACATTCGATTCTGCCCATCCCAACATGAAAGTATACACTGCCTTACATCGCATTTGGTTGATTCTCAGTGTCTATTAGTCGTTTTTTTAATATGTATTGTAATACTTGTGACAGTACTCGAAAAAAAAAAACATTCGATTCTGCCCATCCCAACATGAAAGTATACACTGCCTTACATCGCATTTGGTTGATTCTCAGTGTCTATTAGTCGTTTTTTTAATATGTATTGTAATACTTGTGACAGTACTCGAAAAAAAAAACATTCGATTCTGCCCATCCCAACATGAAAGTATACACTGCCTTACATCGCATTTGGTTGATTCTCAGTGTCTATTAGTCGTTTTTTTAATATGTATTGTAATACTTGTGACAGTACTCGAAAAAAAAAACATTCGATTCTGCCCATCCCAACATGAAAGTATACACTGCCTTACATCGCATTTGGTTGATTCTCAGTGTCTATTAGTCGTTTTTTTAATATGTATTGTAATACTTGTGACAGTACTCGAAAAAAAAACATTCGATTCTGCCCATCCCAACATGAAAGTATACACTGCCTTACATCGCATTTGGTTGATTCTCAGTGTCTATTAGTCGTTTTTTTAATATGTATTGTAATACTTGTGACAGTACTCGAAAAAAAACATTCGATTCTGCCCATCCCAACATGAAAGTATACACTGCCTTACATCGCATTTGGTTGATTCTCAGTGTCTATTAGTCGTGTGTTTTGAATATGTATTGGAATACTTGTGACAGTACACGAATACGAGGCATTCACTTCTAAAAAAAACCCCACTCAATTCTGCTTATCCCTACCGTTAACTCCCTCCTAAACTACTATGCAAAAGGGGAGGGGGGTTGGAATGCCGTCCGTCAAACAAACAGAAAACCGAGATAAGTCAGATGCACCCTCCGGTTAGAGAGACGGGCTCTTTGTGGTGTCTGTCACAATAAGGTCTCTTGTAGGGCATGACATAACTGCCGCAGTATGTCCCCCATTCACCGGCTAAAGCGAGCTCCGAGGCAGAGACAGGTGTTCCCGAGTGTTCCACTATCCTCCACACAAAGGAACACTGGACTTCCTCTCAATTTCAGAGGATGGGGAGAATCCTGGGGTGGAGAAGACTGTTTATTGATTGATTGGGACAATTTGGTTTATTTTCCGTTGAGAAGCGGGGGGGGGGTTGCTCGTGGAGCGGTTGTGACGAAAGCGTGGATGAGCGGAGCGAATTGAAACATGAGGTTTTTCCGACGAGTTAAACAGGGCCACTGTAGGAAGAGCAACGGAACAGCAACCGGATGGTTGCGAGTTCGTAACTAGGTCCAGCCAAAGACCGTCGTGTACACGGGGGCTGGGGACCGTTAAATCGGTTGTCGCCTCAAATGTCCTGACGTTGGCGTCATGTGGAAGTTTGGAGAACAGGCTGCCAGTTCAGGTGTTGACCTCATCTGACATGATTAAAAATTACGATGGTGTAGTCCTCAGATCTTTCCCTTATGGGATTGATCCCTGACCGTCGTCAATAGCCCGTTGTGTCGCGCTAGTACGACATTAATTAAAAAATTACCAATTACCCGGACCGTCGCCAATAGTCGTTGTGTTGCTCATGTGGGACGTTAATTCACTACCTATCTATCTGTCGTTACATGTGGGTGGAGGATTACCTGTACGTATTCCGAATGCGATGTCACTCGGCTTGCTTTTCGATGACGATTTCATCGATTCGACCGAAATATTCCAAGGTATAAAATCTCCAAATGTGGCCCTTGCGTAATAAAACCTCAAAACAACCAACCAAAGTAAATTTCAGAATTCGAATGACAGTTCTCTCATTGGTCAACCCTAATTAAATCTTTCTTTTCCAATGGCGGGCATATATGAACTTAATCACTGACCTCTACAAGGCCGAAAGTGATGGCCACTTGTGAAGGAGCACCCAGAGGCAGGACCACCATTGCCCCTAACAAAGGGCTGACCAACCGGTCTGAGCCGACCAACCGGTATAGTGGTTAAGGTGTTAGCCTCTAGATCGGATGGTTCCTGGTTCGAATCCGGGTCCGGGCATGGATGTTTGTAAGCGTATGGTGTAGAGGCGGCTGGTGCACCTTAAATCTGTCGTGGCCGAAAGTCCTCACGTTGGGTTGGCGTGGAAGTTTGGAGAGTGGGGTGCCAGCTCAGGTGTTGCTTCGTCATCTGACCGTGGTTCAAAAATACGAGGTGTTGTCCTCGGATCTTTCCCTTGAGGGACTGATCCCGGACCGTCGTCAATAGCCCGTTGTGTTGCTCTAGTACGACGTTAACTAGAAATTACCATTACCATTACCAACCGGTCTGGTGGTTAAGGTGTTAGCCTCTCGATCGGAAGGTTCCTGGTTCGAATCCGGGTCCGTGCATGGATATTTGTAACCGTATGGTGTAGAGGCGGCTGGTGCACCTTAAATATGTCGTGGCCGAAAGTCCTCACGTTGGGTTGGTGTGGAAGTTTGGAGTGTGGGCTGCCAGCACAAGTGTTAACTTGTCATCCGACCGTGGTTCAAAATGACGTGGTGTTGTCTTGATCATGAAACACAACTTAGAGCATTAATCCTAGACTGTCGTCAGTGGCCCGTTTGTGTTGCTCTAATACGACGTTAATTAAAAAATAACCAATTACGAAAGAACGATTTACTGACACATTAGAGGGTCGTGATAGACTTGTTTCAAGCTCATCGGATTAGCAACCGGAGGGTTGCGAGTTTGAATCGAGCCAAAGACCGTCGTGTACAAAGGAGGCTTGTGCAGGTTAAATCGGTCGTCGCCTCAAATGTCCACGCGTTGGCGTAGTATAGAAGTTTGGAGAGTGGGGTGCCAGCTCAGGTGTTGCTTCGTCATCTGACCGTGGTTCAAAATTACGAGGTGTTGTCCTCGGATCTTTCCCGGACCGTCGTCAAAAGCCCGTTTGTGTTGCTCTAGTATGACGTTAATTACAAATTACCTTTTACCCTACCTCGACTTTTCTTCAGCCTCTATCATTAAGTTTTTAGAGAAACTTCTGAAAGCGCCACCTAGTGGTTTCATCCCGTATTTTTCCGATCAAGGATAACGTACAGCCAACCCTTGTCGAAGAGGATGCGCAACAAAACCCACGGAAAAGAGGGGAGAAAAAATCGAAAAGTAACCGGAATTATCTGAAACAAACAGGGGTTTCAAACACACAAAAAAAACCTTAGAACAGATGCATCACACAAAAAAAAAATCGACTGAGTTCCCATTCGATATCCACATACAATGTCGCCATAGGTGGTCAATACACCCCCAAAACGAGATCGGAAGATTGCTGGTTCGAATCCGGTCTGGATGTTTGTAAGTGTGTGGTGTAGAGGCGGCTGGTGCACCTTAAATCTGTCGTGGCCGAAAGTCCTCACGTTGGATTGGTGTGGAAGTTTGGAGAGTGGGCTGCCAGATCGGGTGTTGCTTCGTCATCTGACCGTGGTTCAAAATGACGAAGTGTTGTCCTCGGTTCTTTCCCTTGTGGGATTGATCCCGGACAGTCGTCAATAGCCCGTTGTGTTGCTTTAGTAAGACGTTAATTACAAATGATCAAATTACCCCCAAAAGGTCAGCAAATTTTCATTTTCCCTCTTCTTTGAAGGTAATGGTAATTTTAATTAACGTAGTACTAAAGCAACACAACGAGCTATTGACGACGGTCCGGGATCAGTCCCTTAAGGGAAAGATCCGAGGACAATACCACGTCGTTTTGAACCACGGTCAGATGACGAGGTAACACCTGAGCTGGCACCCCACTCTCCAAACTTCCATACCAACCCAACGTGAGGACTTCCGGCCACGATAGATTTAATGTGCACCAGCCGCCTCTACACCATATGCTTACAAACATCCATACGCGGATCCTGATTCGAACCAGGAACCTTTAGACAAAGGAAAGTGAGTCTTTGTGCGCACTCAATTTTGACTGCGTTTTTGGGTTCACTTGCTCACTGTACTATCAATCACTGGGGTCATCGTAAAGAAACGGGTCGCCGCTCGGTACACAGAAACAATTATTTTTCTTCGGATTTTAATATTATTATTTAAGTAGTCTATTTGAAAGCATTGTTTGGCCATTCATCGTTGACGATTAAAACTTAGTTGTGAAAATGTAATTCGCCCATCCATGTGTATTGGTATTCCACGAATATTGGTATTGGGGAACGTTGCACTTCTAAATTTAAGATAAAGAAGAGGTGGCTATTTAAAATGTATTTCTATTCTTGCCCCAATTGAAGGAAATTAAAAATTGTCGCACTGCAACATTAAGGCCCGGTGCACACATCCGGTTTTGTTTTTCAACGTGCGGCGCCACCGAAGCCCAACTATGCACACATAACCGTGAAATGACGCACGAACTCATTTCGCGCCATTTGCGATACATATTCTATCGAAGAAAACGTGTTTAGTTCGCTTACTTGGTGTAAAAAAAGTATATTTTGAAACAAAATAGACGTTACTGGATACAACCATTTGTTAATTATTATTTAAATTCCATTTGTTTATGAAAACAAGGTACTTCAGAACGGAAACTCATGTGCGGCACCGTATCGAACTGGGGTACAAATTGCACGCAAGTTGGACGTGCGTAGCCCAAGCGGCGCTGGAGGTATATGTGCACTGCTCCATTGGATCTAATGTATCTGAGACCGCACTTGCGTTGCGGCAGCGTCGCCGCACGTTGAAAAACCGGATGTGTGTAAACACTTGATTTGAATTCCCGAGGAGAAAGAAAACAAACCACGCGAGTTTTTTTCGCTCGAGAAAATATCGTTGCGGATCACGAGGTGACTGTGTATTCAGAGTAGAAAACCAGCGAGCATTAGGATGCAAGGAGCAGAGTTAAGCAGTCTCGAGGTCGTTGATTACATAACAGCTATTAAACCGGCTTGCGATCGTGAAATCAAAGGTGCCGTCTCGACTTCTCTAGTGGTATCGGCCACCTGTGAACCACTAAACAATTTCGCACTTGGAAACAGAAGCATTGGGAAAAAAGGATAGCTGAATTGGTATTTTTAATTAACGTCTCACTGGTGCAATACAACACGCTATTAGCGACGGTCCGGTTTTGGTAGGTATTTTAATTAACGTCGTACTGGAGCAACGCAACGGTTTATTGACGACGGTCTGGGATTAATCCCAACGGAAAATATCCAAGGACAACACCAAGTAATTTTGAACCTAGGTCAGATGACGAGGTAACACCTGGGCTGGCGCATCACCACCCCAAACTTCCACACCACGCCAACGTGAGGACATTTAAGGCCACGTTGCCCGTGACAATTCTTTTCGTGGGGTCAGGTGTGACCACTGCTCGCAGACCCATGGTGATTGTTACGAATTCCCATTTGGTTTGCGAAGTAAACCAAAAGGGAATTTGTAGCCTATTGGATTACAGTCATCACGACGTTGCCCGTGGTGTATTTTAGATTCGCAAACCAAATGGGCATTCGTAGCCAATTGGATAACGGGCAACGCTCATTGTCAAATGCGGCCAAATTCGAATTGCGAAGAGAACCAATCGGCGTAACGTCACAATCTCCTGCAAAAATATAAATATTTAGTTGAAAAAAAAATTAAAAGAAAATCAAACGTATAAGGTATCTATCTGGTGTAAGATTTTCCGCAGATTTCAACTCCGTTGAAATTTTCAATCTATCGTTAACGATCCCGATTTAACAAAAAAGAAAGCAACGCCAGTCAAAATGTTTTTTTGTTTTCCTTCGCTGGAATTGTTTGATAGCAGGAAATGCAATCTGTTGATTTCTCGAACGCGAAGGTTGGCGTGACGTCACAATCTCCCCCTTGCGAAAATATAAAATTATTTAATTTAAAAATTATTTATCGATACAAAAACATGTTTTTAGATATCGATCGTTTGTGAAATTTTCCGCAGATTTCAAATCCGTTGAAATCTTTGCTCTATCTTTAACGGATAGGAGATAGAAAAAAAAAAACTAAATGACTCCAGTTAAAAGTATATTTTTTTTTACAGTCTGGTGAAAAATCGTTCATCCACAAAATGAAACGGAATAAATAAATTTAGAATCTGTCATCCCTTTATGGTGTTGCCATTATAATTAATTGCCCATAGTTGCCATTTGTAACTTTGGTGTTGCCAATAATAATTAAATTCCATTAAATGAATTTTAAAGTGTTCTAGATTAAATTCTAAATTCGAGCTCGCACAAAAATTGCATAAAATTAGGACTACCAAATCCCATTACTGTAAGTGCCATAGATTCGACAGGCCAATGTGTAGAAACACACAAACTCTTCCTTTTATAAGAGATTTAAAACAAAATGCACCCGGGGTGTTTGCAATTCACCGCGTCATCCATCGAGAACGTTTAGTTGCAAAAAATCTTAGTGGCAGATAGTATCAATCTCTTCAAATCGTCATAAACGCAGTAAACAAAATTCCGCGTTGAATACTAGGTTATTTGCGCAGTTGTGCGAAGGAAATGACCAAAGCGTTCATCGATTACTCCTTCACACTGAAGTACACTGGCTGTCAAAAGGCTTATGTTTGACAAGATTTTTTTCACTTTTTGAGTCTGTTTTAGAGCTTTTGGATGCTAAAGATCCCATTTAAAAAGAAAAATTAATCAAATGGAAACCAGACATTGTTTATTTAACAAATTTCTTAGATACATTTTACGAGGTTAACGTTCAGTTACAAGGTGACAGTCTAAATTAATCAAATGGAAACCAGATATTGTTTATTTAACAAATTTCTTAGATACATTTTACGAGGTTAACGTTCAGTTACAAGGTGACAGTCTAAATTTGATAAAAACAAAGTCCTTTATTGCAGCTTTTCTTGCCAGAATGAAACTAATGAAGCAAAACATTGGACCGCGAATTTTCCAGTTTGCCAATTTCGGCGCAGACAAACTGCCATGACTTTTCAGCCTACGTTGAAAACTTAAATTGTCCTTCACACAGACTTTGAAATTAAATTTGAAGATGTGTTGACTGTGGAAATACCGCATTTGATTATCATTCCATACGGTGACATGGAAGAAACGGATGTCATGTTACAAGAAGAACTTTAGGTGCAGTTTAGAAAGGAATATCAGCAATTCTGGCTTCAGACATACCTGTTACATATCCTGCATTATAGACTATCGCGAGAAAGTTTTTGATAGCTTTTCTACCTTCATACCTCGTGGAAAGGGGCTCCACCCTGGTTGCCAATCTCCTTACAAAAAAAAAAAAAAAAAAAAAACAGATTGGATATAACTCGCCCAGGTGATTTAAGGTTAAACCTGACTAAATAGAAGCCAGATATTTTGTTATCAAAGCATCAGGCTCATCCCTCCCAATAAAAGCATCGATTTTGTTGTGCGTTTATTTTATGTAAAATTGTTACTAGATTTTCATTTTGTGTCGTTTTAATTAATAAATGTTGCTATAAAAGTTAATATAATTTTTTTATTTTAAAATTTTCCACTGCAGTAAACTTTATTAAGGCATCACAGTACCCTTTTTCAAAAAAAGTTTTTAGAGACAGTTAAACAAAGTGTAACTAGCTATTTTTGTTCTAAAGTATGTTTATTAACATATTTCAAAAAAGTATGACAGTTTGTTAAACCGTATTAAAAAAAAATAATAATAATAAAAAAAATATATATATATTTTAAAGTTTTTTTAAACTTTAAAAAAAAGTTAATTTTCAATATTTTTTACTATTTGTGTTTTTTTTTTTTTTTTTAGTTGTTGGGTAGTTAGAATTAAATGCAAGCTAGCATTTATAAAATCTTCTTCTTTGTTGGACTTCAATAAGGATTTTTGTACCAGATCACTGGGAAAACCTTAAATATTCTAAATCTATACACTTCGACATTAAAAAAAAATAACTATAGTATTAAGACACCAAATACTAGCTAACATTTAAAGTGTATATATTTACAAGTATACACCAAACATTTCAATACTCTACCATGAACAGAAAAAAAGCCTTAGGGAATAGAAAACAGTTACTATCACCAAAATAAAAGTCTGAGAAAAATGCACTTTAAGTTTTTAAAGACATATAACAAAACTTTCTAATGTTTGTAGAGCTCTAATTTTTTAATATGTTATTTTTCAACTTCTTACGTATACTTAAACAAAATTTTAATTCAATATGATCACAATAACTTTTTCTTTTATCCAAAATATTGTTGTTTTTCATATAATTGAAAATATGGTTAACAATTGAATTTTTTTTTAATCTGGGTAAAAAATGGGTAATGGTAAAAGGGAATTTGTACTTAACGTAGTGCAACACAACGGGCTGTTGAAGACGGTCCGGAATCAATACCCAAAGGGAAAGATTCGAGGACAACACCATGTAATTTTGAATCACGGTCAAATGACGATTGTAGATCGGAAGGTTCCTGGTTCGAATCCGGGTATGAATGTTTGTAAGTGTATGATGTGGAGGCTGCTGGTGCACCTTAAATCTGTCGTGGCCGAAAGTCCTCACGTTGGGTCGGTGTGGAAAGTTTGGAGAGTGGGGTGCCAGCTCAGGCGTTGCTTCGTCATCTGACCGTGGTTCAAAATTACGAGGTGTTGTCCTCGGATCTTTCCCTTAAAGATTTGAACCTGGACCGTCGTCAATAGCCCGTTGTGTTGCTCTAGTACGATTATTACAAAATTACCAGAAGACGATTGTTTTATTAGACATCTTCTTTAAATTAGCATATGCATTTCGTGGCGCCATCTATTAAGGGAATAGTGAAATAAAAAATTCTAGCTGCAAGTTGTTTCGGGCTTGTAGATGAAATTTGTTTAAGTTCAAAAGTGTCCGTTTCCAGGATCAGTATGCATATAGCCATTTCAATGGCCAACCCAACGTGAGGACTTTCGGTCACGCCCGTTAAATGTCTTCACTTTGGTGTGCTGTAGATGTTTTTATGTACCGGCTCATGTGTTCAAGCTATACCTTTCGTTGGAGTACATAGTGAGGGTTGTAACTGCTGACATATACTCCACAGTGGCGTAGCAAAGTCAGGTAGTACCCGGTGAGGTAAATTTCTTTTGTCTCCCCCATTAAAATTATTAAAAGAAGAAAAAATAAGATATAACTATACAATAGTTATTTTTTGTTCATTTCTTTGCATTGAGACATAAGCACTTAAAGACTTATTTTCCGAACTTTGTTCTCTGCAAGTTTTGAAATGACATCAAAATCACTTCCTTTCGCTAATTTGTTTTCAAGTAACAAGATAGCTAATGCTGGGAGCCAAACTTTACTCATAGTGGACCCAAGATAATTCTTGATTAATTTTAGTTTTGAAAAACTCCTCTCACATGGTGCTACTGAAGCACATATCGTTAACAAGATTCTTGAGGCTAAAGTTATATTTGGTAATTAATTAATTTTTTAATTAACGTCCTACTAGAGCAACACAACGGGCTATTGACAACGGTCCGGGATCAATCCCCTAAGGGAAAGATTAGAGGACAACACCACGTGGTTTTGAACCACGGTCAGATGACGAAAAGTTAGATTTGGAACAGAACCTGAAAGTTCATATTCAACAACAAACTCTGAAAATATTAAAGAAGACTATATCAGAGAATCTTCTTTTGAAACTTTAGCAGCTTGTAGATGTCTTCTTAGTCGTGGAAACTCTCTAAGGATATCATCTTCACAAAGTTCATCAGTTCACGTTTTGTATTAACTGTGGCAGTTCGTCTTCTGAAGTTCTAATCAGATTCTTGGGCTTGAAAAATGCATACCGAGGTGTTATATTCACCATGTCTTTACAGCGAGTGTCCATTTCTTGGTAAAACCTGTCAATGCACTCCAACACTGAACCTTCATTCAATGTCAGTGGTTCATCTTGAGCATTTTCTCCAGCCATCATTTTCACCTTTCTGACAATTCTTCGACGACGAATTTTGACCCAAACCAGATTCATCACTCAAGGAATGTCCATCTCTTCACAAGTGTTCATTGCAAACTGCAGTGCTTTCTCCACGATCTCATTTCTTTTGTCTTTCAAAAATAACTTCAGACTTCTAATTTTGATTCCGCACTTCTCAAAACTTATCCCAGCAATCTGTAGGCATTTTGAGCGTGGTTTACTACTTCCAAAACATTACTCCAAAAATACGAAAAACATAAAAAAGAAAAATCGCATACTGCTAGCAAAAGCGTTTGCGCTGCTTATCTGATTTCGACAGTTTCTGTGGGATCACAAATTTCTTCTATGGCATCAACAATCTTCTTGAAATTAGCATATACAGGCTTTACATCTTCATAGTGAGCACTCCATCTTGTACCGAAAGTCTCTTGACTGTACCTTCAACATTAGTTACAAGGATCGTTCATCTGTATGGAAACTGAGGAAAAGCAGTACGGACTTTCTAAGGTCCCAAAAAAGATTACACATTGTGAAACAGTTGGAAAAGAATGCACTCCACACAGATCAAGAGAGTGATTTGTACAAGGAACAAATAATGCTTTAGGATTAAGTTTACGAATCCTCGCCTGGATAGGTTCTCTTTAAAAGAGATATTCTGGCAACCTTAGTTATGACCTGACTAAAAACAGGTTAACCGATAGCCGGATTTTATTGAGGGTTGACACCCCTAGTACAAACTGAAGAGAACCCCTAATACTTCTTTTCTTATCCATCCGCTCTCTACTACGTACTGTCGAATTCAGCCGCGTTTCTTTGTCGTTTGTTGAATGAACTTATAAATTTTAATACGCATTATGTTGACTTATTGAAGTTAACTGTCAAGCATCCGTACAAGGATCAAACGCCGATTGCTTGGTCGGCAATACTCTCAACTTGCTTTTCGAATTGACTGTTTCCGATGGTGATGTTAGTTCCAACATCGAAAGCATCTCTACTGTCCCGTTGGAGATCTACAAATAATGACTTTTAGTGCGACTTAAGTCTTGGAAGATGTCTCCTTGTACAAGGCATTGATCTTGTCAATGATAAAAAGACGAATCCTTGATCAATCTGTAAGATAATTTACTGCATCTGAACAAGGATCAAACGATGACTTCAAACTTCGCACTGGAATTAAATCGTTCCCAGTCCGCAAGTGTCATCGTCACTAGATCACCCCCGTCTTCAGACCATGTTCTCGAACGATATGAAGGGAGGGGTCAGCGACTTCTTAGATATCCTCGAGACTGTTGCTGTACTCGGACAGTCGAGGATTTAAAGCGGTTCTACGCAGCAGACAAGTACGAGATACTTGGAAGTAGAGTGCCTATATAATAAGAGTGGCGACATACGGGAAACACTTTCTGATTGGCTTAGAGACCTTTTCTACCGCCCGAGGCGGTCTTTTCCTAGCTCCCGTAAACTTAACATGCGAACTTTTTGTGTGTTCGAGAAAAACGTGTGTACATTAAATAAAAAAAGAAAATATAGCTTATTCATGTTCTAGAATATTTATTAATTAATATTTTAGTGTTTTGTCAGTATACATTTGAAGACTTTTTAAGTAAATAGCTTTTTTTGAACAACATGGTGTTTCCAGCAATCTAAGTTCGCGCGTTGAATAATTCATCTAATCGAATACGCATGTAATTAAGCGTTTATATGATTCCTTTATACCGAATGTATCCATATTATAACAATCATATGCTTTTTGTTCTCCTTGAAATGATATATTAATTCGCCCAGCAACCTACTTTGAGACGATTCTGGTAGAAAATTGGCTGCCGCGCATTGGGAACAATTTGGTCCCTTGTCGCCACTCTATTTGGAAGTTGTAACGGTTCTTTCTTCAGTCGTCTCCCAATCATATAACTAGTCTACGAGTATATTTCAATATTTATTAACACATCTTGACTGTTTGCGATAGAATTATTATTTACAGGAACATTAAGCCTACCATCACGGTCGGGAATAATCTCCATCGCTCTCTTCGTGCAAGTCCTCTTTTTTTTCACCCTTCTCAAAACGGGTTTCTTTTCCCATACACGAGGGGGGACCCCCGTGGAGTCCGATTCCGCGTCCATATGCCCTACCCAAACCTGGTGAGGCCACGGGGAAACGTCATAGAAGTGTTCCGCTTTTTTGGCAAGTAAGGTTTGTCAGCAACTTGGGCGAAGTATTGCTCCCGGCCAACAGACATCAAAATGAGCTGAAATCTTCCGTTTATATGATTTCATTGTGTACAGATATGTATTTTAATTAACGTCGCACTGGAGCAACACAACGGGTTATTGGCGACGGTGCGGGATGAACTCCCAAGGGAAGGATCCCAGGACAACACCGCGTAAATTTGAACCACGGTCAGGTGACGAGGCAATACCCGAGCTGGCACCCCTCTCTCCAAACGTCCACACCGCGCCAACGTGAGGACATTTGAGGCCACGACAGATTGAACGTGTACTAGCCCCCCTGCACAAATTGATGTTCTTCCAACCGGGCTACTATTTTCGGTAGTATCAGCATTTAAGCAGAAAGTAATTATCAATAATTCAGCATTGAAGCAAGACAAATAATATCGTGCACGTTTTAGCTACGATCCAAACATTTATTATTTCAAAAGTTATAGTAGATACAGTTAAGACTCAAGTAGTCAGATATTGTCAATAGGGGAACCGGGACAGAACGGAACCCCCCCCCCCCTCCCTACTTTCGCTATACGATTGTGCCGACTGATGAGACGCTTTGAAACTAATAAACAACAGGAAGGGTGTGGCTACATACTTCGAAACAGAATAACTTTAAACTACTGAATCGATGATTAGCCAACAGATGGCAGCACATCGACACGTCTCGTTTTTATGGGGAGGTCACATTTTCACGACATTCAATCATACTCAGACACGCGGTTGTAATTTTGACCCAAACCAGAGGCCAACTAATCCCTGGTTCGGCACCCCCAGAGGTATTGATTTATTATGGGAACATGGAGGACTTTGACCACGACAGATTTATCGTGCACCAGTCGCCTTTATCGTACACGGGAGTTTTCGGTCAGCTGGGCGGTTGATGATCAGTCAGTCACGAGCTCGATGCCCTACCGACCTGGTCACCCGGCCCTAAATATCTGTAATGCAAACTAATAATAATCCTATTCATATGCTTGTTTATTATTTTTGCTAACAAAACATAGTTACCAGTAAAGTAACTGTCTGTTAAATTGTCTTAACTGTCATGTGACTGTCTTAAAACTTCCAAGCTTAATTTATTGAGAGCACAGAGATACATGTTTATACATAAAAACGATAAGTCAAGTGCTTTATGCATACCTACTACTTTTCTCATAAGTTTATTAGTATAATGAAACCCTTCTTAATATGTTAAGGAAGTATGAAAACAATTCAGTTCATATGGAATGAAGTATGTATTCAGAGTTGATCTTTACTATGCAAATGGCAATAAAATATTTGATATGTTTGTAAGATATTTTTTATCAAAGATTCATTTTGAAAATGCGTCTTTTAATATTTCAATTTTCACAAGTGTGCAAGAAATACTTTCTCTTTAACATACACAATCAATTAAAATAATTTACAATGTAAAAGGTATTTTAACCTGTAAATGTTTAAATCCACTTGTGCAAAAATACAAAAAATAACATTTTATCTGAAATACATCCACGAGTAGAAATATAATAAATGCTTGACAAACTCAAATATAACATCTGATAAAGTGATAAAATGACACCATGAAGATACTTTAATTATGAATGTATTTCTTGATTACTGACAAGGTAATAAATCTATATTTACTTGAGTTTGGAATATCACTGGTAATTTATTTTGATACACAAGGGCCAGTTTGCTTCACACATGCATCAAAAATAAATGCAATTTGAGTTTAATACCATAGGTAGGTAGTTAAATAAAGTCGCACGGAAGCAACACAAAAAATTTGCAAAATTGGTAAAGAGAAGCTTATATGATAAAATCGTAACACATGGTTTTGAAAAAGGTTCAAATGCATTAAATCTCAATGTTGCATAAATAATAGTAATTACTGGAAGTTCAGAGCTATCACATAATTTAAAAGTAAAGTAACATTAAAATAACAATGATTGTTGTTGTTTAGTTTGAAAAAATACTATTTTATTTTATAATACAGCAGCTGCTATGAAAGAATTGTAAACATCAACATGAAAAAATGTTTTGAATCACAAGGTCTCATGAATATTTCATTATGAAATCAGAGGATTTTTGTATATGAATTTGCACTATTATAATGATGACTTTTTTTTACCTGTTATTTTATTTACAGGAAAATTACGTTTAGTATAAAAATAATTAGAGTATTTTTTAACATAACAGAATTAAAAATTACCCACTGGAGTACACTAATCCTTTGCAATTATAGTAAAAAGTAAATTTTCACTTCGTTGTGATGGTTTATTACTTCTACACCCCCCTTAAACCGTCTCGCAAAATATTTCAATAAATAATTTAGGAAAGTAAAGAATTTAAAACAATTGATCTTTGTTTGTGAAAGGCAAAAATTGAATTGTTCCTACACTCCTTACGATACAGCTGCAGTCTACATTTATAGCGGTAGCAACTGCCTTGGCGCACTTCTAGTAGCGAGTTATGGCAACCTGTATTACGGTTATTCCAGTTTATGGCAACCTCGGCATGCGGAAAGTTTAAATTTTCATTTCAATATTCTAGAAAGTTCTTTCAAAATCCGTTGCAGTCGTTTGATTTGAAATTTTTCTTTGATTCTACTGGTTATTTTAATTTTCCTCAACCCATTCCATTAAAACTACTTAATACAGACTGCAGTCTACATTGCAATTGCAGGGCTCCTAACAGGTTTAAAGGTCTAAAAAGGTGACAAAAGTGACTAATTTAACCAAAAAGGTGACAAAAAGTGACTAATCAAGCAGAAAAAGGTGACTAAACGAGCAAAAAAAAAAAAAAGAGACAGATAACAATAATGCTAACTATATTCAAGTATAAAGATAGAAAATAAAAAGATTCTCCCCTAGCCTTTCTTTTTCTTTCTTTGGAAGGATATTTTGATTTTCTTTATTTAAAAAGTACATCATTTTAAATATATTAACATAAAAATAAGAAAATCGTAATGACGATTTTTTAATTTGTTCATTTTTGACACTGCTTCAAGAATTTCTTCCTTTTTTTTTGAAAGATTATGTCTCATTTTTTTTGTTGTTGAAAAAGTCTGAAATTATTTTTGTCTTTTTCTTCTCAATAAAAGAATGTGCATTTTTTAAAGTGTGTCTTTGCTGACCAGCATCATCTGAGACTTTTGCCGCTCCTTCAATCATTGCCTGAGCAAGTGCTGCTTCCTTAAAAACTTTATTTTTCATCGCCTTCTTGAGCCTATCATTGGCTTCCTTTAATAATTTTGAAGCACTATCCAATATCACATTCTCTTCCTTACGCAAGCATTTTATGTTTTCGTTCGTCTTCTTCTATCACCTTTCTGTTCTTTGCCAGCTGCTTTAAATTTTTTTTTTTCTCGGCTCCCAGTCAATCTTTTTCTTTCCTGTCCTTCTCTAATTTTTCTTGTGCCTCATGTTTTATATCTTACTAGGAAGGTCTGCCCCCTGCTCGCCAACCCCTGGGGATTGCTACGCAATCCCATTACTTACGTTGGTTGCTTCGCAAACCAACATTACTTTCGCAGAGTGCATCTCCTGGACAGCGAAACTATCTGAATAATTCCTATAATCCTGATTTGACTTTCTGGTCCATGACGTCACAGCGAGGGCTTCGCCCTCTGCTCAGACCCCCCAGGGATTGCCACGTAATCCCGTTTGGGTCGCGAAGCAAACCAATACTTTTGCAAGTGATTTCACTCTTTTTTACTTTAACACTTAATGCACCCTAAACTAATAGCCGCATCAGTAAAAACCTTCTGCATCTTGTTCCCTGTACAATTTTAAGTAATCTGTGTTAATCTCCTAACTTTACGTTCTGTACTTCGTACTTTCTCCGTAAACCTTCTGAGAACAAAGTGAAGAAAGCGAGCCCTTTTCCTCGCCAAATGAAAAGAAATAAATTTTATGGCAATTGTTGCTACCATAAATAAATATCTGGCAAACCCGATAATCAAAAATACAACCCACAACTGCAAGCGGAACCTGCTATGCGAACTAAAAAATACGAAATTTGTGTGACCAACTTTTGATTGCATCGAATTTATTTATAACCAATTTTTGAAATAATTGTACCATAAGAAAGAGTGTAATGTAATGCATTCAGTGATGTTCTCAAATTTTCAACAACAAATTTTCATGACAAACAAATTTCAACTTTGTATCATGTTTGGCTTCTTTATGGGAATGTAGTGAAGGAAATACTTTCGCTCTGCAATTCAATGTTTAAGCAACCTTTCAGCAGCTGGCTTTAGGCTTAGCCACCTGCTTGAACAATGGCTTGATGAAATGGTGAGTGGGAAGTTTTGTCTTAAATTTGTTTGTATGTTGACCAACGCTTAGGCCATTGATTAAAAAATCTGTGAATATCAAAAACTAGTTCAGACACATCTTCCCCTAACTCTTTTCGACCTTTAAGAAAAGCATTATGTATTGTGTGAATATTACATGTCTCAATGTTAATTAGTTCTTATTTTTCGGGGAAGAAAGTAATGAGTCATTAATCTTTTTAAAAACTGACTTTCTAAAAATAAAAAACCTCAAGAATTTGTAATAATCAACTTCGATGATAACAGAGAATGATTTTCAATTCGTTCGCAACGCTCCTTCAATATTTAACCCTCTAGATTCAGAGACGGCCGAAATTTTTGCAATATCTGGTTACGGAGGGGTTTGGAATCTTTCAGATCTCAAGCTCCTGAAGAAACGGCTGAAGTCCATTAAGATTTCCATGCCCTCATTTCTGTGCCACAAAGAGAGCAGAGCGTGAATAGCCTTTGTTCCGTAGACAGGAATGTCAGGGTTCTCGATGGGGAGCTTCGGGCACTTAGAATGTGTAAGAGGTTGATGATCTATACCCTTAAAAACTTTGCCGAAGACACCTTCGAGTGTAAATTATCATTCATATTGGATTCCACCATCATTTCAGTGTTTACCCTGACGTATATATACCTTCTAGACATAATCAGACCCACAATAGAAACTGCAACATGTGATGACAAAGGTACTAAACGTATTACCTCTCCTCTTGGGTTAACGTTGAGTTAATATCAGCTTGATCCGTCCAGTCTCTTGGCCTCTCCATTCTCGTCTTATTCCTGAATCCAAAAATAAAACGGGTCTGCTGAGACCGCCCTCAGATCTGTGTATGGAGGATGTTATCCACCCTTTTAAGTGACCACTGGCATCGATCACCATTTACGAGCTGTCAGCGTCTGACCTACTAGAGGGTTACTCCTATAGTTCGACCCTGTTGACCGGTGATATCTATCTTGCACCAAATGATACGCCACACAATACTATGAAAAGAAAACGTTAGTCGTAAATGTCACTCAAGTTAGGTAATTAGGTAAGAGCGGTCGGACATGTAGATGGCCCTGCTTCCCTTAAACTTCGCTGCTTCGTTTTACTGATAGCCTTTTCCTGTGGGAACATTTTCAGAACTTGCAGCTAATACACCGCAGGCAAGGTGAAGTAACCTTTTACGAGGCTTTTGAATCCATTCTTGCAGTGGAATGTAGTGCATTTCAAAATTGAATTCATACAAACCCTGTTTTTTTTAGAGAAAATGATTTTTTTTACTGTGCATCAAGCACTCTTTTTTTCTCTAAATAAAATTTAAGAACTTAAAACCCCTGAAAAGGTGACAAATTGTCAAAAAGGTGACAAAAAATAAAAAGGCGACGTGTTAGGAGCCCTGCAATTGCAATATTATATTTTGACAATGCATTTACAGACCTGCCAACCTGGCAATTTCAAAAAGCCTGATACTTTTATCAACATCACGGCCTATTTTACCTATGATAACTTATGTATGATCACACTATGAAAAGGGTAAGGGATTTACAATTTACTAAGAAATACACATACTAAAAAGAAATACTCAAATTTTGTATTAAATATTTTATTTATTAAGAGTTGCAACAGTTGCTGACTTAGCATTTTTCAAAAAAGTGGAATCAAAATTTCTTTCATAACAAACATGTTTTTGATTGGCCTTAACAATAACTAAATTCTCCAAATTCTGTATGTTAAGACATGCTCTGAATTGGGTTTGTGTTTTTGTACAAAAACTAAATACCCTTTCACAACTTGCATTGCTATGAGGTAAAGTCAAAATTGCTAGCATAAAATCTGCTAATTTTTTGTAAGCAGAATTATCGGTGGATATGAGAGAATTTTCTTCAAAATGCAAACATTTTGCGAAAAATCCTAAAAAAACCCTCAGAAAGCCGGAGATTTGACGAAAAAGCCTGAGAAAAGACTCTGAAAGCCTGAGACCTGAGATTTGATCAAAAAGCCTGAGACTCAGGCTAAAAGCCTGAGAGTTGGCAGGTCTGCATTCAATACACTAAATTTTTAAAATAAATTCACATTTTTTTGATGCAGTGGTGTTCTGATTGGCTGACAGAGGGTTCATTTCACTACCATCAACTTGAGTTTGAGTGAATGAAATGAGAACGATAATCTTTGGTTCAAATACCAAAGACTGGATTATGTGAGTTCGAGATTGATGTTTCAATTAATCTTCATTTTAATATTAATTGTGCATGTAGAAGCTGCACTGGAAATCAAATCTACAAAGAAAACAAGACATTTATTAAAACTGCATATTTACACGACTTTCCAACTAATCTGAAAACTAACTTTATCATTCTTCCAAATTAGAATACCGATTCATGTTAAAGATAAAATAAAATTGCATGGGGAAGTTGAAAATAAATTGAAACATCAAATGCTAATTCGAATCCTCCAAAACCTATGCAGTAAAATAAACATAAAGTGAAAGGTGCGAGCAAAATAATTGAATAAAAGGATTAAAATAGAAACTAAGACATTACACAGATAAAACAGTCTAACATACAACTCTAAAATATAAAATCAATCAGTTAAAACACAAAATGTACTAATTACGTATGAAACAGATTTTGAAAACCTTGCCAAGAAATTTAAAGAATCAAGAACTAATTATTTTCTAGATGTATCCATTGCAATCTAGCAACCACATGTTCAGAATTTTGGCTTGCTTGGGGCCAAAACTTCAAAAAGTATAATCACTAGCCAATATGAAGAGTAAAAGTCTGAAAAAGCTACAATAATCTAAACTTCATTTTCAAAGACAAGTTAAAACACAATTTTTATAAATATAGTCTCAGTTGAAGGTTTTTGGTTTGTCACTCTACGATTATCTTTTCGCTACATGAGGGCTGGTTGATAATTTCGGTTGCTTTTGGCACAAGGGTCATATTTGGCCAAGCTGTGCCAAACACAAGACAATGTGAAGTAATAGGGAAAAGAAAGGATGGAGAACGATTGCTTGGGTATCCTGGGGTCATGATCCACAGGTTTACCAGGTTAAGTAGTAAACACCAAGGGAAGAAATAGATCACTATGGTACTTTGGGTTCGTACAGAACGTACACACCTAAAGATGTGTCCCAAAGGGAGCTGAAAATTTAGGAAATGTGTCGCATCGATAAAAATACAGATCTTAATGGATTAACACTTCTGTTAAGTCTTTAAAAAGGGAAAGAATCTGTATATAGTTATCAATCTTTGCTCTAATTTAATAGACAACTGTAACTTGAAAATATCTCTCTACACCATAAGAAAAGAATCTACCAGTAAAAGAAAGAACTAAGATTACTAACAATAATCTTAGTAAGAAAAACAACTAAAGAATACCTAGCACACTTTTTGTAAGAAAGGCACGGGCTTAATCAATGCATGTTGATTCCCATTCCTGCATCAATGAAAACTAAATGAGAAACACAAGACGAAAATAAATCCCGAAATACCATCCACGACCCTTTGTGGCCTAACCCGAACACATTTCATTCGTATCGGATCACTGACTGAAGACATCTTCACATAATTATTGTAATCGAACAGAAAAATGTGGAAAATTCACGTTATTCACTCATATATCAGGCATACTAGTAAAAAATAAAGAATTTTATTCTTCACATACAGAAACACTACACATAAAAATTCAAAGACTCCTGAGCCAACAATAAAAATATTAAATATTATAAACTACGATTTCAGTGAGACGAAACAAACACATTTAAAACCACGTGTAGTGGGAACGATCTCGTCAAACAAGAGTGAAGGCGATCATGAAAAGATGAGTTGAAAAGGATGACAATGTTCAGACCAGAGCAGAGGAATTCTCTTTTTCTTCAACCGATAAGTCGCACTGGGCTTCCAGTTTGTCTGATTGTATTGGCATCACAGAGCTGCTTTTGTAGCATCGTCGACAAACGGCCATGTATTTGTCTGTTCCTCCAATGACTTCAAGCTGTATAAAGGATCAAAAGGGTTCACTGTTTGCATTAGTGCAGCTAAGAATAAGTGAAAACTCACCCACAAAGGTCCCTAGGACCAATTCTAAATGTTAAGCTTTCAAGCCATTTCAGCAATTAAAATGTTTAAAACATATTCTTTAAGTTACATCAATCTTTACAAGTTACAATATTCTTTAAATGCCACCCCCCCCAAAAAAAAAAAAATTCTAAAGATTATTGCAGCGTCAAAAAAAAGGGGCAAGTTTCAAAATGAAAACTACCTAAAATTAATGAAAAAGCTTAAATTAGCCATATCTGTGTCGTAAGAAACAATACAAACCAGAAAAAGTAACTCAGATCTACTATTGTTACATGCATGGTGGAAGTTCGAACTGGGTGAAATAGATTTGGCAATATTTTATCAAAATGGCACCAATAAAAGATAAAAATAAGCAACTCAAATTTTCTGAAATCTTTTAAGAAGCATAGTTGTAAATTTTTCTTGAAAGTTGGCAGCAGAGAAGGTTTTAGGACAATTTAGCAATTGAATCACTGAGTTGGATGCTTTTCAATCATGATTGCTTGGCACAAACATCTTTGAAATTGGCACCACTTGAAAATTGTCTCTCTAAAGAACGTCTTGGTTATTACTACATCAACTTGGAAACTTTGCATTTTTCTAGAGAAGGTGGAGGTTGGTTGGGTTGTATGACACAAGGGGCAAATTTGCCTATGCTGTGCCAGTGCCAAACGGACAAAGTCAAGTAAAGTACACACACAGCTTTACAAACACGGAACAGAGAAATACACCTATGAAGCAATAGAACCTGTACCGCCTACAACTTGCAGGTTGTTGTTGGTGCAGTGGGCAAATCCACTCAGCCACGACAGCTGGGACAGATTGCCATGACTTGCACCAAATAACCAATTTGGTGTCATTTGAAAATTGCTCACATTACAAAGAAAAATCTCGAAAATATTTATCTGTTCACAAGACCAGGAAAAGTGGTATTCCGAAAGAGTTGACAGGTATGTTAAGGCAATTGCCAAAAGCCCAGCTTGAATGTTCTGTACTAAAATGATATAATCTGTACAAAGTATATTTGCTGATTTCCATTTTGAACCTTTCAACGAGTACTAAGGGGCTCTTCCCCTGCTCGTCAAACCTGTAGGATTGCTTTGCAGTCTTCATTGGTTCACTGTGAGAACTTTGCTCACTTCGCTCGCATCAATGAAGACACGTGTCATAGTCAAAAGATTTGTTTACAAAAAAATAAAATAAAAATAATTTGAAAAATATAAATTTGTTGTACTACAGAAAGGTTATACAGTACCTCTGGAATCAGGACTCGAACAATTTGGAATTTAAATGAAAACTTTGAGCAAATGTGACTCGAAATGTGATCACTGCTTTGGAAATCTAATATCCAGCATCTTGTTTGTAAGCTGCAACAACTCAACTAATATGATTTTTTTTTTCAATAAAATTTCATCCAATAAACACTATACATTCGTAGTAAACAAACAATTGTGTTGCCAACATTTGTTGTGTATAGTGTTGCCCGAAAATGATAACAAATTATGTCTTTTTTGTGAGCCACGTAAGAAAATTATATATACATACATTGGTTCCACATAGATTGGTTTGTAGAGATGCCAAACATTGATTAGGTATTGCAGGAATCGAGATGTGATTTTCAGAAATGGTTGAGTAATAATTTCATGAAGAAAGACTTTGATATTAGATTAGCAGACTTTTTAAAGATGTCATTTTAATCAATGTTAAGGATGTATAGTTGGTTCAGTTCAATGGCACATAGGCCATATTTGCCCAAGATGTGCCAAATACCATACAAGCATTGGAAAGAATACACAAGAAAAGTTTTACATTGACACAATAAAAAACAAGCACAACCAGGGAGGAATCGAACCTGCAATGCCTACAACTCGCATGTAGCTAGGACCCACTGTACCATGGTGGGACCATAAATAACAATGAAGCAATAGTTTTAGTTTCATTGTTTCTTGGCTGCATTAATTCTGGTTTAAAGAAACATCATCATGACCTAAATCGACATTCAAAACAAAATTTCGATAGTCAAATACTGTAAGTATTTAAAAAACAGTTTGCTTAAAGTCTGAACTTAAAAAAATTACAAAACCCAAAAGAGCACATAAAGCTAGTTTCCATAAGAAATGTTGCTGTATAACGGCGTAATGATAGATAAAAATCTTAAATCTTTCTGGAATGACTTGCTTTTATGTAGTAAGTTATTGAATGTTATGGAGTATGTTTGGCCAAGTAGTGCCAAACACAAGATAAAAAGCATTTAAAACAAAATCAAGATTCAACAATTTATTACTTAAAATTGAAATCAGTCATGATATGAAGTCCAAAATAAAGTGATTTGGGTACAAAATGAGCGTTTGTAATGATTAAAAATAAATTTTTGTGGGGAGGATTTCCAAAATGGTTTTTAATTTGTTGTAGCAGGTATTTTCATAGTAATTAAAGGCAGAAAAATCCTCCAGACTAGCATTGCTTGATGCTTCTTGATTGACAAAAAATGATTTATTCCTTCATTGTACAGTACAAAGTCCCATATCCATACATCCGAAATCAGGAATTATCCAAAAGTTGAACGTTTTGTAAACCGCAGCGGCCTTTTATCTCTCACTTTTTCTGTTTTTCCACCTCTTATAAGAACAATCTTTAAAGAACAAGGCGTTCAACCTGGACCAAATTATAGATACAGTTCAAAATAACAGACATGTTCAGAGTAAATACCACAGACAAATTAGATTCGTAAGAAAAATTTGCGGCACTGCGTACATAACGCATGGGGGAGTGGGGTTAAGATTAGGTTTTTTTTGACAAAAAACTGCAAATGATCCAAAATCCGGTATGGCTGGGTTCCAGAGGTTTCCGGTTTTTTGTACTGTATTTCACTGTCCACAGTAGCCATCAAAGTTGATGAAAAATGGTTGGGAGAGTATAATGTGTGGCTTTGCTTATACATTTAGAAGGTTTGGTTTCAGTTTTATGACACAAGGTTCATAAGCAGACAAGTTATGCCAAACACAAGGTTTAATATAATCAATAAAAAAAAATTGAAAGAAACAGCCAACATAATAGCTGTCTAAATGTTAAGTTTTCAAATGCTATAAAAAAAAAGGCTAAGTTAAAAACATTTAAAAAATTGAAAAATACAAATACAAATATTGACGACCAGCTACAGGCTCAAGCTAAACAAGGCTGGTCCTTTGTTTATGAATTCTCCAATTCCCACTGACTATCCAATTGTGTCTTAAATTCGTACACTCCCTTCGAATTAACTATATTTTCTGGCAACATGTTCCAACTGTCTATTACCCTATTAAAGTAGTAGTTTTTCCTTAAATCCCGATTAAAATGTGTCTTATTCAATTTATACCCATGGCCCTTGTTCCGTTATCCATATTGAAATTTAAGCCCTCTGTGTCCCCTTGTTTTACAAACTTGAAAAGCTGAATAAAATCCCCCTCCTTCTTCTTCTTTCCAGTGTATACATGTTTAGCTCACTTAAACGTTCATTATAGTCGAAATTTGCTAGCCCCTTTATTATTTTTGTAGCTCTGTGCTGAACCCTTTCAATTGATTCTATGTCCTTTATCATATATGGAGCCCAGAATTGTACAGCATATTCTAGATGTGGTCTTACTAAACCCTTATATAATGGCAAGATTATATTCTTATCCCTTGAAGTTACAGTCTTTTTAATATACCCCAATAACCTATTAGCCTTTTTACCCGCAGCTGAACATGGGTGACCCATTTTAAAATCCCTGTGAATTATCACCCCAAGATCCTTGACTGTTTCTCCCTCCTTTACCTTTACTCCCTGCAGACAGTACTCGGCTCCACTGTTCCTGTAACCCATATACAGAACTTGACATTTCCCTACATTAAATGACATACCCCATTTTACAGCCCATTCGGATATCTTATCAAAATCTCCTTGTAAATTTTCTATCTGTAACTGTCCCCCATATTTTTAAGTCATCTGCAAATATACTGATTCTATTCTTGATCCCCTGACCTATATCATCTATGAAAATTATAAATAAAATTGGTTCCAAAACTGATCTCTGAGGCACCCCACTTATAACTTCTGTCGACTGTGAATAATTTCCTTTTACCTGGACTCTCTGCTTTCTACCCAATAACCAATTTTTTATCCATATTAATGTTTTTCCCTGAATCCCCAGCCTTTCCAATTTAAACAGTAATGCCTCATGAGGTACTTTATCAAAAGCCTTTTGAAAATCTATGTACATGATATCCACACTGCTCTTATTATCCAGCTCCTCAGTAATTTTTTCGTAGAACTTCAAAAGGTTTGTAGAGCAGGATCTGCCCTTCCTAAACCCATACTGATTCTCTGATAACAGTCCCCCCTCCTCCAAGTATAACATTATATGCTTTTTTAACAGAGATTCAAATATTTTGCAAATTACTGATGTTAGACTTACTGGTCTATAGTTGCCCGGATCACTTTGTATTCCCTTTTTGAAAATTGGAGTTATGTTGGCCAACTTCCAATCCATTGGCACCCAACCTGTGCTATATGTTGAATTAAATATCGTGTGAATTACTTCCCCCAGTTCTTCCGCGCATTCCACTAGACTCTCGGATAAATATCGTCTGGCCCTGGTGCTTTAGATGGCTTAATTCTTTTCAACTGATGTACTATTTCTTCCCTGTTGAATTTGCATTCTTTAATTATACCCCCTGCAAAGGCTCCATCCTTGGGATCCTTTTTTAAACTATAGTTACCATTGAAAACCCCCAGAAAAAAGTCATTTAACACGTTTGCCATTCCCACCTCGTCTTGAATTAATTCACCTCCCTTCCCCTCTAACGGGCACAGTGTAGTACTAAATTTATTTTTACCACTTGCATATGCAAAAAAATTCTTTTGGGTTTATATTTATTTTCCTTGCTAATTTTTCCTCCAAGGACACCTTTTGCTTCCGACTAATATTTTAAAACTTTTTTCTGGCTTTCTGATATGCCTCCTTGTCCCTGTCGTTACCAGTGCTTTTATATACCCTGTATGTTCTTTGTTTTAATTTTAAAGCTTTGTGTGTTTCCCCTAAAAACCACATAGGGAGCAATTTTCTAGATTTTCCTTTTTTCCTGAACGTTACATGTTTTTTTAACACCCTGTCTAACTTATTCTTGAATTCCTCCCATTGTTCAGAATGATGCAGTGCTAATAATCCCCCTTTGAATGTTTCCTTTAACTCTTCCCTTATCTTATGAAAATTTACCTTTCTGAAATTTGGAATTATTCTACTATTGATTGTGTATGCTGACTGAAAATTTATACTTAATCTGATACTTCTATGATCACTTTCTCCCAGTGGCTCACCTATAACCAAATCCTGCACCCTATCCTCAACATTGCTAAAAATCAAATCCAATATTGCATTGCCCCTAGTATCCTCATACACCATCTGGTACAAAAAACAATCCTGTATCACTTCCAAAAATTCTGCCCCTTTCCCATTTGTAGCTAGATTGTTTGTCCAGTCAATATTTGGATAGTTATAGTCCCCCCTTAAAATTAATTCTCCTTTTTGACATGCTTCGTTTATCAGATTGCACATGCCCTTTTCCTGCTCTTCACTACAAACAGGAGGTCTATATATATTACCTAGAATTAGTCCTTTGCCTTTGTCTGTATTCAGTTTCATACAGACTGATTCTATACCCTCAGTTTTACTATTTAACTTTATTTCCGTACAGTTTAAGAATTCTCTCACATAAATCAAAACCCCACCCCCTTTCCTATTCTCTCTTTCCTCCCTAAACATTGTGAATCCACTTAATTCTAAAATTTGTGCATCTTCACTGCTTGCCCAACTTTTAGTAATCCCAATGATATCTATATCCTCTGCTTGTGCAATTCCCTTGAGCTCATCCATTTTATTTCTCACACTGCGAGCATTTCAATAAAATACTTTTAGCTTATTTTTCACCCTTATATTGCACTTTCCCCTTGTATTATTTGTCTTGGTATTGTTTTTCTCCCTTACATTGCACATTCCCTTTGTATTGTTTGTCTCCTGCAATTTAGACCCTGTTAGTTTTCCTAAGCAAATGTACAAACAGGAATGAAATGTTTTCAACAAAGAATCCTAGTTGCTAGTAAAAAGCCTTAAAACGGATGAGAAAGTATGCAGTTTAAAATCTGGCACACAAAATGTTTAAATGGAATTTAAGAAGCATTTCGATGTAGAAAACGAAGGACAGCTAAGACATATGACATAGATAAAAATATGTAATGCATGCCATAAATAAACTATATGCATCTTAAAAATCCTGAACATTGTAAAACAGGAACAAGTGCAGAGTGGGGAGGATTATCCTGCAAAGCAGCTTCATTGAGAAAAATGTCTATCATAGTATCATCCATAGTATTAGTCATTTGAAAACAATAGCACTAAGGCAACAAAATTGGTGATGGTGAACTCGTGTTTTCAGAACCATGCCTTTCAGAAAAAATGTCATTATTGGTTGATTTTATGATTGGTGTCCCCTTTGAAAAGTTTCTACCTTAAGCATAATCTAAAAAATATTTTCCCTCTGGAAAGTTAAAAAAAAAAGGACTCAATTTTTGTCAACCTTTGGTAAATTTAAAAAAACCTTGCCAAGTTTTTTAAATTAGGACAGACTGGTGACGACTTTTTGGGTGCAAATACTTTGGATGAATGCTACTATATTCAAATACAGCTTGGGAGAATAAAGTACAAAAAATATTTTGAAGCCTCAAGTACTTCTGTATACAAATATTCCCATCTATAAGCATCACTTGGAGTAAAAATGTATGCAAGTGAGGAGAGTAAAATAGCATTTTGAAACAGGTTGAAAGGTAAATTATGTCAAACTGGTACAACACAATGGGCTATTGGTGACAGTTCGGGATCAATCCCAAAGGGAAAGATCAAGGACACCTTGTAATTTTTAATCTTAGTACGATGACAAGGTCAACACCTGAGCAGGCACCCCATGCTCCAAACAGTTTGTCACAGGAAAGTTAATTCTATGCAGATGTAAAAATAATGCATAAGAAAAAATTTAACATCACTGGTTCAAGGAACAGTAACACAGAAAAAGATAGTTCAATGGTATGGAATGTCTAAAATGAATGTTATATTTTAGTGTAGAGCAGGGCTCAAAATACCCGGGTGCACATGAAAATAAAATTGTGCACCTAATTTTTTCCAGCTAGGCACACCTGTGAACCTAATTAAAAAACTTAGGTACACAAGGTGCACCTGTATTAAAAAATATATTTCGAGGCCTGGTGTAGAGATAAATTTATTAGTAACAATCTTTAGAAGAATATTTATCAAGAGTAGCATAATCAAGAATTTTCTTCTAAAGGGATTAAAAAAAACAAAAACATGCAATATATTTTAAAATGAAAATAATGAAAAGAAATCATAAGTGTAAAATTTTAATTATTAAATGGCTATCATTAGAAATATTGAAGTAAACATTTCAGCTATTTTTATACCCTGCACTTAAATTTTTTTTTGCTCAAAGTGTGAATTACTTAGACAGAACATGTTATTTTTGAGTTCAATAAAATAATACATTTTTAAAATATCGAAAACCAATACGTTTAATGTGTGCATTGTACAACTAAATGCAGAAATTTGGTAGCATGTGTTGCTTATATCTCTAGATTTTGACGAAGGCAGTGGCATTATCAGTAATATATGAAAAGTATATCATGATTTTCAATAAGAACTAACAAGTATAAATTATTTCTATAAAACAGTGCTTGTATATATTGTGTAGCAATATAAACAAAACTTCAGGTTCATTTCGGCAGTCAATAAATTGAAATTTTCTGAAAAATGAGATTTTTAACTAGAATGTTATTCAAATGTTATAAAAATTGAATATTCAAATTTTTGGAGAATATTCTCTAACTTTAATAGAGTAAAATAACTTGATATTAGGTACAGCTTTGATAAGAATTGTTTATGCCAATGTTTATCAAGTGCCTTTGTAGTAAAGTTGCAGCAGGTCAAGGCAATCATAGTTTTTTAGGATTATGGTAACCTCACAAAGTTATAATTTTAATTTGTCTTAAAATTTTTTTAACAATTTTTTCATATACAAAATCTTTTGATTCCATTAGTCCTTTCAAATTTTTTAATTTCCAATTCATTTCCATTTCCTGTAAATTTGAAGAACTAAAACTTCCAGTTTGTATTATTTTGAACATGACACAGTAGTGCTGGTGACATTAGGTAGTATTGTTTTTGACGTCTTACCTTTCAAACCCAGGGTACCATGCAATTCGATGTAAATAGCATATCTTATGACATAAATGTTTTATTATAAAATGGAGTTCAACCCATAGAGGTTGGTAATGAGCCACAACCTTCAACATCAACAGCGAGTGCACCAATTGTGATATATGTGAGCAGTGATTAACATTTGATGAGTAAGAATTAAAGCAGTGTAGTACTAATTTCTTTCACTCTCATTCACCAAATGGCCTCCCTGAGAATTCTACACCTTAAACCTAGTGGCTGCTTCCCAACACAGTCAGGTGTGGTTTTTAAATTTTTTTATTTAAATCTTTAAATTTTTTTAAATAATATCCTTTTTTTTTTAAATTTTGTTTTCCCTTCTTTATTAAGTGTTGTAGAAAAGTTCCAAGGTGTTCTTACCCAAAATTGGAAGTTGAATTTTTCTGGTGGTAGCACAACTTTAGGAAATGAAGGATTGCTAATTGTTTATTCCCTGGATTGTCTCTATCATTACAATTCTTTATGTTAATTTTTTAATCATTTTCCACAATGATTAAAACTGCTTTAAAAAAAAATTCTTCCTTGAGGACATATAATATCAAAACTTACCAAAACTGCCACAATAAGTCTTTATATCAAAGCTGTATCTAACATTATGACTGTCTGTATTTGCTCATATTGTATGATAGCAAGGTTACCTGAGTTTCACTTCCTATCCTTTGAGTGTAGGAGGCTTCTTCATAGCAGAGCATACACACAGAGTGGAGTTTGATGACACTTTCAGCCAGTGGGATCAACTCCAAGATGGTACTGAAGCCCTAGAGTACACATAAAAACAGTAAAGCTTTGAAACAATGCAGTCTCAATGTAAAAGGAGCAGGGAGAGATTACAAAGATTTCATAACTGGTTATTCAAATTGCTATACCTCCATTTTTTCAATTCCAAGGTGGTTCACCCCTAAAAATATAACTGACGTAAGGCATAAAGTTGAACTTAGTTTGTTTATCAACTGTTACATTTTGTTATGCAAAGTCTCACTAGATCAGGACCTATGATTTAAAACCCATTGCTAACCACTATGAACATCCAATCCACGACAGGGGTTCGAACTCAGAGCCAGTTAACCACTCGCCTACCAGGAACAGTCAGCTTTAGATGCAGTTCTTCAGAATAGCCAAGCAGAAATTTCTGCTTAGAACACTAGGTGTTCATTACTTTAAAATCTCTTTCATCATCACTTTTCAGGTTGTTATTGCTCAAATGCATTCTTTAACCAAACATGTTTCACGGTAGTTACTTGATAGTTGTACTAAATTGTGAGCTTCAAGATAATTCAAGCAGTTAAATTAAGTGGATTCATAATGTTTGGCATTCTATTCCAGATGCAAAAAACTTACACTATAAAAATGCAAGTACTTTTTAAGAATTTCAAAAAGTCTTCAAGGACCTCATCCCACTTGTTTAGCCTTAAAAACGTAAGGATTTCATTCCATAAGAGGATTTTTATGACTAAAATTGCTTTTAAACACATTTCAAATCAGGGGCATACAAAAATAAGTTAATTTCTACTTTCCCTTTTTATGTGGGTTAATTTACTAACCCTGGGTAAAATTCAACAAAATTTGGGTACCTTTGTTCTTTTTAATGTTTCTGGTTCGAGAAATAAAATTAAAGTACTTTTCGAAGGTTGGTTGGCTTTTAGGGGGACAATGACCATATTTGGCCAGGCTGCGCCAAACACAAGATAGACAACAAGTAATGGACATACATATATAGTGAAAGCTTTACTGACACAGAAAAGAAAAATACATCCAGGGAGGAATAGGCTGCTTTTATGGCACAAGGGCTAGATCTGGCCATACATCATCTATATTTTACAGGAACTTATTGATAGGTATCTGGATCAACCCCCAAAGGGAAAGATCTGAGGTAAATTTGAACCACGGTCAATAACAAGGCACCCCACTCTTACCACACCAACATGATGACATTTGAGGCCTCAACAGATTTAACATGCACCAGCCCCCTTTGAACATGACGGTCTTTGATTGGACTAGAACTTGCAACCCTTTGATTGCTAATCCGTTACTCTAGCGAGGAATTGAACCTACTCCTTAAAGACTGATATCCTGAACAAGAGAAACAAGTTTTAGAATAGTACACAACTAACCTTTCTCTGATATGTTCCATCGAGCGCTGCAATGATGACAATTTTACCACTGTTGGCCATCTCTTCAGAAAATGGAACAATATTTGGGAACTAGAAAAAGTTACAACCTGTCATCCAACAAACATCAACTGTGCCTTCTACAGTCAAGGATGGCACATTAGGAAACATAACATATAGTAACAAAAAGCTTACAAACTGTCCCTCGTCAATGCCAATCACACTGTAGCCGTCTGCTTGGGTACGAAGATCAAACAAGTTGTTGACTGACACAGCATTGAGAGCTTGCCTGGAAAAAATATTTCATCCATTCAAAGCCGAAATTTTGAGTTAAATCAAACTTATTTGAGTTTACAGAATGTAGTGAGAAAAGCAATGCTTATGAGCAAAATGTTTCCCTAATCCAGTTTAAGAAAGCAATTTCATTTATGAATTGTCAGAAATAATGAATCTAGAATGGAATGTTTGATTATGATTTGTAAGCCCTGATTAAATTTATGTCAGGGGCTCAATCATGTAAAGATGGTTTTAAATAATATGAGAAAATCAATAAAATGGAAATTAAAATTAATTCTGTCACATTTGGGTGTCACTTAGTAAAATCCTGTGGATTCACACAACTTTTTTCACATAAATGACTAAAGAACATAATAATTATATATTTGCAATTCTAGTGAAACCTTAAACAAAAAAAATGTTTTAAGAAAATGTTAGAGCTCAACCAAAAAGATGCAATAAAGTATAATTATAAGAGCATGTAAGAATAATCATCATTCTGTTATTCAAAAGTAATAATTATTCTGTTTAAAAAAAAAAAAAACGAAATTTTTTTAAAAACTCTATTTCTTTTACCCATGTCTTCAACTGCGGTTAGTCTGATATATATCAAGTGGTGTCAAAGTGCATAACACCGGTTTTATTCGGAATTATGCTCAAATGGCGCACCTGCTGTGAAGGAAACTAGTCTGGACAAGTTCTAGCGCAAGACGAAATTACACAATTTTGTACTAGTCAAAAAAAATCAAGTGCTTTCAAGGACTTTTTACCAAGTTCCGTAATTTTCAAAGACTTTCAAGGGCACCTAGTTCAGAAAAATAAATTCAAGGACCGTGGGAAACCTGTATATATAACAAAAGTGTATTCAAAAAATTATATGAATGCTCGTAAGTGGCCACTGAATGAAACAAATTCAGTGGCCACTGGTCACTTACACAATTTTTTAATTTTCACCTTCTGAACACATCTTACAGGAATTGAACCTACACCACCTACAATGCTAAGGGTAGGAATGAATATGGCACAAGGTCCATATTGAGTCGAGTTGAACAGAATCAAGTAAATGGAACATACAATGGATATATACGAGAGTTCTTAACTAACACAGAATACAAGAAATACACCCAGGAAGGAAATGAACCTATGCCGCCAACAACGTACAGGTTGCTTATGCAGTGGGCAAACTCACTGAACTAAGGTGACCCCTGGATTAGTGAATACAAAACATGATGTATTCAGAAAAACGCTATTTCACACACCCAGTAAAAGGTCTATGGAGTGGCATTGTGTGAAATCTAAAGAATATATAGTTAATCAGTTTCTTGATTTGTACCTGCTGTAATTGTACTTAATTAGTGCACTTATAAACAGGAACATACACATTAACTTGATCCTAATTCAAAATAATTTCGGAGTTAAAAACAGTTTCATCAAAATCATGCAAGATAAAAAATATGACTCGTATGAAGTCTGAATTTAGTTGAGATTTACGCCTAGGAAGGATAACAGAATGCCAGTAAAAACTAATTAAACAAATTATTTAACATAAATACAATGAAGCATATTACTTGTCATGGGTACATATTTCAGTTTCACTGTATCTTGAATCATGGGGATATCTGACAATGAGGCACTTGTGGCTGGCGATTTCGTACTTCCTCAGTCGACGAACCAATTCTGTGCTGTATTAGAGAAAGCCATTCAAATTTGTGTTAGACACATGCAAATGAAAATAACTTTAAGCTGCATAAAATAAGAATAAACTAAACTTTTGTCTTTTTCTTGTTATAAAACAGATACTTCATTTGAAAGACTTATTTACTACAAGTTAATAAATTGTTTCGATATTTTTAAAAGAATTACTAAAGTTCTTACGTTTTCCCAGAAAACATAGGCCCAAATATAACCTGAAAAAAAAAAAAACATTGACCAATATTTGTTTTAAATTAAACAAACAGGTTATGCATTATTTTGGATTACAAATTTTTTATTTCTAAACTTACTTGTATATGACCTTTAGATTGAGAAGGGGAACCGATTTTTGGAATACGACTAGTAAGGTCCAGCATTTTAAAAGGAAAGCAAGTTTCTAAACACTAACAATTTCGCACAGAAAGCTAAAATTGTTCAGTAAATACGAATACAAAACTCAGTTGAGAAGTTTCCGATTTTAGAAATATAGCGCCAAAAAAATGAAGCCACCAATTTCGAACTAAAGTTCACTTTATATAGTAAAAATTTAGACGTGAAGCCTCATCCTTAGTTTTTATATTACATGACTCAAAAGATATTTTTATCCCTGTATAAACATTAAATTAAAAAAATATTATGCATTTCAATCGTAGAATACTTAGCTTCAAAGACTTAAATTTAATAAATGATTTGTGTATTTACAAATGTTAGAAAGTCTTACTGATCACAACTGTAACTGTATAACTTTGTTTACTAAACAAAATGTTTTACAGCTTTTGTGGATGGCTAGTAATCAGTTTTCAGTTTATGTATCTATGGAATTAACTCGTTATTGTCTCTCGAAACATTTGTCATCCTTCTGAAATTTATTTATTTTGGTTATTACCACCATTTCTAGAGCTATATCGTTTTGTTATAGTTAAGGATAAATTAGGTACATTATTTGAAACAATCATCCTACCAAAAGAGTTTTCGAGGCGCTTCTTCGATTTTTATTTTCTTCAAGAAACATGATCCCATCTTCCAGTATTTTTAGTAAGTTAGGTTCTACATTTACGTAGCTTAGCACCTTTCTATGCAAAAATATCTGAATTTGTGTTGACTCTAAATTAAAGCAAGGTTCCCACGGTCCTTGAAAAGTCCTTGGATTTTTTTTTCCTAACTAGGGGCTCTTGAAAGTCTTTGAAAATTATGGAACTTGGTGAAAAGTCCTTGAAAGTACTTGATTTTTTTAACTAGTACATAATTGTGTAATTTCGTCTTGAATTGGAACTTGTCCAGACTAGTTTCCACAACAGCAGGTGCGCCATATGAGCGTCATTCTGATTGAAACCGGTGTATCGCTCTTTGACACTACGTGATATACAAGTAATGCACGTCTAGATCGTCCATTTTCCACAGTATTCTGTCCAAGTTGACACCTCTGGTCTCCGTTAAGACAACCGCCTTGTTATGTCCGTCACATCATGACGTATCACGACTGGCAAATAACAGCACCGCTTTCTTAGGAAACCGTAGCTTTAGTAGTCAGGACATTATTGGAAACCTGGCATGCATCCAAAGAAATAAAGTCAAATTATTTTTGCAAAAATATAAAAGTTACAATTAAAAATTTTTTTTTTTAGAAAATCACATTTAAAATATTTTTTTGTTGTAAAATCTGTTGAATTTTTCACTATCTTTTAAGATTGCAAAGATAGAAACTCAGACTAGAAAAAAAAGCACTTACACAAGTCAAAACTTTTGATTTGTTTTGTTTCTCAAACAAAATAAACCATGACAGCCGTCTGTTGTAGGCAGTGGACGACAGCAAAGTGGAGATTGTGTAGTGTAGATCGAACCGTGTGTACAAGCTCCAATACTCTTCTTCATGCCCCAAAAAGAATTTATCGTGCGATATTTTATCACACGACCAAAATCAAAATGTGTGCAAGCAGCCTGCTAGTTAACATTGAGACAACAAGCCCAGTTTGCAAAAAAAAAAAAATCCAAATTATAACCAAAATTGATGACCTTTCTTTTTTTGATCCTATCAGTAGTTTGAAAAAATTATACATATATTTTTATATTTCTTACATTTTTCTTTTTAATTGAACTTTTTTGTATTGTATATATTTTTGTATTTATATTTTTTGTATTTATATTTTTTGTATGAATATTTTTATATTTCTTACATTTTTCTTTTTAATTGAACTTTTTTGTATGCCTTGTTTTAGGTCGTTATAAAAAATTTTAGGTCCTTGAAAAATATTTTTTTGGTTTTGAAAAGTCCTTGAAATTTTTTTGCATAAAGGTGTGGGAACCATGTAAAGGTGCAGCTTTGAAGCAAGACTTTCTTGTGGAAACGCTTTTGGCGTGCTCTTTGTGTCGCCAAGAAAGAATTTCTTGTAAAAAAAAACAACGCCTGTTAGTGTAAATTTAATAAAAAAATTCAGGAAAAGGATTTTAAAAATTGAAAAATTCAACACAACTGTTTCCAACTAGGAAAGAATAAACTGATGATTGTTATGTAAGTTTGTCCAAGTTAAATAATTTTTCAAGTCTTATGGAGCTAGGCTAGATTTATGAATACTTTAAAGATTACGTAAAACGAGCAAACTTGTCATTTGGGCATGGTAAAAATAAAATGAAAAGATCTGTAAAGATTGATAAAATTAAAAAAATCTTGAGATTGCCATAATCCTAATTGCACAGGGTTGCCTTTGACTGCCACAATTCACTACAAGAAATGCGCCAAAAGCGTTGTCTCAAATAGTTATCAAAATTGTACAGAATTAAATTCTTGAAAAAATTTATTGTTTTTAATATACTTATTTTGTAAATATTATAACTATGTTTCAGGGATTTGTTGTCATTGTGCCAAACACTTTAAAAGTTTGAGACCTAGTTACAAACAGTTTCCAGCTCTGTCTTCCTCTGCTGTAGTTCAGAGGTGCAAACGTTCAAGTGATGAGCCTGGAAGAAGCACTATCTATGCTCTGTCCACCGCATCAGGAATGGCGGCCATTGCTGTAGTCAGGGTATCAGGACCTAATGCCTCAAACGTCTTCTACAAGATTGGGCGACTGAAGAGCTTGCCTGATGCAAGAAAGGCCACACTTTGTGGACTCAATGATCCTGAAACGGGAGAGCTTCTGGATAAGGCTCTGACATTGTGGTTTCCATGTAAGTGTGGCAGGTAATGAGCTCTTGCAAGAACTTTCATTGTTTTAAATTTATTTTACAGCTGTGATTGAACTGCATGGGCACCTCTAATATGAAACCTGAGTGCTTATATTTTCATTCACTTTATGAAATAATCAGTAATAGTTTCTCCTTATATTAAAAACATTATTTAATAGCTTCGTCTCTGTAAGTTACTGGTGTGGTCATCAAATTGTTTTTTCAGCAATGCAGGGAACATTACTTTCTGGAATTAGCCTTTCTAAAAGGAACAATAATCTCTTATAAGAAACTTGAATGCATAAAATTTTCACTTTTAAAAATAATTAATAACAATCTGTCCATGCATTAAAATTATTACAAAATTATTTTCAACTCAATGCCAGTTACTGGTGTGGTCATCAAATTGGTGTTTTACTATCAAAGTTAACCATCACCAGTTGGCATTGGCTTGGTGACAAAAAATGCAATCAAGCCAAGGCCATTTCACTATGATTTTACTAATATATTTTAATATTGAGAAACATACTTTTAAATTCCCTCTTTTAACTCTGATGGCATACATAGAGACTTTTAGCCAGTTTTAACTTCCTTGACCAATAGAATAGCTACTAGGATTCTCTTAACCAATAGTTGCAGTTTAGTCATTAAAAATCTTGCGATACGCAGAAGATTACTGTTCCATGTGTTACTCACACAATGGTTTTCAGTAAGGTTAGGCTCCTGAATAGTTTTTAAACAGAAAAGTTGATTAAGTCAGCGATAAGAAAAGAAATGCAGCATTCTTGAGGATAGAAAATAACATAATATACTGAGGAAACCAATATAGTAAGAGCCCAGAAGAAACCTGACTATAGAAAATAAAAAGGTTAAATTTATGCATTTTTTAAAAATTATATGAAATTACATGTTGAATATAAATGGGTGACAAGGCCTTTTAAAATAATAGTACTAAATATGATGAAATGTGTTTGAAAACAGAAATTTGTTCTCAATCATGCTGTAAGACTCCCAAATCCTTTTAGGAAAACTGCTTTAGATAAGGATTTTTGTACACCTAATTTTCTAAAGCAGATAGAGATTTTCTTTGCTGTTTTGAAACCAAACTCATTAAAGGAAGGGACAAGTATAAGAGTGATAGATTGAGACACAATATAACAAGAGGTTTATGTTCTCTTTCTTAGTAGCTCATACTTCCCATTTTTACTAGATCTGTATGCTGAACAGAGTTACATCAAGCATTTTCATACTTTATTTCATTTTCAATGACAAAAAAAGCCCTTTAAGAATTTACATATAGGTATAATATATGTATAGAGTGCTAAAAAAATTATTTTAAGTATTTATTCATAGAGGGCTTGTGTTTATAATAAAAATTATAAGTATGTGAAGTAAAAATGTTAACTTATTTTCAAACAAACATTGAATTATTCTAACATAAAAAAATCCTGCTTTGTTGCAAGTATTTTTTTTTCTAATCTTATTTGTAGTCAAATGTTGTGCAAAGTTATCAATAATATGTTGTTCCTATGACTTCTGGTAGTCATTTGTCTGTTGATGTCACATTTACACCACTCAGGCGCATAAGAAATGCTTGGATGTGAAACACTATAACATGTAAAAATTAAAATGAACGCTTAAGTATAAAACTGAGTAGCAAAAACAGAAACTTCCCCACAATGCAATTTAAAGAATGTTTCTTTTTAAAATTTTATAGCTTTTAAAAATATAACAGGCAGTTTGAATTTTATTAGATTTATTAGAGATTATATAGAATTTTATTAGAGATAAGTTTTTATTTTATTCAATTTTGACACATAATTTAAAAAAAATAGTCTTATGAATAGTAAAAATGATGTAGCTCATTTAGTTTTTATGCTGTTTTGGTTCCATTAATAAATTTAAGTTAACACTTGCACCATTTTCTCCATTTGCACATGGAGTAATCTTTTTTGCTTATGGGCCTAAGCAAATTAGGTTTCTTAATCTTTAGATTCATAGAAAGTCGGATGCATATGTTGTAATTAAAGATTTGTGCATTAATTGATTTATCTTTCTATAGCACCTCACAGTTTCACAGGTGAAGATCTCTGTGAACTGCACATTCACGGTGGTATTGCTGTCATTAAAAGTGTTTTGAATGCTTTGCAAAAGTTGCCTCACTTTCGATTTGCTGAACCAGGAGAATTTACAAAAAGGTTAGTATGCTTAAAATAGTTAAAACTAAACGTAGACCAAAAATTGTTTGGAATAAACAAGTACATCTCAGTCGTAATGTTATCACTTTCTATTTGCATTTGTTAATTTACAACTTATCTAGTAATTTAGTTTTATTAGATACTAGATAGAAATATTCACTAATAGGTGTCCTAATGATAAATATTTTTTTAGAAGGCGTTGACCATCACACACACATGTAATCGTGTAATTGTCTCATAGTAATAAAGGTAAAAGCAAATTTCAATTGTTCCATGAATTAAACTAGTATATTTGTACCTGATAAAATGTTATATGCCCTCTTTGAGACCAATTCATGAATATAAATTTCAAATATGATAGGTAGGTTTAAAGTAGTTTCCTTAATTTGTATTATTTTAGCTATCTGAGAATCATGAGATTTGTGATTAGAGTATTACTGCTTTCATCCTACAACATATGTAATGACTAAATGTCCACACCTGTTGGCTGAAAAAAACAAGTAAAAATTCTTTTGTTCAAGAAGTAAAACTGATTATAAGGCATGCAAGGAAAACTGCAGGTTGCATAGAGGAATCAGAGTGTTAAAAATGCTGTTGGTTTTAGTACTTTTATTTGGATTTCTTTCTATATATCATAATTGAAACATTAATTGACTGAGTTGTTGGCATTTCTCCTCGTTACTTATACAATCAGGCTTCGTAATCTGCAGAACAGATCATTCCACAGGAATTAACTTGTCAAAATAGATGGATTGTTCAATTTTTTTGTTGTTGCCCTGGAAATCTTTAACCCTCAAATTTGTAGCATAGAGTTATTGTTTCTATTTGAAAAAATTGATATGAAAACTAAGTAAATTAAAAATGCCTCTTAAACTGAAAAAAATATTAGGTAAAATTAAGGTTTTACAAAATATATGAAATACAAATATAGTGACACTTTGCTTAAGTGTCACTCTATTAACCGTTAGTCTATTATTAAAAGTTAATTAATAAAATATTTAAAGTTGTTAGTACATACACACATGCATACTGATATAGCAACCAGATTGCTGTGAAAAATCATTCTAGCTTTATTGCTGATTGTAAACAATGTAAATTGTATATTGTTTGTTTCTGTAAAATAAAATACATGTATGTAAAGTGTATTTTCAATTCATAGACATGCATTTTTTTTTAATCATTCGTTCATATGCAATGGATGGGGGTGGGTTATTTAAGGTATTTTTTCTATCTGTCTATTTCTAACTGTCAGGACCAGGACAGTTAATGGAAGTTTCACAGCAATATGAATTTATTTATTTGTGTCTATACCAAATCTAATTTTCAATTCTCTAGTATTCACAAAAGATTTTTTGAGAATTTGAATATTTTTAATGTGATTTTGTGATTACTCATTAACAAATGACTAGTTCCTCATTGGAAGCAAAAAGAGTATTGTATATGAGGGACTTCAGATGTCACCAGGAAAAGAAATCCAGGCATACAGATCTGGTGAGCATGGGAGTCAAGTGATGGGATCTCTTCAGCCAATCCATTGTCCTGGAAATGTGGCATGCAGGCAAGCACGCACTGGAGGGACGAAATTAGTTAGCCCGCCATTATGCTTTAGCCACATTTTATGGCTGATGGCTGCTAGTCATGTTCCAACAATGCAAGCAATTCAGACAAAATTCATGTTCGCCTTTTCCACATTGTTATACTGATCCATTCTAAGTTGCTAATGACCTTGCTTACAAAAACCACTGTATTCATATGCACTCCTGAAAGAGCCATATAGCTCCTGAAAGCGTCTACCATGTAACCTCTTCACTTGCGACCATACATTCTGTGATGAAAAGCGTTTGTTTCTGCATGTTCTGTCACCCCTGAAAGTTTGTTGCATTAGTTTTGAAACAACCTATATATCTTATATAGCCGACCAAACGGTATAGTGGTTAAGGTATTAGCCTCTAGATCGGAAGGTTTCAGGTTCGAATCTGGTTCATGACATGGATGTGTGCAAGCGTATGGTGTAGAGGCGGCTGGTGCAACTTAAATCTGTCGTAGCTGAAAGTCCTCACGTTGGGTTGGTGTGGAAGTTTGGAGAGTGGGGTGCCAGCTCAGATGTTGCCTCGTCATCTGACCGTGGTGATACACCGAATGACTTAGGCTGGGACGGTGGTAACTAGTTGAATATATCTTATATAAAATGCTAGATTCTGCTGTTTCCATGGCTTTTTTGATTGGTTGTGTGATGTTACGACGTAGGTGGAGTTTCTAATTGTTTCAATTGGTTATGTGATGTCATGAGCAAAGCGATATACGAAATATAAAAAATCCTTACATTCGAAATCGTCATAGAAATAACATTGAGTACAAAAAAATTACCATAATAGTTAATTTTATTTTATCAGTGTTGATCAAAAATTAAGTTTTCCTATAACATTCTTTTACCAGTATTGCTCAAAAAACACCATACGAAAGCAAGGCAAATTGATAGATAGTGGTGGGAAAAGGTTTATAGAGCCAGTGATCAACAAAAGTTGACAGATAGTGGTGAAAAAAGGTTTATACATAGCAAGTGAGAGAGATCATGTACCATCAGGTTTAAAAAAATATATAAATGAAGTTTGATCAGAATATATATAAATAAATTATTAGTCAAATAAGAATGGTTTCAAATGCTGATTTATATACAATTATATTACTAATATCTTCCTTACACCAACAAACAACATCACTGATACCATCAAACTTTAGACAAGTTTGACAATTTTTTTCACTCATTTGAGGAAATTTCCTGGAGTAAAAATAGAGATAAATAAATTCACATTAAAATTGGTAGGTATTGGTATTGGCTTGCATTCGTGTGTGAGGGGAAATGTTGGGGTTGGTGAATAAACAAATAATGTAGATTTTTGTGCCAAATATATATGTTTCTAAGTTTGATATTTTATGCTAAGTTACTTCATTATTGCACGTTTTCATTTTTGTAAATGCAGACCTGCCAACTCTCAGGCTTTTAGCCTGAGTCTCAGGCTTTTTGGTCAAATCTCAGGTCTCAGGCTTTCAGAGTCTTTTCTCAGGCTTTTTCGTCAAATCTCCAGCTTTCTGAGTTTTTTTTTCGGATTTTTCACAAAATGTTTGCATTTTGAAGAAAATCCTCTCATAATTAATGCTGAGGTTAGTAACTTAGATAATATTGCCCATGCTTCTTTTTCTAGCATTAAGTTTCTTGCTGAAAGGCACCCTGTTTTGGTCAAAGTTTTGGGTGATAATGATAAGGACTTGTATCTTGATACTCTACAGTCTCAGTTCTGTGGTCTACAGTGTGAGGATATTTCTGAATTACTAGTATCAAAAGAAGATTCCAAATGGTTTGAAATTGGAAAAATTAATAATTCTGCTTACAAAAAATTAGCAGATTTTATGCTAGCAATTTTGACTTTACCTCATAGCAATGCAAGTTGTGAAAGGGTATTTAGTGTTTGTACAAAAACACAAACCCAATTCAGAGCATGTCTTAACATACAGAATTTGGAGAATTTAGTTATTGTTAAGGCCTATCAAAAACATGTTTGTTATGAAAGAAATTTTGATTCCACTTTTTTGAAAAATGCTAAGTTAGCAACTGTTGCAACTCTTAATAAATAAAATATTTAATACGAAATTTGAGTATTTCTTTTTAGTATGTGTATTTCTTAGTAAATTGTAAATCCCTTACCCTTTTTATAGTGTGATCATACATAAGTTATCATAGGTAAAATATAGGCAGTAATGTCGATAAAAGTCTCAGGCTTTTTGAAATTGTCAGGTTGGCAGATCTGTAAATGTCAATACTGTTTTTCTTAATCATTGTTTTTACGAGGATATTTAATTTGGCAATTTGATTATAATACACTGTGTAATGTATGCGATAATATTTTATTGATGGGATCATTTTGAATGATTGCATTTGTGTTTCGAAGAGCTTTCATGGCTGGGAAATTGGACCTGACCCGAGTGGAGGGCCTAGCAGATCTCCTACATGCAGAAACAGAGGCACAGCAGAAGCAAGCTCTGAGGCAAATGGATGGTGCATTGCACAAGCTGTACACTGACTGGACAGGTAGGGTGAAAAAGGTTGGTGTTATTTACTTTGGGAAGAGTGGCCCAAACTAATGCTCAAAAGCCTTAGGTCTTACAATGCACTTAAGTGCTGTGACATCATCATTTTGATTCTTCAGGAGCTTAAAATTCCTTCATGACTTGAACTGACCATTGTCGATGTACATATCCTACTGATCGGAAGTGTTAGGAGAGTTTAGGTCCCGATGTGATTAAGGGGTGTCCAACAGCCCAAGTTTTTGGCAACTGTCCCCGTTCCTGAACGAAAAAGTAGCATTGTCCTTCACTCCCGTCCCATCAACCAACAGATGTGTTGCAGATTTAAAAGTGAGCTGGTCTATTCTGAATGGAACCGGAACTGACCATCGTCGAATGTATAAATCGTCCTGATTGGAAGTATCAGGAGAGTTTATGACCCAATGGAATTAAGGGGTCTCCAGCAGCCCCTGTGTTTGGTAACTGTTCCTGTTTGTTGATGAGTAACTAGATGAGCGGTGACTTTTATTCCTGATCCATCAACCTACAGACGTGTTGCAGATTTGAAAGCGAGCTGGTCTACTCCGAATGGAACCACAGAACTGCAATAATTTTGTCTTAATTTTCATTAAGCCTTGAAATCTGCTTTGAGCATTGTAAATTTAATGCAATTAAATTTACTGTTTCTTTCAAAGCTGTTTCTATGCTTACATCCACTCACTACAACTTAATTTCATTTAACAAGGTTACAGTGCAAACAAATACTTACCTATTGTTCGAGTACAGATTAAGTAGCTCAGCGTCTTGGGCTGTTGTTGTCTTGTCATCAATTTCTGAATCAGATATGTGCATTTTGTTCTGCTTTGGCGATGTTATTTATTTTCTCGAAGCAACTACAATTGCAGGGCAGGTGAATGTATGATTAGGGGAGAGTTCAACACCCAGATTGTGGTTACAATGTCTGTGTGTTCTGGTTTCATCACTGTTGATTTTCATGCCTTTAAAATGTCCTGTACTCAGTCTGGATAGCGTGGTGGAAGTTTTTTATCTGTGCTAATTTCACAAATTTGTTTTTTTATTTAAATTTTTGTGTTATATGTTTGGATTTTACCAAAGCATCAGTAAGAGTATTTACTGAGGTTCTGAGCCTCAAGCTAACTAAACCAAAATATAAAAATACCAGAATCAGCCTGATATATATATGAAAATTTCATAATGTAAAATTATGCTTGCTCTTTAAAATTTCATTACACAATGTATAGTTCAACTTGTATCTTTGAAAATGTCCTGTAAATTATTACCCATAGTTGAATTTGCTACCTCTCTTCAAAGATTAAACCCTGCATTCTTAAACCTTCTGGTGATTGTCTGTCCTGATGTATCTAGTCATTTATAAAACTGATCAGATGTTGATGGGCGAGATACCTAGTCATTCGAAGAAAACTGATAAGATCTTGATCTCAATATTTTGATGACGAGATATCTCGTAGAAATTACTTGGAGAGTTAACTTCTCAGTTAGTTTTTACAAGTTCTTTACTTCAAACATGTTATTTTTAGCTCCATTTTATACTTCAAACTGTAAATCAGTTTCACTTTTTACCATGCAATGCTACTAGTATTTTAATAATCAAGCTGTAATAAAGCATTGAAGAGAAGATTTTTTTGTGAAAACTAATATGTTACATCAGGGCTCGAAATACCCGGGTGCACTGTGCACATGAAAATAAAATTGTGCACCTAATTTTTTCACGCTATTTGCTTGCAGTGCACCTAACGTTAAAAAAGGGGAGGGAACGTTTTATGTTATTTTGATGCGTGAACAAACTATTAATATCGACCTCTCTCACTCTAAAGGAATGTAATTGAAATTCCTAAATACACACTATACGAAAACAAAATCACTGGGCCGTAACGGGTTTATACAGGCAGCCACTAGAACTTTCCGATGATCGAAAAATTTTCCAGATGGCTCTGTTGACGCGACTGTCACTACAGCCGTGCGCCGGAGAATTTAGATGTTCAAATATTTTTATTCACTATCTGCTACTAACCTATCTAAACATACCCAACTAATAAAGTAGTTTACATTATATCAATGCTCTTATATTAAGTTATTTTTAATGTGCACCTAAAACGTAACCTGTGCACCTAATTTAAAAACTTAGGTGCAACTTGTGTACCTGTATTAAAAAATCTATTTCGAGGCCTGTGTTACATTTGTTGCACACAAATAAATATGTTTTGTGTGTTTCAGTGTTTAGCCAGGCTAGAAGCCTATATAGATTTCAGCGAAGACCAACATTTGGAAGACACCATTTTGAGCTCAGGTGATTTGGATACCTCCACTTTTTAAGCATTGTTTTTTCTTGTACAAAGCACTCTAACTCGCCTCATTTTAATGTAGTCAAAGTTGATTTGGAGGTTCTCAAATCTGAAATATCCAATCATTTGCTGGACAAAAGGAAAGGACAAAAGCTGAGGAATGGAGTGTTTACTGTGTTGATTGGACAGCCAAATGTGGGGAAGAGTAGTCTACTAAACAGTCTATGTAAGTATCAATGGTTGTCTTGTTTGGATCACATTTTTTAGTCACATAAACGAACAAATTTGTCATCAGACATGTCTAAACTTATTTGTAAAAGTGCTGCTCAAACATTTTAGAAATGTTCCAAGAATAATTTAGGGGTGATTTTATTTGCCACTCTGGTCTTTTTGTTTCATGAAAGATGGAGCATTTCATCAATTTGCTAGAAAATATTCAATAGCCTACATTTGAAACACAGTTAATAAAATTTATAACTTATAATTCAAAGAAATGTGAGTTACATAAAGATCATTACAATTCTGGTATTAAAAGTTGTGTAGAATGTAACTTAGTGTTTATTAAAAGATATGTCAAAAATATATCAAAGGATTAAACTATTACTATTGATTATGTGCTGTTAAAATAGATACAATGTTCGATAATGTAAAAAGGGCATGACCTGTTTGGACAATTATGAAATCAGTTTGCATAAGTTCAAAAAGAAAAGAAATTAGTCCATTGGATTTTCACTCAGAAAGGATTCTTTGTGCAGGTTATGAAAACTATTTCTACTGTTTCACCTTAATCCTCTGAGCAATTCTAGTATTACTTTGAACTCACAACACACACTTAATGACTGCATAATCATATCCATTGGTTAAAAGAATCCATGGATTCCCTCAACCTATAGAAATATTTTGTTTGTCTTTTCTTTAGAATGATTCTATTATTCATTTATAATAGAACCATTTAAAAAGATTTTATTCATTTATTTGGAATGATTCTATTATTAATTTAGAATAAAACCCTTTAAAAAGATTCTATTCATTTCTTTGGAATGTTTATACTATTAATTTAGAGTAGAGCCCTTTAAGTAGATTCTATTAATTTGTTTGGAATGATTCTATTATTCATTTCTAGTAGAACCCTTTAAAAAGTTTATTTTAATTTCTTTCGAATGGAATCCTTTGGAATGGTTCTATTATTCATTTCCGTATAATAGAATCATTTGAAAATATTCTATTGGTTGAGAAGGTCAAAATTGGTCAGAAGTCATGCAGGAGAGACTGCAGGTTGTTTATGAAATGGTGCATGTTAACCCCTCTAGGTGTTAAAAGAGTTCCCCTATTAGGTCTAGATAGAGATGTTTTTCATGCCATAATCATGGTTACTATATGTACTGTATTCATATTCTGCTTTACATGAATTACTGATCCTTAATTAATCAATTTAGTTACCTTTTTCTGTAACTTTATAAATAAATTTAGAATGAACTGACAGTTATATATCATTGTAAAAACACTGTATCCTTCTATTGTTTGAAGAGTGGAACCCTGTGTTGTAATCAACCATATTCACTTCACGTGCATTTCAGGTAATAGGGACATTGCCATCGTGTCTTCGACCGCAGGTACGACGAGGGACGTCATCGAATCTTCGGTCAACCTGGGCGGGTATCTCGTCAACATATGTGACACTGCTGGCATAAGGGATACTCAAAACTCCATTGAACAAGAGGGAGTGAAAAGAGCAAAAGAAAGGTGAGAACTGTCAGTTTTTAGCTTTGATTTGAAACTTTTTGCCTTAGAAAAGTATCAGTTAAATAAAAAATCCATGCTGGAATGCAATAAAAATGGATAATCAAAAGATTAAATGATAAGTAAATAAATCTCTGTTTCTAATGTACAAGATGGACTTGAGGTACTGTTGCAGCCTTTTCCTTTCACTTCCCATGCGGTGTACCCTTCAGGGATACATCTTTAGGTGTGTACAGGCTTGACAACAATGTTGTACCGTAGTGATTATTCTTTTTCGCTGAGGTTTATTGTCTGTGGTGGACATGAGGTTTATGACCCCAGGATGCCCATGCCATGTTTCTCCTCTCAATCTTTTCGTTTTACAATTACTTAATATTGTTGTTTGGTGCAAGTTGGACAAATATGACCCTTGCACCATCAAACTCAAAACTAACCTATGCGGTTTTCTGTCTTTAGTAAACATGTAGGATCAGACTCAGGATACCTAAGCGATCGTTTTCGGCTTTCATTCCACTACTCTATTTCCTGATCCCACTTTGTTACCCTTTCACAACATTATTTACTTGACGTTAGTCTGTCTTGTGTTTGGTGCTGCATGGCCAAACATGGCACTTGTGCCATATAGCCCAGAAAAGGGTTGCCACGGGTCAGGTTATTTTTGTCCAAAAATGTCGAAAATTTATGCAGTTTCGTCTAAAACCTGGAAAATATGCTCAATGACCTTGAATATCATTGATCATGGCATGTCGGACGCTTTGGAGAAAAATAGCCAGTAAGATATGTACTCAATTGTGTATCACTGTATTTTATGAAAAGAATTTTCACCTGATTTGAAAAGAAACGGCTAAAATTTAACAGGTAAATAATTTTGTCTTTAGGTGTGTACAGGCTTATAGGCTAATATTTAACAGGTAAATAATTTTGTTTTGCCCACTGACTTAAATTGGAGTATTTCATGCTTATGATACATAAAATCACAAATTGATATAAGTAAAATATGTTGGATTATTTGAATAAATATTTTAATGCAAAATTACTTGTGCTGTGTGTTAATTTTTTCAGTGTATAATTCTTAAATTTGTTTTTATTATTGGCTATTAAATGACCTAATTATTTCTTTGTTTTTCACCTTAAAAATGTGAATTGTTTTAGTATGACTTGGAATTTAGTAAACATTTCTTGTCTGGAAAAGTCAGGGAATTTTATTTCTGAAATAAAGTGGGAACCCTACCAGAAACAACCACAAATCGAATGTACAAGATCTGGAAAGTATACAATTTTTAGGAAACAAATTTCAATTCCAGGGAGATTTAAAATCTTAAATTTAGAAATATATAAACATTTTGATTACATTTTTGATAACACACACATAAATGCTGTTTCCTTCTTCAGAATTCTGTATTTGTATTGCCACATTATTGTCATTTTTTGCTACATGATGTCGAATTTGACGAAAATGTTATTCCTTGTGATCAACTATTAGAATTCAGAAAAATATTTGGAAATGTTCTCAATACATTTACACTAATTTGATTTTTACTTGAGAAAGCTATGCTTTATTTGATTATGTTTTGGTTTGTGTTATGAAATCTACTCTAAGTGTCTTTAGAAAACAAGGAAAACTAAATTTCTTTCATTTTAAGTTAAAGTATATAAACTTTAAATTTTGCAGTTTGTAGTAAATGTAAATTAGAAATTTCTTTGTAGGTCATCTCAAGCTGACCTGCTCATTTTTATCACAGAAGCAAAGAAGGTCCTCGGTTTCATTGAGTCGCACAACATCCGCCAAGAAGAGCTTTTAAGTCGCTTGCTGCATGAGGAACTAGGCAATCGTTTCTTGGAAAAAACACGTGTACAAGACTCAGCAGCTGACAGCAATACACACAACTTTTCAAGTACAATTCTCCTCCTCAACAAAATAGATCTACTTTCTCTGGAAGAGTTGCAAAAAGTGAAGCAGTTAAAAAATGGAGACTTTTCAGTCTCTGCGGTCTCATGCACCGATGGAACAGGAATGAACGATTTTGTGGACTTACTTGCAGATAAAGTTAAAGAAATGTGTGTATTATCATTTTAATATCTTTTAACAAAAGTTTTGTGATGTACTTCTAGTAGCTCTTTAAATTCTTGTTGCTTATTTACTTGTCAAGTTTTTTGTATCTTGATGATTCTTCCTGTGTTTAGGTGATATTTTGCTACGGTTTCTCAACCGTAGCAACCAGGATAAAATTTCAAAGCAACATTGTCTCCAAGGCTATTAATGTCGAAATTTGGCGATTAAAAAAAAATTTAATTTAAAAGCAAATTTTTTTGAAAATTAACTTGAGATTAACGAAAATGTAGTCAATTTTTTAAACTAATAGCAGAAGGAAAAAAATATTTAGGATTTTTTTCTATACTGAGGTCTAAGAGACACCAATTTTGAAGTTTTTGTTTTGTATTCGTTTGCCGTGGCAACCATTAAAGAAAACATAGGTATCTGTGGTTGCTAGATTGCTGTGAAAAACTTATTAAGAAAATAGTTATCAATTTAATATTAACAATCTCTTGGTGAAACCTTCAATAACTGTTTTATACTTAATCAGCATTTGTGTTTTAGCCCATTCATTTTAAATCAAAGCAACCAAAATTATTACTAAAATAGGGTTTAAGAGAAGACGTATTTGCTACTATTTTTAAGAATTTATGCCATTGTTTCATAAGTACTTTTTGGGTATGGCAGCCCTGTGTGTATGTGTGTAAATTGAGACTGGTAAATCCTCCCAACAAATAGGTGTGTATATTATATTGTAAAATAAAATTAAAATAACTAATACCAAAATAAAATTATGTATTAAGAGATTGAGATGAAATTCAAAATAAAAAAGAATTGAAACAGTGTCACATTTTCAAAGTGTGGACTTGTCATTAAAAATAAACAAATTCAAATGAGATCACTCTTTGTTTAAGAACTTTTTCTGAGAAATCATGGTAATAGCTTTAGATTTTACTGTTCTTTAAAATTCCTTACCTGTTCTGAAATTCGTTTCTGAGAAAATGAAAAAGAAATCATCCATGTTTTTTCTACCTATTCAGTTGCTGTGGCCACAGAGGAGAAGAACCCACCATAACACAGGAACGCCACAGACGGTGCGTCCAGAACTGCTTACGAAACATCTTGGAGTACAAAGACTATGTAGACATTGATATCGCCATAGCAACAGACAAACTACGAGGTGCTGTGAATGAGCTGGGCAAAATCACTGGAAAAATCAGTACAAACGATATTTTAGATGTAATTTTTCAGGATTTTTGTATCGGCAAATAGTATTTTTATTAAAACATTTCATTTCCACATTCGTCATATTTTTTTCTTTTCATTTAAGGGCACTGGGAAGTCACGATTCTTCAAAAAATCGAAATTTTGATTTCAATTGCATTTAATAGAGGGCACCAATACGAATCGATTGATGCATCACTTATTATGTAAAATGCATTTTAAGTTACTAAAATTTAATTTTCAAATTATCCTTTTTGGTTTTGGTTTCAGGTTTGAAGTTTTATTTTTGTTGACGATGGATTATATTTTTTTAAATAATTTATATTTGTAGTATATTTTTGTATAAATATACATTTTAATCGATTGGTAACAGGTTTAACTGCAACTGTTATTATATTTAACCGCAAATTTTGTTTACTTGTTATTTGGAAAGTTCTTATCGATAAGGTAAGGAAATGCTATTTTGTAGTCTTCTGTCGTTTTCTCAAAATGATAAATTTTCATCTTCAGGTACGCTCTGTGAAAAAACTATTAAAGCTATCAGTCTGAAATTTTGCATACACATTAGGCAATTATGTTAAAATATAAACTATTCAGGAAATATGAACAGAATTTTTTTTAATGGGTGATTAATAGGTATAAAATCAAAAAAATTTCATAAGCTAATTTAAATTGTGTCTAAAAAAAAATTTTCCTGGGTATTTTCAACAAAAAATATTTTAATGAATTCAAAAAACATTTCTAGTGATAGGGAAAAAAGTTGCTACTCAATATATATTAAAGTTGTTTTACAGAGCGCACCCAAAGTGAACTCACTGTATTGAATTTTTTTTCACCGAGTTCTATATAAATGCTCTCTACAAAATACTTTTACTTTTAAAATTTTTATTTTTAGCTTGAATTAGTTTTAAAATGCATTACAAACATGTGTACAAAAATTTATATTGGTACTTATAATAGCTAAAATTTTCTATGCATCCGTATATTGGTCACATTTTCATGATTTCTGGCCTTTGATGACTTCCCGGTGCCCTTAACATATTTAATTTATCAAAACCGTCCCGTCCTAAGGCATACAGTGTTTCATTTACCATATATTAAAAATTTACATGGATGAGCACCAAAATTCATTACTCATAGCAAATTATATGCCATTGTTTATAAGCAAGGACCCAACCCTTGCAAAAGATTTGTATAGAATTCTATCAAAATTTCTATATAGAATTATGTCTGATTTCCTGTAAGCTCTATAAAGTAAAGAACATAACGGGCTATTGGTGATGGTTCGGGAACAATCCTGAAGGGAAAGATCTGAGGATAGCACCTGAGCTGACACTCACCTCTCCATACTCACACTATGCCAACATGAGGATAGTGGAAGCCACAGCAGATTTAACGAGCACCAGCTAGCTCCCATGTACACAACGCTTTGGTTGGACCAAGTTTGGAACTCTTGGCCCTCTGTTACTGTTCCAACTGGGCAACTGCCTCCCAGCTGGAAAAGTAACTTACCTATCTATAAAGTAACTGCTGCTCTATAAAGTAATCTGTAGAATCCTCTAGACCAGGGATGGCGAACCTATGACCCGCGGGTCAGACACTTGACACAAGCAGGCTTTTTAAATGATCCACGCATTGATTTTTATAAACTTATCACATACGTAAAGAATTTTAATTATTTTTTGAACCCCTCTTTAAAAATATGAAAAAAATACAAGCATTAATAAAAAACTTAAAAATGTATAGTGATTTTGTAAAATGTTTTAGATTTATTGATTATACATAATGCTTTTTTAAGATTTATATGAGAATATTAGGATATTTATGACGAAACTTGACATCTTTACTAGAGATTTGGAAATTAAAATCATAAAATATTTTCCTCAATTACAAAAACATTTTCAAAACACAATAACAATGGAAAATACACTTGACATTCAAGAAAATCGAAAAAAAATATTTGATGATTATACAGTAAATAAAACAAGCCTCGAGGAGAGATTTAATCAATTTAAGAGTATGGAAAATACATTTCACTTTATTTTATATCCATACAAAACGAAATTCGAAACAATGGAGTTGAATGAATTTAAGTGGCTAGGTATCCAAAATTTAGAAATGGAATTAGTCGAATTTCAAAGCTCAAAGCAGCATAGTTTGGAAAAATAAATTTGATAACTTGATTTCCGAAGTGGAAGGGAAAATGTCTGAAATTAGTGCGAATTACAATGATCACACGTTAAAAATTGAAAATATTATATCAAACGTATGGGATTCTTTAATAAATAATTTTATATCAATGAAGAAACTTGCTAATGCTCTTTTAACGATGTTTAGATAAACATATTTATTAAAAAATTGTTTTCTTCGATGAATTTTGAAAAGTCTAACAATAAAAATAAACTTGGAAAAGAGTTGACTGCAAAATGCATTAAACTAATGAGTACTGAATATTAAGACTTAATATTAAGAAATTATCTGAGAAAAAACAACAGAGTTCTCATTAAATATACTCTAACTTTATTGTACATCCACATACCTATAACTATATTATCTAGAAAATATAATACTTTATATATATATATATATATATATATATATATATATACTATATCGATTTTTTGCTCTTCACTTGCAAAAGTAATAGTTGTAAAACAAAATGGAATCGTTAACTTATTAAAAGATTAAAAAATTGTGAACCAAAAAAAGTAGTTTTTAACCATGCTCCCTACGCCATTTCCAAGTGACGTTAAGTAAACGTGCATGCGCAAACGATGTTATTAAGGATGTATATTTTTTTAAATATGGATACGCAAACTGGTAACCATGATATGGAATGTGATAAAGAAAATTAATTTGGAATGATCGTCGCCTTTGTAATTTTGTATCGTCTTTAGTTTTCTTAATAAATATCAATTTTTTAAAATTAGTATTCGTATCCATTGTAAGCAACTAAAAAGCATATCTACAGCTATTTAATACAATCGAACTAAATGTCTGATTATCTAAACAGTGAAGAGTGAGTTTTCATTACCAAGGTAAAATAGACTCGGATCCGTATGGCAATACGACACATTTAGATCATACATGGTTACAGTACAAATAAGCATCTAAGAAGTAAGAATAAGATCTGGTCTTATCTCCAAACACAGTTGATAGTCCATACTGATGCATCAATCCATTTTCCACTCTTCTATAAAGAGCCAAATGTTAGACAGAATTTGATTTCAAAATAATTATAATCATTGCTTTACAGTATGAATACTATGTAAATAAATCTCACTAGAAATAATGCCATTTTTGTTGTGCATGAATAGCAATTTATTGATTTTCACACATCTGCAAAAACTTCCATCAACATAATTTTTTTAAATATATTTATATAGTTTAATTTGTTTTTAGAGCCTCTCTCTTCTCTTAATTACTTATAATTGGTACATTTATTCAATTTTGAAAAAGTTATTTTAGATTTATGTGTCTAAAATAATATAGCGTGCATTTGATAGGGAGAATTGAAGAACATTAATTCCTGAGATGAGAGGTCGATAAAAGATTGGAATAAAATATACGGATTTAAGAAAATACAGTGGTTAGAAGAAAATTACGTCTAAATCTTTGTTGCGAGTCCCCAAGGCGTTACACTTTATTTAAATTAAAAATCGAATTCAATCAGCATATATCTTGACAAGCAATTTCACTGCTTGGGGTTATTTATACAAAAGTAAATCCACGTGTTAAGTTATAAGATTGCAAAGCTGTACGGTTAGTACTTGTGTGTGCTACATGTCGACCTCTGATATTTTATATTCTAGAAAAAAACTCGATGAATTTACTGAGTTTTCCTAACGTTGAGTCGATATGTTTAACCTTTAAAGTAGTTTCGACGAGCTATCTTATTGGGTATATCTTATTATTCATCAAGATAGGACCAATTTGCCTAATGAGATGTCTCGCCATTAAGATATTAACGATTTTTTGATGCCGAGATGAAGATCTGGTCAGTTTTCTTTTAATGACGGGATTTTTTGTCCATCAAGATCAGCTCAGTTTTGTTAATGACAGTATACCTGAACGAGGCAACCATCGGGATGGTAAAAATTCCCTAATGTTCCGTTTTGTGTACAGCAAGCATTGTAGTTTCCAGGAATGCCTATAGATTGCAGCACGAGCGTTCAGTGAGGACGAACCACGGCCAGAAGACGAAGTCAACAAATGAGGCGATATCCCTCTCTTCAACTCCAACAAAAATCGGACGGCATTTCAGGCCACGGCAAATTTAACGTGCACCAGTATCCACTACGTTTTCGGTTTGATCGAGTTTAGGGGCCGCAACCCTTCGGTTACTAATCCTCGACTCTACCAACTGTCCAACCGCGGTCCGAATAAGTCTGGTGTTAAGGCGTTAGCCTCTAGATCGGAAGGTTCCTGGTTCGAATCCGGGTCAGCGCATGGATGTTTGTAAGCGAATGGTATAGAGGCGGCTGGTAAGGATTAAATATGTCGTGGCCAAAAGTCCTCATGTTGAGTTGGTGTAGAAGTTTGGAGAGGGGTGCCATCTCAGGTGTTGCCTCGTCATCTGAACATAGTTCAAAATGACGTGGTGTTGTCCTCGACTCTTTCTCTTGGGGCTCGGATCTTTCCCTTTAGGGATTGATCACGGACAGTCGTCAATAGCCCGTTGTGTTGCTCTAGTATGACGCTAATTAAAACATTACCAATTCTCTTGGGGCATTGATAGCTCGTTATGTTGCTCTAGTACGACGTTAATTAAAAATTACAAATAAGCGGTCCGAATAAGACGATATTAACTTATTCGAGGATAAGAGCCCCGATAAAAAAATCACTGTTCCGTTTTGTGATGACAAGTATGAAATTAGATACCACATAATTTACAAAATGTATCTACAAACTTTAATTTAAAGGTAGGTAGGTATTTTAATTGACGTCGCAACGGAGCAACACTGTCAACGGTCTGGGATCAAACACGAAGGGAATGATTCCGACGACAGTACCACGTAATTTTGAACCACGGTTAGATCAACACTTCAGCTGGCAAACCATTCTCTATATCTTCCACTTCTTCCTCTATGCCAACATTTGACGCCTCAAGAGATTTAACGTACACTAGGTTTCGCGTTCGTGACAGTCTTTGGTTGGATCGAGTTACGAATTCATAACCCACGTTTGTTAATCCTCTATCCTACCAACTGGACTTACATGGCCCTAAGTTAAAGATCCGAAGACAACACTACGTAATTTTGAACCACGGTCAGATGATGAGGCAACACTTGTGTTGCCACCCCACTCTCCAAACTTCCACACCACACCAATGTTTGGACATTGGTTGGTTGGTTGGTGTTTTATGGCACAAGGGCCATACTTGGCCATGCTGCGACAGACAATACGTATTAATCAGGTTTTTTTTAATATTTAAAAAGAGCTAAAATAAAGACATAATATAGTTCGAATAAGGTCAAACTTTAAAATCGAAATACAGTTTATAAATCCAATGTCAGAGAGGAATATGAATACATTTTTATGAGGCGGATCCATCAACAGGTCCTTCAGTGTTGGGTGAAAAACTCTAAGAAGTTTTTGAAGAAGAAGTTTTGCCTATGAAGCCAAAATTCTTGATATCCATTTTTTGATTTCAATTTTAACTTCATTTGTTGACAATTCTATCAACTCCTCCTGCAGAGATAAATCTGCTGTTTGTAGATTTGATAAAGGTTCTAAGACCCAATCTGGAATGATCATGTTAAGGACATCTTGAAATCTATTTCTAAAATCTACTGTAAGTGCTTTCAAATGCTGGCAAAATACCAGGTTGTCGTCATCACTTGTTTCCACAGGGGAAAATTTGGAAACTGATAGAATTGTCTCGGACCCAAATTCTGTTTCTACAAGGCAAGTTTTGACACGAACGCAGAAATAGTTGCCTCTGCTTTGATCAAATTCAAATTATCTCCTTGCAGAAGATTCGTTTCATTAAATTTATTGTATAAATCAGTTAAATAAGATATTTTAATCTTAAATTTCAATAAATTATCTCTTAACGAATCAACTTTGTTTAAAAAAAAACGTTATAACTGAGTCAAAGAGGTCATAAAATCTTTTTAGACAGGTACCTTTCGATAGCCAACGAACCTCTGCGTGCAATAGTAAACGATTGAAATCTTCGTCGGGTTCATCCCAAAGTTTTCGTATCAATGAGAGCATTGCTTCTGATCTTGTTAATAACTGTAATTACATACTGTAATTTTATACTGTAGTAAGCAATGAAGGCTATCAATAAGGTTTTTGACAACCAAATAGTGTCTGTGAATTACGCAATGCACGGCGACTACATTTGAGGGGTACCGCCTTCTTCAAATATGAAATCAACCTGTGTTTTCGTCCAACCATTGTCGGAGAACCACCGGTAGCAACGGACACGATATTATCCAGATCAATGCATTTTTCTTTAAGATAGTGTACCTATACGTCAAATATAGTGTTCAAATAGAAGTCATTAAGTATATTAAAGATGGAGAGAAGTTATGAAAAGGGATTACATTCTTTTCTTTTCTTTTCTCGAGTAACCTTTTTTTCTGTTTTCAACTTTTTTTTTTCTTCTTTCCAGGCATTTATTCTTAAATTAAAATTTATTTTATTAAAAACAAAAATATTTAAATGATATTTCTTATTTTAAAAAATATTCAAATAAAAAATTGTTTATATAAAAATATTCAAGTATATGCACGTATATGTCAAGTATATGCACGTAAAGTATATGTATATAATCCACAAATATGCAAAATAAAAATTTATTTATGGAATACATTAAAAATTTAAAGTTAATGGAAATTTCACAGCACCTCCCTTTTCTAACGTCGGTCGGTAAAAAGAATAATAAACAAATAATAAGGCCCGGTGCATACATCCTATTTTTCAACGTGCGGTGCCGCTGCGGCACCGATGCCCAACTATGCACACATAACGGTGAAATGACGCAAGTACTCTTTTCGCGCCATTGCGATCAATATTCTATCGAAGAAAACGTGCTTATTTCGCTTACTTGGTGTAAAAAAAGTATATTTTGAAATAAAATAGACGTTACTGGATACAACCATTTATTAATTATTATTTATATTCCATTCATTTACGAAAACAAGTTACTTCAGCAGACCGGAGAAGCGTGTGCGACGAGCTGCGGCGCCGTGGGGAACTGTGGTACAAATTACACGCAAGTTGGACGGTCGTTGCCGCAGCGGCGCCAGAGGCATGTGTGCACTACTCCATTGGATCTAATGTATCTCAGACCGCACTTGCGTTGTGGCAGCGGCGCCGCACGTTGAAAAATCGTATGTGTGCACCGGGCTTAATAGTAAATATGTACGTACTTACCTTCGTTGGAAATAGTTATTAAATATTTGCAACATTTTTACTTGGTCCATGTAAGTTATCCCTTGAATGAGATCTGTAGACACCGCACAGAAATTTTAGGTTCACACTTGTTTTCAAGGAACTTCGAAACAATCTAGTATGGATAAAGGCCTCAAGTATTTATAATAATGTTTAATGCGCCTGTAAAAAAACCCTACATAAATAGATAATCTGCACGTGTGTTAATCTTGTCATGACCTGTGCAAACTTGTAAATTTAAGCTTTGTTCAACGAAACGGAACATACACACATAATGCGGTGTTCCGTGTGGTGCACTGCGCAATCTGCGACTTGTTCAACTAGCCTGAAAGGTATTAGGAATAAAGCTATGATTTACCAATACCTACTTTTAATACGGACTGATATTGCTTAAAAGACATTTAGAACTATTTATTGAAACATGAGTTTGTTGATTTTTTGTATTATCATTATATACACATCCGATTTTTCAACGAGAGGCGTTGCTGCGTTGCCGTTTATGCATACATAACCGTGAAATGACGCAAATACTCATCTCGCGCCATTTGCGATGGATATCTATCGAAGAATACGTGTTTATTTTGCTTACATGGTGTACAATAAATATATTTTGAAACAAAACAGTCACGCACACGCGCGTTACTGGATACATGCATGTATTAATTACTATTTATATTCGATTTATTTTAAAAACAAGGTACTTGAGACCGGAAAAACGTGTGAGGCGACCTTGCGGCGAGCTGCGGTTCCGTGGGGAATTGCGGTACAAATTACACGCAAGTTGGACGTGCGTCGCCTCAGCGGCGTCGTGGGCATGTGTTCACTACTCCATTGGATCTAATGTATCCGAGACCACACTTGCGTTGCCATAGCTCGCCGCACACGCTTCTCCGACCTGAAGTATCTTGTTTTCATAAATAAACGGAACATAAATAATAATTAGTAAATGGTTGTATCCAGTAACATCTGTTTTGTTTCAAATTATAAATTTTGTAGGCAAAGTAAGCGAAACAAACACGTTTCCTTCGATAGAATATGTATCGAAAATGGCTCGAAATGAGTACTTGCGTCATTTACACGGTTATGTGTGCATAGTTGGGCTTCGCTGCCGCAGCGGCGCCGCACGTTGAAAAATCGGATGTGTGCACAGGGGCTTAGTCCCGGTGCACACATCCGGCAACGTAAGTGCGGTCTGAGATACATTAAATTCAATGGAGCAATGCACACATGCCTCCTGTGCCGCTGCGGCGACACACGTCCAACTTGCGTGCAATTTCCCCACGATGCAGCAGGTCGCCGCACACGCTTCTCCGGTCTGAAGTAACTTGTTTGATAAATAGATGAAACATAAATAATGATTAATAAATGGTTGTATCCTGTAACGTCTATTTTGTGTTTAAAATATACTTTTATTACATCAAGTAAGCGAAATAAACACGTTTTCTTCGATAGAATATGTATCTCAAATGGCGCGAAATGAATACTTGCGTCATTATGTGTGCATAGTTGGGCTTCGGTGCCGTAGCAGCAACGCACGTTGAAAAATCGGATGTGTGCACCGGGCCTTAATCAAACTTTCAGCGTGTTCTTGCGAGTATTGCCCAGCGAGCGGCGTTTGATCTTCAACGCCCCTAAATTTGCCTTTGATCAAAAACGCCCCTTCAACGCCCACCGGTGGGCGATACCGCCCCCGTTGGGAACAATTGCACTAGAACAACACAACTGGCTCACATTTGTGATCGAACAATAAATTTTATACAGCTTATGGAATCACCATGGCAGCACGTTTTGATACAAGTAGAACTGTGTTCCTTAAAATAATTGTTGGAAATTGTAATTTGAAGTAATCCGGAATTTATCGGCAATCCGGCGATGATAAGAATCATAATACTATTTTGTATTAAGAAGTTCTAGTAGTTCAACAAGTTGCATTTATTTATTTAAAAAATGAATCGAAATTCCATGTTTTATTTAGTTATGTTAGTGTTGTGATAATCCATGGGTTTATAAATTATTGTTGATTGAACCTGCATTGGAGTTCTAGTAGCTCAACAAGTTGTATGTTTTTATTTAAAAAATGAATCACAATTCAATTTCATTTTAGTTATGTTAGTGTTGATAATCCATGGGTTTATAAATTATTGTTGATTGAACCTGCATTGGATTTCTAGTAGTTCAACAAGTTGTATATATTTATTTTAAAAATGAATCACATTTCCATGTTTTATTTAGTTATGTTAAAGTTGGTAATCCATGGATTTACAAATTATTGTTGATTAAACCTGCATTGGAATTCTAGTAGCTCAACAAGTTGTATGTATTTATTTAAAAAATGAATCACATTTCCATGTTTTATTTAGTTATGTTAATGTTGATAATTTGTGGTAGGGGTACAGATTATAGTTGTTAAAACCTGCATTGCAGTTTTAGTAGCTCAATAAGTTGTACGTATTTATTTAAAAAATGAATCAAAATTCCATGTTTTATATAGTCAGTGTTAATAATCCATGGGGGTACAAATTATTGCTAATTGAACCTGCACTGGAGTTTTAGTAGCTCAATACAATTTGCATGTATTCATTTTAAAAATGAATTAAAATTCCATGTTTCATTTTTAAAACACAGTTGACAGTCCATACTGATGCATCAATCCATTATCCACTCTTCTATAAAGAGCCAAATGTTAGACAGAATTTTGATTTCAAAATAATTATAATCCTTGCTCTCTCTCTCTCTCTTTACAGTATGAATACTATATAAATAAATCTCACTAGAAAGAATGCCATTTCTGTTGTGTATGAATAGCAATTTAATGATTTTCACACATCTGCAAAAACTTCCATCAACATAATTTTTTTAAATATATTTATATAGTTTAATTTGTTTTTAGAGCCTATCTCTTCTCTTAATTATAATTGGTACATTTATTCGATTTGAAATAGTTATTAAAGATTTATGTGTCTAAAATAATATAGCGTGCATTTGATAAGGAGAATTGAAAAACATTAATTCCTGAGGTGAGAGGTCGATAAAATATTGGAATAAAATATACGGATTAAAGAAAATACAGTGGTTAGAACAAAATTGCGATTAATCTTTGCTGCTATCGAATTCAATCAGCTCTATTTTGACAAGCAATTTCACTGCTTGGTGATATTTATACGAAAGTAAATCCACGTGTTAAGTTATAAGATTGCAAAGCTGCACGGTTAGTACTTGTGTGTGCTACATGGCGACCTCTGATATTTTATAGTCTCGAAAAAAACTCGATGAATTTACTGCATTTTCCAAACGTTGAGTCGATATGTTTAACCTCAGAAGTTGTTTCTGCGAGATATTAGGATATATCTTATTATTCATCTAGATAGGACCAATTTGGCTAATGAGATGTCTCGCCATCAAGATATTACCGAATTTTGATGCCGAGATTAAGATCTGATCAGTTTTCTTTTAATGACGGGATATTTTGTCCATCAAAATCAGCTCAGTTTTGTTAATGACAGTATACCTGAACGAGGCAACCATCGGGATGGTAAAAATTCCCTAATGTTCCGTTTTGTGTACAGCAAGCATTGTAGTTTCCAGGAATGCCTATAGATTGCAGCACGAGCGTTCAGTGAGGACGAACCACGGCCAGAAGACGAAGTCAACAAATGAGGCGATATTCTTCTTTCCAACTCCAACAAAAATCTGACTGCATTTCAGGCCACGGCAAATTTAACGTAAACCAGTATCTACTACGTCTTCGGTTTGATCGAGTTTAGGAGCCGCAACCTTTCGGTTACTGATCCTCGACTCTACCAACTGTCCAACCGCGGTCCGAATAAGTCTGGTGTTAAAGGTGTTAGCCTCTAGATAGGAAGGTTCCTGGTTCGAATCCGGGTCAGTGCATGGATGTTTGTATGCGTATGGTGTAGAGGAGGCTTTTACAGATTAAATCTGTCGTGGCCGAAAGTCCTCATGTTGGGTTGGTGTAGAAGTTTGGAGAGGAGTGCCAGCTCAGGTGTTGCCTCGTCATCTGAACGTAGTTCAAAATGACGTGGTGTTGTCCTCGACTCTTTCTCTTGGGGCTCGGATTTGTCCCTTAAGGGATTGATCCCGGACCGTCGTCAATAGCCCGTTGTGTTGCTCTAGTACGACGCTAATTAAAACATTACCAATTCTCTTGGGGCATTGATAGCCCGTTGTGTTGCTCTAGTACAACGTCAATTAAAAATTACCAATTAGCGGTCCAAATAAGACTATATTAACTTATTCGAGTATAAGAGCCCCGATAAAAAAATCACTGTTCCGTTTTGTGATGACAAGTATGAAATTAGATACCACATAATTTACAAAATGTATCTACAAACTTTAATTTAAAGGTAGGTAGGTATTTTAATTGACGTCGCAACGGAGCAACACTGTCAACGGTCTGGGATCAAACACGAAGGGAATGATTCCGACGACAGTACCACGTAATTTTGAACCACGGTTAGATCAACACTTCAGCTGGCAACCCATTCTCTATATCTTCCACTTCTTCCTCTATGCCAACATTTGACGCCTCAAGAGATTTAACGTACACTAGGTTTCGCGTTCGTGACAGTCTTTGGTTGGATCGAGTTACGAATTCGGTAACGGTAATTTTTAGTTAACGTCGTACTAGAGCAACACAACGGGCTATTGACGACGGTCCGGGATCAGTCCCTTAAGGGAAAGATCAGAGGACAACATCTCGTAATTTTGAACCACGGTCAGATGACGAAGCAACACCTGAGCTGGCACCCCACTCTCCAAACTTCCACGCCAACCCAACGTGAGGACTTTCGGCCACGACAGATTTAAGGTGCACCAGCCGCCTCTACACCATACGCTTACAAACATCCATGCCCGGACCCGGATTCGAACCAGGAACCTTCCGATCTAGAGGCTAACACCTTAACCACTATACCGGTTGGTCGGCCGAGTTACGAATTCATAACCCACGTTTGTTAATCCTCTATCCTACCAACTGGACTTACATGGCCCTAAGTTAAAGATCCGAAGACAACACTACGTAATTTTGAACCACGGTCAGATGATGAGGCAACACTTGTGTTGCCACCCCACTCTCCAAACTTCCACACCACACCAATGTTTGGACATTGGTTGGTTGGTTGGTGTTTTATGGCACAAGGGCCATACTTGGCCATGCTGCGACAGACAATACGTATTAATCAGGTTTTTTTTAATATTTAAAAAGAGCTAAAATAAAGACATAATATAGTTCGAATAAGGTCAAACTTTAAAATCGAAATACAGTTTATAAATCCAATGTCAGAGAGGAATATGAATACATTTTTATGAGGCGGATCCATCAACAGGTCCTTCAGTGTTGGGTGAAAAACTCCAAATCGGTTTAGTCTATTGTAATTAAAGTTTGGGCATTCTGTTAAAATATGTTTTATGGATAAAATAGCGGTGCAAAATGAACACAATGGAGCAGGTTCACTGAGTAGCAAATGTCTATGAGTAAAAAAGGTATGCCCGATACGAAGCCTGGTCAGTTTTACGTCAAGATTTCTATTAAAATTAATGTGAAGACATTTGAGGGCCCAACAGATTTTACGTGCAGCAGCCTCCTTGTACACGACGGTCTTTGGTTGGATTCCAACTCGCAACCCTCTGGTTGTTAATCGATCTATTCCAATCAGGATACCGCTGCTCTGAATATCAAGGTCGTGAATATTTATTTTCTTTTAAATATAATATCCGGACGATTGAACGTTATTTATTCTGGCACTATAAGGGCAGATTTGTGTACAACTTTGTGTTACCTTAACGCACCACAGGGGGCGGATTCATGTTTCACGTCGCATACATATTCTATATTCGAGGCACAACCCGCTCTTTTAGAGACTAAACAATCGTTCCAGACAGACATCTATGCCTTAATCTAGATTAGAACCAGGTACTTTTTGATACAGAAGTCAGCACCCTGACCACTAGTCCGATAGGTCAGCTTAATGTAAGGAAAGTAAGCCTTAAGTAGAAAGGTTTTGAATATACGTACATATAATTTTTTTGTTTATATCTTTGTTCAAGTGTGAGTTCTTTGTCAGTTTATACTTAAACCATTGACACTTAATGTTGTTCCTGATAGCCTGATGTATTTAATAACGTTAGTTAATTACCATCACCTGATACATTTAGAAAATAGCATGAAACCACGCGCACGTGATCCGTCTATCCCATTAGGGGGTCGATGCTGAAACGGTCCCACGAAAGGATATCGCGTAACACGACGTTCTCGTATAACGCGGTGCATAAATTAATTCAAATTGCCCATGACGGTCAGCTAGACTTGGAATATCTCTACCGCTAATGTGTAACCAGATAAGGTTTATCTCTCCAAGGCGCTTACTGTTGCATTGCGCTGAATGTAGAGACGCTTATTAAAGATCCCTTTGATGATTCCCGATTGTTGGGGGTGATTTAGATGGTAACATAACCCCAGCTTAGTTTGCGAACGCTGACATTCCTGCAGTATCGAATCACTTCGGATGCTTTTGTAGGAGGGGAATCCCATCCACCAATTGATGCAGAGTGGTTAAGGGTAAATTTGCACACATTTCAGAGCCAGTTGGAGGAGCAACGGATTAGCAACCGGAGTGACTGTCGTGCTCCTGGGGGTGGTGTACATTTAAGCTGTCATAGTCTTTAATGTCCTGACGATGACGTGGTGTGTGGGAGGGAGTGCCAGTTCTTGTGTTGACCTCGTCATCTAACCGTAGATGAGAATGATAAGATGTTCTCGATCATTCCTATCGGGATGGACCCAGGACGGTCGCCAATAGCCCGTTGTTTTGCAACAGTGCGACGCTTATCTTATACAATTAACTTTTTGAAAACAGCTTTTATGCAATATGCATTTTTTTGGTACACATTTGTGTTGGTATGGTATTTTTAACTAACGTCGTACTAGAGCAAAGTTTCTCAAACTTTATTTTGGCCTACCAACCCCTTTTTCAGAAAAAAGCACACCGACTCCCGTTCTTGAAATCAATAATGTAACTCATGGTTTTTCAACTTTTTGGGTCAATGCCCACCTTTTCAAACATGATTCGATGGCACCTCTCTTACTGTATTAAATATTTTATAAACAAAGACAGATTTTTAAAATTACATTATATATTAACAACATTGATGTATTGCTCAAAGTTTAATTAACAAATATGTATTGAAAAAATATTTATACTATTATTAATAGTGAGAGGGCTAAACTAGGTGCAATGACACATTTTTTTTTAAATTTTTGGTACATATTCGTCATTAGCCATCTTAAATCGCAGTGTTCCGCTCTATTGACAATCTGTTTCGTATCTTTCTTAGCAAAATGTTTACTGCGCTAAATCCTCTTTCGGCTAAATATGATGATGGGAATGCAATGAAAAAGTTTTTTGATGCAGCCCATAAAGCCGAATATAATACTGAAATTTGCCTATGAAGCCAAAATTCTTGATATCCATTTTTTGATTTCAATTTTAACTTCATTTGTTGACAATTCTATCAACTCCTCCTGCAGAGATAAATCTGCTGTTTGTAGATTTGATAAAGGTTCTAAGACCCAATCTGGAATGATCATGTTAAGGACATCTTGAAATCTATTTCTAAAATCTACTGTAAGTGCTTTCAAATGCTGGCAAAATACCAGGTTGTCGTCATCACTTGTTTCCACAGGGGAAAATTTGGAAACTGATAGAATTGTCTCGGACCCAAATTCTGTTTCTACAAGGCAAGTTTTGACACGAACGCAGAAATAGTTGCCTCTGCTTTGATCAAATTCAAATTATCTCCTTGCAGAAGATTCGTTTCATTAAATTTATTGTATAAATCAGTTAAATAAGATATTTTAATCTTAAATTTCAATAAATTATCTCTTAACGAATCAACTTTGTTTTTAAAAAAACGTTATAACTGAGTCAAAGAGGTCATAAAATCTTTTTAGACAGGTACCCTTCGATAGCCAACGAACCTCTGCGTGCAATAGTAAACGATTGAAATCTTCGTCGGGTTCATCCCAAAGTTTTCGTATCAATGAGAGCATTGCTTCTGATCTTGTTAATAACTGTAATTACATACTGTAATTTTATACTGTAGTAAGCAATGAAGGCTATCAATAAGGTTTTTGACAACCAAATAGTGTCTGTGAATTACGCAATGCACGGCGACTACATTTGAGGGGTACCGCCTTCTTCAAATATGAAATCAACCTGTGTTTTCGTCCAACCATTGTCGGAGAACCACCGGTAGCAACGGACACGATATTATCCAGATCAATGCATTTTTCTTTAAGATAGTGTACCTATACGTCAAATATAGTGTTCAAATAGAAGTCATTAAGTATATTAAAGATGGAGAGAAGTTATGAAAAGGGATTACATTCTTTTCTTTTCTTTTCTCGAGTAACCTTTTTTTCTGTTTTCAACTTTTTTTTTCTTCTTTCCAGGCATTTATTCTTAAATTAAAATTTATTTTATTAAAAACAAAAATATTTAAATGATATTTCTTATTTAAAAAAATATTCAAATAAAAAATTGTTTATATAAAAATATTCAAGTATATGCACGTATATGTCAAGTATATGCACGTAAAGTATATATGTATATAATCCACAAATATGCAAAATAAAAATTTATTTATGGAATACATTAAAAATTTAAAGTTAATGGAAATTTCACAGCACCTCCCTTTTCTAACGTCGGTCGGTAAAAAGAATAATAAACAAATAATAAGGCCCGGTGCATACATCCTATTTTTCAACGTGCGGTGCCGCTGCGGCACCGATGCCCAACTATGCACACATAACGGTGAAATGACGCAAGTACTCTTTTCGCGCCATTGCGATCAATATTCTATCGAAGAAAACGTGCTTATTTCGCTTACTTGGTGTAAAAAAAGTATATTTTGAAATAAAATAGACGTTACTGGATACAACCATTTATTAATTATTATTTATATTCCATTCATTTACGAAAACAAGTTACTTCAGCAGACCGGAGAAGCGTGTGCGACGAGCTGCGGCGCCGTGGGGAACTGTGGTACAAATTACACGCAAGTTGGACGGTCGTTGCCGCAGCGGCGCCAGAGGCATGTGTGCACTACTCCATTGGATCTAATGTATCTCAGACCGCACTTGCGTTGTGGCAGCGGCGCCGCACGTTGAAAAATCGTATGTGTGCACCGGGCTTAATAGTAAATATGTACGTACTTACCTTCGTTGGAAATAGTTATTAAATATTTGCAACATTTTTACTTGGTCCATGTAAGTTATCCCTTGAATGAGATCTGTAGACACCGCACAGAAATTTTAGGTTCACACTTGTTTTCAAGGAACTTCGAAACAATCTAGTATGGATAAAGGCCTCAAGTATTTATAATAATGTTTAATGCGCCTGTAAAAAAACCCTACATAAATAGATAATCTGCACGTGTGTTAATCTTGTCATGACCTGTGCAAACTTGTAAATTTAAGCTTTGTTCAACGAAACGGAACATACACACATAATGCGGTGTTCCGTGTGGTGCACTGCGCAATCTGCGACTTGTTCAACTAGCCTGAAAGGTATTAGGAATAAAGCTATGATTTACCAATACCTACTTTTAATACGGACTGATATTGCTTAAAAGACATTTAGAACTATTTATTGAAACATGAGTTTGTTGATTTTTTGTATTATCATTATATACACATCCGATTTTTCAACGAGAGGCGTTGCTGCGTTGCCGTTTATGCATACATAACCGTGAAATGACGCAAATACTCATCTCGCGCCATTTGCGATGGATATCTATCGAAGAATACGTGTTTATTTTGCTTACATGGTGTACAATAAATATATTTTGAAACAAAACAGTCACGCACACGCGCGTTACTGGATACATGCATGTATTAATTACTATTTATATTCGATTTATTTTAAAAACAAGGTACTTGAGACCGGAAAAACATGTGAGGCGACCTTGCGGCGAGCTGCGGTTCCGTGGGGAATTGCGGTACAAATTACACGCAAGTTGAACGTGCGTCGCCTCAGCGGCGTCGTGGGCATGTGTTCACTACTCCATTGGATCTAATGTATCCGAGACCACACTTGCGTTGCCATAGCTCGCCGCACACGCTTCTCCGACCTGAAGTATCTTGTTTTCATAAATAAACGGAACATAAATAATAATTAGTAAATGGTTGTATCCAGTAACATCTGTTTTGTTTCAAATTATAAATTTTGTAGGCAAAGTAAGCGAAACAAACACGTTTCCTTCGATAGAATATGTATCGAAAATGGCTCGAAATGAGTACTTGCGTCATTTACACGGTTATGTGTGCATAGTTGGGCTTCGCTGCCGCAGCGGCGCCGCACGTTGAAAAATCGGATGTGTGCACAGGGGCTTAGTCCCGGTGCACACATCCGGCAACGTAAGTGCGGTCTGAGATACATTAAATTCAATGGAGCAATGCACACATGCCTCCTGTGCCGCTGCGGCGACACACGTCCAACTTGCGTGCAATTTCCCCACGATGCAGCAGGTCGCCGCACACGCTTCTCCGGTCTGAAGTACCTTGTTTGATAAATAAATGAAACATAAATAATGATTAATAAATGGTTGTATCCAGTAACATCTATTTTGTGTTTAAAATATACTTTTTTTACATCAAGTAAGCGAAATAAACACGTTTTCTTCGATAGAATATTTATCTCAAATGGCGCGAAATGAATACTTGCGTCATTATGTGTGCATAGTTGGGCTTCGGTGCCGTAGCAGCAACGCACGTTGAAAAATCGGATGTGTGCACCGGGCCTTAATCAAACTTTCAGCGTGTTCTTGCGAGTATTGCCCAGCGAGCGGCGTTTGATCTTCAACGCCCCTAAATTTGCCTTGGATCAAAAACGCCCCTTCAACGCCCACCGGTGGGCGATACCGCCCCCGTTGGGAACAATTGCACTAGAACAACACAACTGGCTCACATTTGTGATCGAACAATAAATTTTATACAGCTTATGGAATCACCATGGCAGCACGTTTTGATACAAGTAGAACTGTGTTCCTTAAAATAATTGTTGGAAATTGTAATTTGAAGTAATCCGGAATTTATCGGCAATCCGGCGATGATAAGAATCATAATACTATTTTGTATTAAGAAGTTCTAGTAGTTCAACAAGTTGCATTTATTTATTTAAAAAATGAATCGAAATTCCATGTTTTATTTAGTTATGTTAGTGTTGATAATCCATGGGTTTATAAATTATTGTTGATTGAACCTGCATTGGATTTCTAGTAGCTCAACAAGTTGTATATATTTATATTAAAAATGAATCAAAATTCCATGTTTTATTTAGTTATGTTAGAGTTGGTAATCCATGGATTTACAAATTATTGTTGATTAAACCTGCATTGGAATTCTAGTAGCTCAACAAGTTGTATGTATTTATTTAAAAAATGAATCACATTTCCATGTTTTATTTAGTTATGTTAATGTTGATAATTTGTGGTAGGGGTACAGATTATAGTTGTTAAAACCTGCATTGGAGTTTTAGTAGCTCAATAAGTTGTACGTATTTATTTAAAAAATGAATCAAAATTCCATGTTTTATATAGTCAGTGTTAATAATCCATGGGGGTACAAATTATTGCTAATTGAACCTGCACTGGAGTTTTAGTAGCTCAACACAATTTGCATGTATTCATTTTAAAAATGAATTAAAATTCCATGTTTCATTTTTAAAAAGCTATAATTGTGGAGAGTGTGCCCATAAAATTATTCGAGATTCGTTTTCCTGCAAAAATAAAACCTACAGCCTTTTTTCTATAGCTCAATCGTTGTTTAGCTTCAGCATGACGTTAATTAAAATACCTAGCAAAATACTTAAATATTTCTCAGTCCTTGCCCCAAGTCAGATCACTACCAAATTTTCTTTATAACTCTATAAAAATTTCCATAAAATATGCTCTATAGAATTATGGTACGTTTGTGCTATAACTTCTATAATGTAATCTCTATAGAAAGTCTACAGAAATCTTTAATAGAAAAAAATGTCTGTAGAAAACCTCTACTGAAAATGTGCCTGTAGAAACTTATATAAAAGCTAATTTCTTTTGTTTTGCGAGAGACTTTACTTTATTTAGAACATTCTTTAAAGAATTTTACACTTCTATAGAATCAGACCTCGTTTTGTAAGTAAAAATCTATACAGAATTTTATGGAATTATGCCCTGTTTTTCAAAAAGCTCTATAAAGTAACTTATACATAAATTTCTACAGAAAAAATGTCTGTAGAAACTTCTCTAGAAGCTAATTTCTTTTATTTCGTGACTTTACTTTTCTATAGAACCTTCTCAATAGAATTTACAAATACACTTCAATAGAATCATATATTTTTCTTTATAAGCTCCATAAAGTAATCTCTATAGAAATCTCTTTGGAAAATGTCTGTAGCACCTTTTATAGCATTCGATAGAAACTCTTTTTTTTTGTTTCTTTAGAAAGACAGGTACATAAAAATCACTATAGAATATTTTTTCAATAGAAACGTAATTTCGTTCCTCTATTGAATTTTATTGAGTTATAGTTTGGCGAAATTTCGTTGCTCTATTGAATTTTATCGAGTTATAGTTTAACCAAATTTCGTTTCTCTCTTGAATCTATAGAATTCTAGGAACTCTATAGATCTATTTTTCAAGAGGCCAGCACTGCAGTACAATCCAATCCAACTGCCCGTGTCAATTTCCACTGAATTATCAAATGCGATTTTACGAACAAGAAGCAATTAGAAAGATCGAAACAATCCGGAAAAAGAAATCCGAAAAAAGAAGTCAACGAAACCAACATTGGCCACAATTAATTTTTTCGGACACCATCACTCTCTATTAATTCGCTTTTCGCGGTTGAGGTGAAAGAAGCACCTCATTAAGGCAAACGAGCGAACACATCCGTCTGTCCGGCTAAACTGGAGGCGGATCTCCGGATCGATAGAAATGCCATCCATCGTTATCGTTTGATGGCAACAAATGAAGCATTTTCCCTCCGAGGCGACTCTTGTTACTCGTCTTTGTTACCAACAAATGAGTATGTTCTTTTGTCTTGTTGCTTCATTTTATTGCGCTGCTGTTTACGAGGTGGAAGGGACGACACTATTCTTCGTTCCATCACCGTCGAAGACGGACGCTGTTTTGTCAGGTCTGGTGGAACGGTAATCATCTGCGATAGATATACAACGAACAATTGCATATGGAAGTAGGCAATTCTGATCTGAATGTGTAATGGAATGGTGGTGTAGCATCAACTTGTGTCTAGCAATGTCTGGGTTCCAACGGACACTATGAATATGTGAGTATGATATTTTTTTTGGAGGAGGATGTGATTGACACTCTTGATGAAGCTGAATAAATATGGTAAGAATATAATAGTATGGTACATACATAAGTAGCTTCAACGTTTTTGTTTCTTCCCCATAAAATGTCTTTTTTAGTCACTTCTAAGCCGTATAGGCCCCGTTTCAAACTTGCCTAATTAAGATAATTTTTAAGAATTACCAAGGACAAAACAAGGTAGGTAGTTAAATTTACTTCGCACTGTAGCACTATGTACTTTCTAAGACAAAAAAGTTGCACTAAGAAGGAATTGTAAGAATGCACTGAAATTTATAAGGTTGATAAAGTGCTTATGAATGAGTAAATGATTAAAATTTAAGACTATAATATTCAAACTTTATTTAGAAAAATTAAAAAAAGTAGTATCATTCTGTATGGCGTATGACCGACATTATTACTAATGTAGTATGCCAAGCCCTTCGGTAGTGATTCCTACAGTCTCTTTATGAACTCATTCCATTCCATTCCATGCTGCTTGAACCCTGTCACATAATTCCAGCAGATTACGATTTACGGTTAGAGGGGTGACATCTCATCCAATGGCATCTCATACATTTTCGATTGGGGACAGGTCCGGTGAGTATACCAGCCATGGTAAGATATCATTGTGTCGTAGACACGCTCTAGAGACGGCAGCAATATGGGATCAAGCATTTTCTTGTTGAAAAAGCGGGAGAACCTGGGAGTTCAGGAATGGGAGCGTAACTGGCTGTGAAAATTCTTGTAGGTAACGCTGGTATGTCAAAGAGCGTGTAACGAATACCAAAGGTGATTTGGCATCATACGCAATTACACCTCGCACCATGACACATGTTGCCTCTACACACGGATTCGATTGTCGTCTCCACCCAGACAGAAGCGGGATTCGTCAGTGAAGACAACTCGATTCCACATGTCCGTTTGTCTTTGACGGCGATGCAATGCTGTTAAAGACAGCCGTCGTAACGATCTATGTGAGTTTATTCCCACGTCGTGAAGCCTTTGACAAATGGTGCGAGCACTTATTGGATTATCGAGAGAGGTTCCCACGTCTGCAACAGTGAATGTTGGATCAGTACGAATATGTCTTATAACACGTCGATCCTCTCTCGGTTCGGTTTCTCTAGGCCTTTCCGAGCTTGGTTGACGCTGACTTGTGCCTTGTTGTATCCACCGCTGACAACAGCGTGCAACAGTAACATTACTACAACCAAAATGTTGCGCAATCCGTTAATTAGACCATTCACCTTCTCGGAGGCCAATGACTCGGCCTCTGTCAAACCCTCCCAGCTGCTTGAATGGCTTGCGAACTTTTTCCGAGGCATAACTCAATGAGAAACGACATAACCAACACAACAGCATGAGTCGAAAGGAATTTGCTGCGCTACTCGATGTCCTTTAATGTCCCGGTATGCAGCGTGTTAGAGAGCTGCCCTGCGCGTGACGCATGCTCAAATAATTCTGAAAATTTGATCACTTGCATCCCCAACGCAGATGAACCACTCGTACAAATTTCATTCATACCACTCTACTTCTTCCAGGTGCAACTTTTTTGTCTTAGAGCGTATATATATATATATATATATATATATATATATATATATATAGTATATATATATATATATTATCCTTCAACATTCACATAGTGAGAAGAAACCATAAGTGGATGGTAAATTTGGGTGCTGGATCAGTGGTGGAGTAATCGAGTGTTGTACCAGAAATGACGTTATAATAGACAGTTGTCTTTTCCATCCTGTCTCGTTGTGACGTCACTTTCGGTACATCTCGACACTTCCTGTTATAATGTCACTTCCGGTATAAAATCACTTATTTCTGCATCTCCTCCATCACTGATCCAGAACCCACAATTTCCCTCTACTACCATAAATATCGGTTGAAGAATCATATATATTTATGTCAGAAATATAGGTATAAAGTTGGTCCGAGTCACAGAGGGAAATCTGAAGGTTGCTGAAGAGATATATGGGTGTAGAAAGTTAAATTCTTTTGAAATAGAAAAGAAAGTAGGCAAACGTTATAAATACCTGGAGGGGGTTGGTGGTAGCATTAAACATCCTTATTTGGGAGAGGAGTAAATACGCGAATGCCGATTTTCATATTGTATCGCTTTGGGCAATTTCAAAGTACCACTTCGTCACTTCAGTAATTATCCTCAATGAATAACAGTTTCAAGTAAAGTATAATCAACAGTGTGAAATAAAAAAAAATTAACTCTCCTCACTGCTAGTTGTCCAGATGCATTATCTTGTCATTAATAAAACTGAGCAAATCCCGATGGACGAGAGATCTCGTCATCAGAAAAATACTTATCTTGTTTTGATCTCGTCATCAGAAAAAAAATCTGCTACATCTTGATGACGAGATATATCGTTCTCACATAGGGTTATACGAGATATATCGAATTCCACAAAGAATTATTAAGAGATTTATCGTCCCCATGTAGGGTTGTATGAGATATATCGTTTCCACATATAAAAAGTTGGACATATTAGAAGGTAGTTATATACTTCCTGACATTTAAATAAAATTCTGCTATTTCGGTCTGTTATAAAATCCATCCGGGAACGTCATTTTGAAAACAGTTGATGCCATGAAAGAAAGCGTACATCGCCATTTATTGACCTTCAAAAAAGCAAATGTCCCATGAAAGGTTTTGGCTATACGGCAAGACCCCAATACCGCAAAATCGCGAAAATAAACCGTCAACAACTCCAATGAAACCTAAATCGCCTCACCAAATCAGGAGACACTGACAACCGAACGAGATTTTTATATTTCCGCAGTCGTTATATCGATCATAAAATAGCATTTCAGTTAAGTGAGAACTGAGGGGTATTTATATTGGTCGTTATCTAAATTGGTCGTTACATTGAACCGAGTTGTTAAATTCAGGGTCACTGTAAGTGGGGGGATTTCAAGTATAAACATACCAGACCGTTTGCCAAGATTTTACTTCTGCTGTCCAAATGCTTTATCATGACACATATAGGGATTACCTTAGCTGTTGGACGCTTAATCTAATTGGTGTTGACTTCAATCAATTACACATCAATTAGTAACATGTTCTCTTTTTATACACGAAACCCTGAAATCATACTTGAAAAACAAGTCAAATGACATCACATATTCATATCGCCGCAGAATCACTACCGCCACCTATATTTAGCTTCACAGATAATGCCTCCCATGAAGCTAGTATGCGACTTAACTGCTTCTGCAGTGAAGAAAATAAAGAAGTAAACTTTATATCGCTTAAGTAATTGGTATGAACTTATTTTTGTTCAAAGTTTAAAGGAAACTATTTTTTTCCGTTTCATGAAAAATATATTTTAATATACTTATAGATCCCTGAACAATGAACTTAATTACTATGTACTTCATAGGCGATTAAAAATGAACTATTTTAAAATCGACGCAAGCGTTGATGCCATATTTTTATGTTGACCCTCAGGGAGAAATACCCATTAAAGCTGGATATAATTTTCTAAAGAAATGTATTTCTTTAAGGCAATGGTTTAAAGTGTATCATAAAAAATTTCCTTAGTGATACTTTGCCTACGCAGTATTTTAAGAGTTAGTTTCTGGATAATTAGGCTCTTAACAATTTAGTTGTTTTTACCTTTTAAGCAAGGCAATGAACAGAATTATTTTCATGGTTCAAAAGTTTATTTAAGACTACGGTATTCTAGAATAAATAAAACTACAACCGTTTGGTTTTCTTAAGAGCTGAGTTATAATTATGAAAGAGTTAAAGGTGCTATTTTTGTGTGATACTTAGATTAAAAGTATGCTTAACATCTTACAATGTTTTAATTATGAATTAGTTGAGAGCCTGTTTATACCAAGGGGGACCGCGGTAACTCGGTTGGAAGTGTAATAGAACTTCGGAATGACTTCTCGGCTTTATTGAGTTGAGGAATATGTTTTTCTATTTCGATAATTCTTCGGTGGCAGACTCAAAATTGCACTTCTGACTAATTTTTGTTGGTTAAATAAGTCTGTTTTCTTATATATTTATCTATCTATATAAAAAAGGATGAAGGTGTGTGTATGTGTTTGTGTATATATTCTCTATACAAATCTACACCGTTTGTTCCATTCACGACACATTTTGTACACTTATACTTTAAGAACACTGCGGAAAACACAGGCTATTTCTTTAATGACTTCCGACCAATCTGTAGCCATGAAAATTGGCACACATGTAGACTTAACACAACCCCTCGAAGCCCCAATTTTAAAATCTAAAGTTTGTTTTCCTGCAATAAATGGACATGGACAAGGAAACACATTCTACAGGATTTCAGTAACTGAGTTAATGTAGGGAAATGTCGCGGTCATATTTGAAACCCTAGCAACGCCGGGTTATTCATCTAGTTATATGAATAAAACATGGCTTACAAACTTGATTCAATTGAATTTGAATGTTGTTGTTGCTTAACATCTTTAAAAGATCTGACATATGTCAGTTCAACTCCAGTAGGTTGTTGACCGCCAGAAAATCAATAACTATAAGGGGGACAGATGTCCTCATTGGAAAGTCAGAAGCAACTCAGTATGTGGTACGGAGAGGCTGGATGGTCACAGCATTTTCTGCAAGTGGGATGGATTTTTCTGTCACGTTCAAAAGAAAGACACTTAAGGTGTCCACTTTTAAGCCTAGCCAGTGCAGTCTGGGAGCCACGATCACAATTAACTTCCAGAAGAGTGCCAGGGGATGTTCCGGTGTACCACGGGTGTGCAGGTGGAGTACGTCATTTTACATTTAGTATAGTTCTTTCATTTGAGTACAATTCTTGGTAAGTAAGCGAAGAGCCAGTGGCCGAATTTTATGCTGTACCATTCTCTATATCTTCCACTTCTTCCTCTATGCCAACATTTGACGCCTCAAGAGATTTAACGTACACTAGGTTTCGCGTTCGTGACAGTCTTTGGTTGGATCGAGTTACGAATTCGGTAACGGTAATTTTTAGTTAACGTCGTACTAGAGCAACACAACGGGCTATTGACGACGGTCCGGGATCAGTCCCTTAAGGGAAAGATCAGAGGACAACATCTCGTAATTTTGAACCACGGTCAGATGACGAAGCAACACCTGAGCTGGCACCCCACTCTCCAAACTTCCACGCCAACCCAACGTGAGGACTTTCGGCCACGACAGATTTAAGGTGCACCAGCCGCCTCTACACCATACGCTTACAAACATCCATGCCCGGACCCGGATTCGAACCAGGAACCTTCCGATCTAGAGGCTAACACCTTAACCACTATACCGGTTGGTCGGCCGAGTTACGAATTCATAACCCACGTTTGTTAATCCTCTATCCTACCAACTGGACTTACATGGCCCTAAGTTAAAGATCCGAAGACAACACTACGTAATTTTGAACCACGGTCAGATGATGAGGCAACACTTGTGTTGCCACCCCACTCTCCAAACTTCCACACCACACCAATGTTTGGACATTGGTTGGTTGGTTGGTGTTTTATGGCACAAGGGCCATACTTGGCCATGCTGCGACAGACAATACGTATTAATCAGGTTTTTTTTAATATTTAAAAAGAGCTAAAATAAAGACATAATATAGTTCGAATAAGGTCAAACTTTAAAATCGAAATACAGTTTATAAATCCAATGTCAGAGAGGAATATGAATACATTTTTATGAGGCGGATCCATCAACAGGTCCTTCAGTGTTGGGTGAAAAACTCCAAATCGGTTTAGTCTATTGTAATTAAAGTTTGGGCATTCTGTTAAAATATGTTTTATGGATAAAATAGCGGTGCAAAATGAACACAATGGAGCAGGTTCACTGAGTAGCAAATGTCTATGAGTAAAAAAGGTATGCCCGATACGAAGCCTGGTCAGTTTTACGTCAAGATTTCTATTAAAATTAATGTGAAGACATTTGAGGGCCCAACAGATTTTACGTGCAGCAGCCTCCTTGTACACGACGGTCTTTGGTTGGATTCCAACTCGCAACCCTCTGGTTGTTAATCGATCTATTCCAATCAGGATACCGCTGCTCTGAATATCAAGGTCGTGAATATTTATTTTCTTTTAAATATAATATCCGGACGATTGAACGTTATTTATTCTGGCACTATAAGGGCAGATTTGTGTACAACTTTGTGTTACCTTAACGCACCACAGGGGGCGGATTCATGTTTCACGTCGCATACATATTCTATATTCGAGGCACAACCCGCTCTTTTAGAGACTAAACAATCGTTCCAGACAGACATCTATGCCTTAATCTAGATTAGAACCAGGTACTTTTTGATACAGAAGTCAGCACCCTGACCACTAGTCCGATAGGTCAGCTTAATGTAAGGAAAGTAAGCCTTAAGTAGAAAGGTTTTGAATATACGTACATATAATTTTTTTGTTTATATCTTTGTTCAAGTGTGAGTTCTTTGTCAGTTTATACTTAAACCATTGACACTTAATGTTGTTCCTGATAGCCTGATGTATTTAATAACGTTAGTTAATTACCATCACCTGATACATTTAGAAAATAGCATGAAACCACGCGCACGTGATCCGTCTATCCCATTAGGGGGTCGATGCTGAAACGGTCCCACGAAAGGATATCGCGTAACACGACGTTCTCGTATAACGCGGTGCATAAATTAATTCAAATTGCCCATGACGGTCAGCTAGACTTGGAATATCTCTACCGCTAATGTGTAACCAGATAAGGTTTATCTCTCCAAGGCGCTTACTGTTGCATTGCGCTGAATGTAGAGACGCTTATTAAAGATCCCTTTGATGATTCCCGATTGTTGGGGGTGATTTAGATGGTAACATAACCCCAGCTTAGTTTGCGAACGCTGACATTCCTGCAGTATCGAATCACTTCGGATGCTTTTGTAGGAGGGGAATCCCATCCACCAATTGATGCAGAGTGGTTAAGGGTAAATTTGCACACATTTCAGAGCCAGTTGGAGGAGCAACGGATTAGCAACCGGAGTGACTGTCGTGCTCCTGGGGGTGGTGTACATTTAAGCTGTCATAGTCTTTAATGTCCTGACGATGACGTGGTGTGTGGGAGGGAGTGCCAGTTCTTGTGTTGACCTCGTCATCTAACCGTAGATGAGAATGATAAGATGTTCTCGATCATTCCTATCGGGATGGACCCAGGACGGTCGCCAATAGCCCGTTGTTTTGCAACAGTGCGACGCTTATCTTATACAATTAACTTTTTGAAAACAGCTTTTATGCAATATGCATTTTTTTGGTACACATTTGTGTTGGTATGGTATTTTTAACTAACGTCGTACTAGAGCAAAGTTTCTCAAACTTTATTTTGGCCTACCAACCCCTTTTTCAGAAAAAAGCACACCGACTCCCGTTCTTGAAATCAATAATGTAACTCATGGTTTTTCAACTTTTTGGGTCAATGCCCACCTTTTCAAACATGATTCGATGGCACCTCTCTTACTGTATTAAATATTTTATAAACAAAGACAGATTTTTAAAATTACATTATATATTAACAACATTGATGTATTGCTCAAAGTTTAATTAACAAATATGTATTGAAAAAATATTTATACTATTATTAATAGTGAGAGGGCTAAACTAGGTGCAATGACACATTTTTTTTTAAATTTTTGGTACATATTCGTCATTAGCCATCTTAAATCGCAGTGTTCCGCTCTATTGACAATCTGTTTCGTATCTTTCTTAGCAAAATGTTTACTGCGCTAAATCCTCTTTCGGCTAAATATGATGATGGGAATGCAATGAAAAAGTTTTTTGATGCAGCCCATAAAGCCGAATATAATACTGAAATTTGCCTATGAAGCCAAAATTCTTGATATCCATTTTTTGATTTCAATTTTAACTTCATTTGTTGACAATTCTATCAACTCCTCCTGCAGAGATAAATCTGCTGTTTGTAGATTTGATAAAGGTTCTAAGACCCAATCTGGAATGATCATGTTAAGGACATCTTGAAATCTATTTCTAAAATCTACTGTAAGTGCTTTCAAATGCTGGCAAAATACCAGGTTGTCGTCATCACTTGTTTCCACAGGGGAAAATTTGGAAACTGATAGAATTGTCTCGGACCCAAATTCTGTTTCTACAAGGCAAGTTTTGACACGAACGCAGAAATAGTTGCCTCTGCTTTGATCAAATTCAAATTATCTCCTTGCAGAAGATTCGTTTCATTAAATTTATTGTATAAATCAGTTAAATAAGATATTTTAATCTTAAATTTCAATAAATTATCTCTTAACGAATCAACTTTGTTTTTAAAAAAACGTTATAACTGAGTCAAAGAGGTCATAAAATCTTTTTAGACAGGTACCCTTCGATAGCCAACGAACCTCTGCGTGCAATAGTAAACGATTGAAATCTTCGTCGGGTTCATCCCAAAGTTTTCGTATCAATGAGAGCATTGCTTCTGATCTTGTTAATAACTGTAATTACATACTGTAATTTTATACTGTAGTAAGCAATGAAGGCTATCAATAAGGTTTTTGACAACCAAATAGTGTCTGTGAATTACGCAATGCACGGCGACTACATTTGAGGGGTACCGCCTTCTTCAAATATGAAATCAACCTGTGTTTTCGTCCAACCATTGTCGGAGAACCACCGGTAGCAACGGACACGATATTATCCAGATCAATGCATTTTTCTTTAAGATAGTGTACCTATACGTCAAATATAGTGTTCAAATAGAAGTCATTAAGTATATTAAAGATGGAGAGAAGTTATGAAAAGGGATTACATTCTTTTCTTTTCTTTTCTCGAGTAACCTTTTTTTCTGTTTTCAACTTTTTTTTTCTTCTTTCCAGGCATTTATTCTTAAATTAAAATTTATTTTATTAAAAACAAAAATATTTAAATGATATTTCTTATTTAAAAAAATATTCAAATAAAAAATTGTTTATATAAAAATATTCAAGTATATGCACGTATATGTCAAGTATATGCACGTAAAGTATATATGTATATAATCCACAAATATGCAAAATAAAAATTTATTTATGGAATACATTAAAAATTTAAAGTTAATGGAAATTTCACAGCACCTCCCTTTTCTAACGTCGGTCGGTAAAAAGAATAATAAACAAATAATAAGGCCCGGTGCATACATCCTATTTTTCAACGTGCGGTGCCGCTGCGGCACCGATGCCCAACTATGCACACATAACGGTGAAATGACGCAAGTACTCTTTTCGCGCCATTGCGATCAATATTCTATCGAAGAAAACGTGCTTATTTCGCTTACTTGGTGTAAAAAAAGTATATTTTGAAATAAAATAGACGTTACTGGATACAACCATTTATTAATTATTATTTATATTCCATTCATTTACGAAAACAAGTTACTTCAGCAGACCGGAGAAGCGTGTGCGACGAGCTGCGGCGCCGTGGGGAACTGTGGTACAAATTACACGCAAGTTGGACGGTCGTTGCCGCAGCGGCGCCAGAGGCATGTGTGCACTACTCCATTGGATCTAATGTATCTCAGACCGCACTTGCGTTGTGGCAGCGGCGCCGCACGTTGAAAAATCGTATGTGTGCACCGGGCTTAATAGTAAATATGTACGTACTTACCTTCGTTGGAAATAGTTATTAAATATTTGCAACATTTTTACTTGGTCCATGTAAGTTATCCCTTGAATGAGATCTGTAGACACCGCACAGAAATTTTAGGTTCACACTTGTTTTCAAGGAACTTCGAAACAATCTAGTATGGATAAAGGCCTCAAGTATTTATAATAATGTTTAATGCGCCTGTAAAAAAACCCTACATAAATAGATAATCTGCACGTGTGTTAATCTTGTCATGACCTGTGCAAACTTGTAAATTTAAGCTTTGTTCAACGAAACGGAACATACACACATAATGCGGTGTTCCGTGTGGTGCACTGCGCAATCTGCGACTTGTTCAACTAGCCTGAAAGGTATTAGGAATAAAGCTATGATTTACCAATACCTACTTTTAATACGGACTGATATTGCTTAAAAGACATTTAGAACTATTTATTGAAACATGAGTTTGTTGATTTTTTGTATTATCATTATATACACATCCGATTTTTCAACGAGAGGCGTTGCTGCGTTGCCGTTTATGCATACATAACCGTGAAATGACGCAAATACTCATCTCGCGCCATTTGCGATGGATATCTATCGAAGAATACGTGTTTATTTTGCTTACATGGTGTACAATAAATATATTTTGAAACAAAACAGTCACGCACACGCGCGTTACTGGATACATGCATGTATTAATTACTATTTATATTCGATTTATTTTAAAAACAAGGTACTTGAGACCGGAAAAACATGTGAGGCGACCTTGCGGCGAGCTGCGGTTCCGTGGGGAATTGCGGTACAAATTACACGCAAGTTGAACGTGCGTCGCCTCAGCGGCGTCGTGGGCATGTGTTCACTACTCCATTGGATCTAATGTATCCGAGACCACACTTGCGTTGCCATAGCTCGCCGCACACGCTTCTCCGACCTGAAGTATCTTGTTTTCATAAATAAACGGAACATAAATAATAATTAGTAAATGGTTGTATCCAGTAACATCTGTTTTGTTTCAAATTATAAATTTTGTAGGCAAAGTAAGCGAAACAAACACGTTTCCTTCGATAGAATATGTATCGAAAATGGCTCGAAATGAGTACTTGCGTCATTTACACGGTTATGTGTGCATAGTTGGGCTTCGCTGCCGCAGCGGCGCCGCACGTTGAAAAATCGGATGTGTGCACAGGGGCTTAGTCCCGGTGCACACATCCGGCAACGTAAGTGCGGTCTGAGATACATTAAATTCAATGGAGCAATGCACACATGCCTCCTGTGCCGCTGCGGCGACACACGTCCAACTTGCGTGCAATTTCCCCACGATGCAGCAGGTCGCCGCACACGCTTCTCCGGTCTGAAGTACCTTGTTTGATAAATAAATGAAACATAAATAATGATTAATAAATGGTTGTATCCAGTAACATCTATTTTGTGTTTAAAATATACTTTTTTTACATCAAGTAAGCGAAATAAACACGTTTTCTTCGATAGAATATTTATCTCAAATGGCGCGAAATGAATACTTGCGTCATTATGTGTGCATAGTTGGGCTTCGGTGCCGTAGCAGCAACGCACGTTGAAAAATCGGATGTGTGCACCGGGCCTTAATCAAACTTTCAGCGTGTTCTTGCGAGTATTGCCCAGCGAGCGGCGTTTGATCTTCAACGCCCCTAAATTTGCCTTGGATCAAAAACGCCCCTTCAACGCCCACCGGTGGGCGATACCGCCCCCGTTGGGAACAATTGCACTAGAACAACACAACTGGCTCACATTTGTGATCGAACAATAAATTTTATACAGCTTATGGAATCACCATGGCAGCACGTTTTGATACAAGTAGAACTGTGTTCCTTAAAATAATTGTTGGAAATTGTAATTTGAAGTAATCCGGAATTTATCGGCAATCCGGCGATGATAAGAATCATAATACTATTTTGTATTAAGAAGTTCTAGTAGTTCAACAAGTTGCATTTATTTATTTAAAAAATGAATCGAAATTCCATGTTTTATTTAGTTATGTTAGTGTTGATAATCCATGGGTTTATAAATTATTGTTGATTGAACCTGCATTGGATTTCTAGTAGCTCAACAAGTTGTATATATTTATATTAAAAATGAATCAAAATTCCATGTTTTATTTAGTTATGTTAGAGTTGGTAATCCATGGATTTACAAATTATTGTTGATTAAACCTGCATTGGAATTCTAGTAGCTCAACAAGTTGTATGTATTTATTTAAAAAATGAATCACATTTCCATGTTTTATTTAGTTATGTTAATGTTGATAATTTGTGGTAGGGGTACAGATTATAGTTGTTAAAACCTGCATTGGAGTTTTAGTAGCTCAATAAGTTGTACGTATTTATTTAAAAAATGAATCAAAATTCCATGTTTTATATAGTCAGTGTTAATAATCCATGGGGGTACAAATTATTGCTAATTGAACCTGCACTGGAGTTTTAGTAGCTCAACACAATTTGCATGTATTCATTTTAAAAATGAATTAAAATTCCATGTTTCATTTTTAAAAAGCTATAATTGTGGAGAGTGTGCCCATAAAATTATTCGAGATTCGTTTTCCTGCAAAAATAAAACCTACAGCCTTTTTTCTATAGCTCAATCGTTGTTTAGCTTCAGCATGACGTTAATTAAAATACCTAGCAAAATACTTAAATATTTCTCAGTCCTTGCCCCAAGTCAGATCACTACCAAATTTTCTTTATAACTCTATAAAAATTTCCATAAAATATGCTCTATAGAATTATGGTACGTTTGTGCTATAACTTCTATAATGTAATCTCTATAGAAAGTCTACAGAAATCTTTAATAGAAAAAAATGTCTGTAGAAAACCTCTACTGAAAATGTGCCTGTAGAAACTTATATAAAAGCTAATTTCTTTTGTTTTGCGAGAGACTTTACTTTATTTAGAACATTCTTTAAAGAATTTTACACTTCTATAGAATCAGACCTCGTTTTGTAAGTAAAAATCTATACAGAATTTTATGGAATTATGCCCTGTTTTTCAAAAAGCTCTATAAAGTAACTTATACATAAATTTCTACAGAAAAAATGTCTGTAGAAACTTCTCTAGAAGCTAATTTCTTTTATTTCGTGACTTTACTTTTCTATAGAACCTTCTCAATAGAATTTACAAATACACTTCAATAGAATCATATATTTTTCTTTATAAGCTCCATAAAGTAATCTCTATAGAAATCTCTTTGGAAAATGTCTGTAGCACCTTTTATAGCATTCGATAGAAACTCTTTTTTTTTGTTTCTTTAGAAAGACAGGTACATAAAAATCACTATAGAATATTTTTTCAATAGAAACGTAATTTCGTTCCTCTATTGAATTTTATTGAGTTATAGTTTGGCGAAATTTCGTTGCTCTATTGAATTTTATCGAGTTATAGTTTAACCAAATTTCGTTTCTCTCTTGAATCTATAGAATTCTAGGAACTCTATAGATCTATTTTTCAAGAGGCCAGCACTGCAGTACAATCCAATCCAACTGCCCGTGTCAATTTCCACTGAATTATCAAATGCGATTTTACGAACAAGAAGCAATTAGAAAGATCGAAACAATCCGGAAAAAGAAATCCGAAAAAAGAAGTCAACGAAACCAACATTGGCCACAATTAATTTTTTCGGACACCATCACTCTCTATTAATTCGCTTTTCGCGGTTGAGGTGAAAGAAGCACCTCATTAAGGCAAACGAGCGAACACATCCGTCTGTCCGGCTAAACTGGAGGCGGATCTCCGGATCGATAGAAATGCCATCCATCGTTATCGTTTGATGGCAACAAATGAAGCATTTTCCCTCCGAGGCGACTCTTGTTACTCGTCTTTGTTACCAACAAATGAGTATGTTCTTTTGTCTTGTTGCTTCATTTTATTGCGCTGCTGTTTACGAGGTGGAAGGGACGACACTATTCTTCGTTCCATCACCGTCGAAGACGGACGCTGTTTTGTCAGGTCTGGTGGAACGGTAATCATCTGCGATAGATATACAACGAACAATTGCATATGGAAGTAGGCAATTCTGATCTGAATGTGTAATGGAATGGTGGTGTAGCATCAACTTGTGTCTAGCAATGTCTGGGTTCCAACGGACACTATGAATATGTGAGTATGATATTTTTTTTGGAGGAGGATGTGATTGACACTCTTGATGAAGCTGAATAAATATGGTAAGAATATAATAGTATGGTACATACATAAGTAGCTTCAACGTTTTTGTTTCTTCCCCATAAAATGTCTTTTTTAGTCACTTCTAAGCCGTATAGGCCCCGTTTCAAACTTGCCTAATTAAGATAATTTTTAAGAATTACCAAGGACAAAACAAGGTAGGTAGTTAAATTTACTTCGCACTGTAGCACTATGTACTTTCTAAGACAAAAAAGTTGCACTAAGAAGGAATTGTAAGAATGCACTGAAATTTATAAGGTTGATAAAGTGCTTATGAATGAGTAAATGATTAAAATTTAAGACTATAATATTCAAACTTTATTTAGAAAAATTAAAAAAAGTAGTATCATTCTGTATGGCGTATGACCGACATTATTACTAATGTAGTATGCCAAGCCCTTCGGTAGTGATTCCTACAGTCTCTTTATGAACTCATTCCATTCCATTCCATGCTGCTTGAACCCTGTCACATAATTCCAGCAGATTACGATTTACGGTTAGAGGGGTGACATCTCATCCAATGGCATCTCATACATTTTCGATTGGGGACAGGTCCGGTGAGTATACCAGCCATGGTAAGATATCATTGTGTCGTAGACACGCTCTAGAGACGGCAGCAATATGGGATCAAGCATTTTCTTGTTGAAAAAGCGGGAGAACCTGGGAGTTCAGGAATGGGAGCGTAACTGGCTGTGAAAATTCTTGTAGGTAACGCTGGTATGTCAAAGAGCGTGTAACGAATACCAAAGGTGATTTGGCATCATACGCAATTACACCTCGCACCATGACACATGTTGCCTCTACACACGGATTCGATTGTCGTCTCCACCCAGACAGAAGCGGGATTCGTCAGTGAAGACAACTCGATTCCACATGTCCGTTTGTCTTTGACGGCGATGCAATGCTGTTAAAGACAGCCGTCGTAACGATCTATGTGAGTTTATTCCCACGTCGTGAAGCCTTTGACAAATGGTGCGAGCACTTATTGGATTATCGAGAGAGGTTCCCACGTCTGCAACAGTGAATGTTGGATCAGTACGAATATGTCTTATAACACGTCGATCCTCTCTCGGTTCGGTTTCTCTAGGCCTTTCCGAGCTTGGTTGACGCTGACTTGTGCCTTGTTGTATCCACCGCTGACAACAGCGTGCAACAGTAACATTACTACAACCAAAATGTTGCGCAATCCGTTAATTAGACCATTCACCTTCTCGGAGGCCAATGACTCGGCCTCTGTCAAACCCTCCCAGCTGCTTGAATGGCTTGCGAACTTTTTCCGAGGCATAACTCAATGAGAAACGACATAACCAACACAACAGCATGAGTCGAAAGGAATTTGCTGCGCTACTCGATGTCCTTTAATGTCCCGGTATGCAGCGTGTTAGAGAGCTGCCCTGCGCGTGACGCATGCTCAAATAATTCTGAAAATTTGATCACTTGCATCCCCAACGCAGATGAACCACTCGTACAAATTTCATTCATACCACTCTACTTCTTCCAGGTGCAACTTTTTTGTCTTAGAGCGTATATATATATATATATATATATATATATATATATAGTATATATATATATATATTATCCTTCAACATTCACATAGTGAGAAGAAACCATAAGTGGATGGTAAATTTGGGTGCTGGATCAGTGGTGGAGTAATCGAGTGTTGTACCAGAAATGACGTTATAATAGACAGTTGTCTTTTCCATCCTGTCTCGTTGTGACGTCACTTTCGGTACATCTCGACACTTCCTGTTATAATGTCACTTCCGGTATAAAATCACTTATTTCTGCATCTCCTCCATCACTGATCCAGAACCCACAATTTCCCTCTACTACCATAAATATCGGTTGAAGAATCATATATATTTATGTCAGAAATATAGGTATAAAGTTGGTCCGAGTCACAGAGGGAAATCTGAAGGTTGCTGAAGAGATATATGGGTGTAGAAAGTTAAATTCTTTTGAAATAGAAAAGAAAGTAGGCAAACGTTATAAATACCTGGAGGGGGTTGGTGGTAGCATTAAACATCCTTATTTGGGAGAGGAGTAAATACGCGAATGCCGATTTTCATATTGTATCGCTTTGGGCAATTTCAAAGTACCACTTCGTCACTTCAGTAATTATCCTCAATGAATAACAGTTTCAAGTAAAGTATAATCAACAGTGTGAAATAAAAAAAAATTAACTCTCCTCACTGCTAGTTGTCCAGATGCATTATCTTGTCATTAATAAAACTGAGCAAATCCCGATGGACGAGAGATCTCGTCATCAGAAAAATACTTATCTTGTTTTGATCTCGTCATCAGAAAAAAAATCTGCTACATCTTGATGACGAGATATATCGTTCTCACATAGGGTTATACGAGATATATCGAATTCCACAAAGAATTATTAAGAGATTTATCGTCCCCATGTAGGGTTGTATGAGATATATCGTTTCCACATATAAAAAGTTGGACATATTAGAAGGTAGTTATATACTTCCTGACATTTAAATAAAATTCTGCTATTTCGGTCTGTTATAAAATCCATCCGGGAACGTCATTTTGAAAACAGTTGATGCCATGAAAGAAAGCGTACATCGCCATTTATTGACCTTCAAAAAAGCAAATGTCCCATGAAAGGTTTTGGCTATACGGCAAGACCCCAATACCGCAAAATCGCGAAAATAAACCGTCAACAACTCCAATGAAACCTAAATCGCCTCACCAAATCAGGAGACACTGACAACCGAACGAGATTTTTATATTTCCGCAGTCGTTATATCGATCATAAAATAGCATTTCAGTTAAGTGAGAACTGAGGGGTATTTATATTGGTCGTTATCTAAATTGGTCGTTACATTGAACCGAGTTGTTAAATTCAGGGTCACTGTAAGTGGGGGGATTTCAAGTATAAACATACCAGACCGTTTGCCAAGATTTTACTTCTGCTGTCCAAATGCTTTATCATGACACATATAGGGATTACCTTAGCTGTTGGACGCTTAATCTAATTGGTGTTGACTTCAATCAATTACACATCAATTAGTAACATGTTCTCTTTTTATACACGAAACCCTGAAATCATACTTGAAAAACAAGTCAAATGACATCACATATTCATATCGCCGCAGAATCACTACCGCCACCTATATTTAGCTTCACAGATAATGCCTCCCATGAAGCTAGTATGCGACTTAACTGCTTCTGCAGTGAAGAAAATAAAGAAGTAAACTTTATATCGCTTAAGTAATTGGTATGAACTTATTTTTGTTCAAAGTTTAAAGGAAACTATTTTTTTCCGTTTCATGAAAAATATATTTTAATATACTTATAGATCCCTGAACAATGAACTTAATTACTATGTACTTCATAGGCGATTAAAAATGAACTATTTTAAAATCGACGCAAGCGTTGATGCCATATTTTTATGTTGACCCTCAGGGAGAAATACCCATTAAAGCTGGATATAATTTTCTAAAGAAATGTATTTCTTTAAGGCAATGGTTTAAAGTGTATCATAAAAAATTTCCTTAGTGATACTTTGCCTACGCAGTATTTTAAGAGTTAGTTTCTGGATAATTAGGCTCTTAACAATTTAGTTGTTTTTACCTTTTAAGCAAGGCAATGAACAGAATTATTTTCATGGTTCAAAAGTTTATTTAAGACTACGGTATTCTAGAATAAATAAAACTACAACCGTTTGGTTTTCTTAAGAGCTGAGTTATAATTATGAAAGAGTTAAAGGTGCTATTTTTGTGTGATACTTAGATTAAAAGTATGCTTAACATCTTACAATGTTTTAATTATGAATTAGTTGAGAGCCTGTTTATACCAAGGGGGACCGCGGTAACTCGGTTGGAAGTGTAATAGAACTTCGGAATGACTTCTCGGCTTTATTGAGTTGAGGAATATGTTTTTCTATTTCGATAATTCTTCGGTGGCAGACTCAAAATTGCACTTCTGACTAATTTTTGTTGGTTAAATAAGTCTGTTTTCTTATATATTTATCTATCTATATAAAAAAGGATGAAGGTGTGTGTATGTGTTTGTGTATATATTCTCTATACAAATCTACACCGTTTGTTCCATTCACGACACATTTTGTACACTTATACTTTAAGAACACTGCGGAAAACACAGGCTATTTCTTTAATGACTTCCGACCAATCTGTAGCCATGAAAATTGGCACACATGTAGACTTAACACAACCCCTCGAAGCCCCAATTTTAAAATCTAAAGTTTGTTTTCCTGCAATAAATGGACATGGACAAGGAAACACATTCTACAGGATTTCAGTAACTGAGTTAATGTAGGGAAATGTCGCGGTCATATTTGAAACCCTAGCAACGCCGGGTTATTCATCTAGTTATATGAATAAAACATGGCTTACAAACTTGATTCAATTGAATTTGAATGTTGTTGTTGCTTAACATCTTTAAAAGATCTGACATATGTCAGTTCAACTCCAGTAGGTTGTTGACCGCCAGAAAATCAATAACTATAAGGGGGACAGATGTCCTCATTGGAAAGTCAGAAGCAACTCAGTATGTGGTACGGAGAGGCTGGATGGTCACAGCATTTTCTGCAAGTGGGATGGATTTTTCTGTCACGTTCAAAAGAAAGACACTTAAGGTGTCCACTTTTAAGCCTAGCCAGTGCAGTCTGGGAGCCACGATCACAATTAACTTCCAGAAGAGTGCCAGGGGATGTTCCGGTGTACCACGGGTGTGCAGGTGGAGTACGTCATTTTACATTTAGTTTAGTTCTTTCATTTGAGTACAATTCTTGGTAAGTAAGCGAAGAGCCAGTGGCCGAATTTTATGCTGTACCATGATTGAACCAATTACAGGAAAAAGTTTGTAATATTCGGAGTTCCTTGTGGCCATGATAGTAGCGTATTAGCAATCTGAGGGTTACAAGTTCGAAACTCGATCCATACAAAGGTCGTGTACATGGGAGCGAATGAATGTTAAATCTGTCGTGGACTCTAACGTTCTCATATTGGTATGTTGTGCAGAGTGGGTGCCAGATTCATGTGTCATCATCATCTGACCGAGGTTCAGTATCACGAGGTGTTCTCCAATATTTCTCTTTACATTCTCTCATTACATTTAGGATGGATACCGGATCATATAAATTCGGTTGCTAATTCATTACTCTTCCAATGAGACTATAGCGGTACTGGGTAGCTGTGTGAAGGAGCATGTGTATAGAAAGGCAAAAAATGTGGTGAAATCGCTAAAGTCAACTACTATGTCACGCTGATCAATCCGATAAGGATTAAATGGATGGGCGTATTCTCCCGTCCCGTGAACCAATCAGGTTATAAATATTTGGTTCCACTCGGCAGACGAAAGTAGTCTAAGGGGTCACGTTACTACTGGTATTGGTCATATGATCTTGGGTGCATGAAACGTTTACTTGGTCACTCTACTTTTCTAACAACCCTAGCTTAGGCCCTCTAGGCGAGGGCCTAAGCTAGTGTTCGTTGAAGAAAAAGTAAGTAATCCTCTCTTACATCAATACATCTAAACGGAAAATAGGTTTCCATTGAATAGATCAGTTTCCAACAGTATAAAGGAACGGAAACGTTTTCTCAGTAAAACTGCTGTCAACATTTTGACGCTTTTAAGATTTCTGTCTCAAAATTACGAACAGAAACTCGATTTTGGTCTTAGGTTATATCCAATGTTTGTATACTTATTTAGAAAATTTATTTCTGATTTCTTTATTCTAAAGTCTTGAACAGTTATTTTCTGAGACTAACTTAACTAGCTTGCACTGCTGTCAAGGGTGTTCATATCCAGGTATGGAATATTTCTTTTCGATTCTCTTTAAGAAATTATTACCTCATTCCGTTAACAAGAGGAAACGTCTCCAATGCGCTCAAGAATCAAGGGACAAGTGAGTTTGGAAATGACATGGTGATGGTTTATATCATAGAGGATGTTTCTAACCGGACAATATATCATGCCATAGTATTTACATTGAACGTAAATGGCTTATGAAGCATAACGGATAATTTTCTATCTGCATTGGAATACCTCATCTTCGGATCTCAATCCAATTAAGCTTTTAAGAGAAGAGATAGAAGGTCAGAAAAAGATGCTGAATCCTTATCTGCAAGAGATGAAGAGTGATATTTATACCATGAGGACTGCTAAATATTCAGCTGTAGCTGTTGGACATTAAATGAGTTTCCTCGTGTACGCATTACGTCTCTATATCTCTTGTACACATCCATTTCCATCTTAATAAAGATATTTTAACTAAGTGTAGAGTCTTCCTTGTGAATACAGTATTCATGTGGATCATGATACGAATTTCTCAAATTATAAATTTAATGATGTTTTTAAATTACGTTACATTACTTTTTCTTGCATAAATATTCATGTGTAAATTCTTTTAAATTTCGTTATTCACGATGCGGATTTCGTGGCGAACCTATGACCCGCGGGTCAGACACTGACCCACGCAGGCTTTATAAATGACCCACGCGTTGATTTTTATAGACTTATAATCATATTTCATCATATACATAAATAATTTAATTTTTTTTCGAACCCCTCTTTTAAAAAATATGAAAAAAAATAGTGTTATTAAAGAACTTAAAAAAAAAATGCACAAATGATTTGTGTAAAATGTTTTAGATTCATTAATTATACATACTGAATGGGATTGTTAAATTTTTTTCCCGTAAAATCGGAATCGCTAAAGATAAAATTGAAAATTTCAACGGATTTGAAATCTACGGAAAATTTTACTTTAGATTAATATCTAAAAGTTTGATTTTCTTTAAATAAATAATTTTTAAATTGAATATATCTTCAACGGATTTGAAATATGCGGACAATTTTACACCATATTAATACCTTACACCGCGGGCACGGTCAACGCCGGGCTAGCCACGCTGTGGCTAGTATGCTATAATCACGGCGAGCGAACTCTCAATGTCACTGAAAAGTCCTACTCTCGGTTATCGAAGTATTTTGGGTTCGCGCGAACCAGTCAAGGTTGATTTTGGTAATATAGAAATTATCAGGCCGAACTAGATGCTCAATCTTTAGTAACACTCAACTTTCCCTCACTGGTCACATAGTGTCCGATTTTAACGAGCCGTTGTGGTACCCTAAATAAAGAGCAACGGATTAGCAACCGGAGGGTTGCGAATTGGAATCCAACCAAATACCGTCGTGTACAAAGGCGGTGTTGCGGTTTCCCTGGAAACGGGTTAGGGGCCCCATCAAAGGAACAAAAAATATGATAAATATTGTTTCTACTGTCATAAAAGGAAGTGTTTATGAATGTGTGGGGACTGTTGTGACGAATATTTATGGCACTAACAGTAATGAGATTAGGCACACAGGTAGTTCGAATTTTTTGCAATTTCTGTGCGAAGACCGAATTTTAAAATTTAATCTAGAACATTTTAAATGAATTTAATTTAATTTAATTATTGTTGTTTTCTTTAGAATGGCAACGGCATAAAAGATCGCATTTTCTAAATTTATTTTTTCCACCTCCGTTTGTTTCTCCGAGGAACGATTTGTCAGCAGACTAAAAAAACAAATTTTTAACTGAGTTCTCTTTTCTTCTCATAGATCGTTAAAGACACAGTAAAAATTTCAACGGATTTGAAATTTGCGGAAATTTCACTTTAGATCGATGCTTAAGTATATGATTTTCTTTAAATAAATAATTTTTAAATTGAAATTTTTATATTTCTTCTAATACGAATGCCGCTGCGCAGAATAACCTTCGTTTGATCCAAGAAATCCCGATTTCATTTCTTGAACCCAGCAAAAGAAATAAAAACAATTTGACTGGCATTGTTTAGTTCTTATTTTTTTTGTTGTAAAATCGGGATTGTTAAAGATAGATTGAAATTTTCAACCGATTTGAAATCCGTGGAAAATTTTACACCAGATCGGTACTTTGCATTTGAATTTTTCAATTAAATATCTATATTTTCGCAAGAGATTGTGGCGCATGATGGCTAAATATCCAATTTGACCACATTTGGCCATCGCTTCGTTGCCCGTGGTTTCGCAAACCATAGCTCATAATAATTCATACTTTTGTTTGATAAGTCATATTCATAATTTGTTTTTTAATCATAATTCGTTGTTAGCGAGCAGTTGCAATACCTTCACACTTGACCCCACGAAAAGAACTGTCAATTGCAACGTTGTGCTGGCCACGCAGTGCCTTTGGATGCGACATGCATGTCGATGTTTTGTAAAAAAACATCGAGCCGATTTTTAGCATAATTTCAGTACCATCTTTTAAATTTTTTCCAAGGAATTTCCCTGCCTTTATGAAATCTAAATAGAAAGAACCCTGAATATTTATTAAAATATATAGACGAATGGTCACTCTCGAATCCTCTTTATGATACTCAGGAGGCTATTTCTTTTACATCGTCTTGTTTGGATCCATAACTATCTGCTGACAGATCGCAACAGGTAGTCTCACTCGACCTGGGGCCCCCTATAGCTAACAAATCATCCATGAGAGTGATAAACACGTCCTCAAGGTCATTCGCGATATTTTTTTGTCCCTTTCCGATATTGATCGTTTTCGGGGAGCCTCAATTATAGTCCGACTGATATACAAACACTTCTGCTTTCATTACATTTAAATGTAGCTGCCTCTCATTATCGGGTCTTGTTTTTCGTTGCGTAAAAGATACCAGCTTTTGTTGAAAAATTTAGTTTTAATTCATAAAATTGATTTTTTTCTATGAAGTGTTTGTCAGATATTGAATTATTGGGGAATGATATCCCACCTAGGGTTGCCAGAAGATGAATATAAAAAAAGAGAAAATTTGGTAATATTATTTTGAAAAAAAAAGAAGACAGGAAAAGTGAAAATCCAGAGAATTTTTTTAATTACTTCCGAATGAGTATTCGATCATTTGAAAAGCTTGCGGGAAAAATTACTGACAAGATTATATCTCAAAATACATGGGGATGCGACTATACCTCATACACAGTTTTGTATCCAAATATACAGCCTGTTTAGAATTTCGATTAATAAATGAACTGAAATCAATATTATATTCTTTTAACCTCATCACATAAACAAGCAAGAGAAATTTTAATTTAAAAATGGGCAGAACTAATACAAATACTGACAAACAACACAAGTAAATAATACCTCAACACATAATTAAAACTTATCGAATTCTGCGCAACAATTCATAAAGGTAATTGAGTTATCAACTTCGATTTAATGCTAAAAGTTGGTTAAGTTAGCGACACAATTTCCTTCCAAACTTAAAAATGCTGCGAATCTCTCTCTTGTTTGTCTTACTATTTATTCTGATATAATAACCCCCCCCCCCGCCCCCAATTTTTTTACTATTAACGCTGATATAATATAAGTGCAAAATTTCTTATTGATATTATTCTAGCATGAATCTAAATTATCATTGGTTATCTATTTGATCTCCTAAAGAGACGTTTTAACATGGAGCTCAATATACACTAGAGGTTGAACTTCCTATTATACGTTTTTATGCGTTTTAATAATACGTACGATTTTTGTACAATGTACTAGATCTAGTATGTATTTGAATAGCTGTGGTTTTCGTAACGATATAGTATTTAATGTGAATATATCAGCGCGTAAGGTTTGAAATGAAAGTAAGTTTGAATGAACATAATCCAAAATAATGAACAAAAAGATTAAAAAAAAAAAGAGAACATAAAAAGATCCGACATAAAAAAAGAAACGAGTGGAAAAATAGGACATGTTCTATTTAAAAGAGATATTCTGGCAACCTTAGGCCCGGTGCATCCGGTTTGTCAAAGTGTGGAGCCGCTATAGCAACGCAATTGCGGACTGAGATACATTAGATCCAATGGAGCATCGCAGACATGCCTCCAGCACCGCTGGGGCGACGCACGTCCAACTTGGGTGCAATTTGTACTACAGTTTCCCACGGCGCCGCACATGAGTCTCCGTTCTGCAGTACCTTGTTTTCATAAACAAATGGAATATCTCTACTATTATAAAATGAAGTTTTTTTGTATGTGTGAGTGTGTACTCAAGTTGTGCCCTGACGAATTTATGGCATTCACACTAATGAAATTTGGCACACATGTAGTACGAATTTTTTTGCAATTTTATAGACCAGCCCGATTTTTAAAATTAAATCTTGAAAATTTTAAAATTAATTTAATGCGATGTTTAATTATTATTCCCTTTCCTCCGAATGGCAACAGTCGTGATCGGTATTCAATGAATCCGTATTTTCTGCGCGTGTGTAGCCGCTCTATTGCTGGATATCCTTTTTGAAATTTATTGACTTTTTAAAAGCATATTAACTTTTAGTTAGCGTCAACTTTTATGTTTCAATTTTTTTACTGTGCTTACTTCATTTTTGCTACTGGATAACGGTTGTGCAATAAATAATAATTAATACATGGTTGTATCCAGTAACGTCTATTTTGGTATCGAAATATGCTTTTTTTACACCAAGTAAGCGAAATAAAACAAGTTTTCTTCGATAGATACTTTATCGCAAATGGCGCGAAATGAGTACGTGCTTCATTTCACGGTTATGTGTGCATAGTTGGGCTTCGGTGCCGCAGCGCCGTCGCACATTGAAAGATCGGATGTGTGCACCGGGCCTCAATCCCTCCACTTAACGTCGGGATGTAGCGTGGTGATCCCATACAGAAAATATAGAAGTAGAGAAAGGGTAACCTTATCACGTGCCCAGGATCACGCGACCAAAACTAGTAGTAACGTGACCCTTTGATTATACCAGGGGTGGGCAATTGCGGCTCTACATTGAGTTATGTGCGGCTACCATTAAAAATGTAAATCGTGTTTCTTTTGTTATTATAAAACTTTTTTCACGAATCTTGTTAAATCAAAATATACACACTTAAAGAAAGCTGCTTGCCGTCTAGAGAGAGGTAAGGTAACGTTAATTAACGTCGTACTAGAGCAACAGAACGGGCTATTGACGACGATCCGGGATCAATCCCCTGAGGGAAAAATCAGAGGAAAACACCAGGTAATTTTGAACCACGGTCAGATGACGAAGCAACACCTGAGCGTGCACCCCACTCTCCAAACTTCCACACCAACCCAACGTGTGGACTTTCGCCCACGACAGACTTAAGGTGCACCAGCCGCCTCTACACCATTCACTTACAAACGTCCATGCACTGACCCGGATTCGAACCAGGAATCTTCCGATCTAGAGGCGAACGCCTTAAATACTAGACCTGTTAGTCGGCTCCTGGTATCCGTCTAATTTCAATTTTTGGTACAACATATTGCTGTGAATCTTTATACTGTTCTTATTGCCGGTTCAGTTATTTTTTTAACAGACCTCGTATGTTAGAAAAATCAACTTTTTATTTTAAAATACACTCTATATAACAAAAAAATCAACGCTCCAAGAAAGAGTTGTCGGATTGCGATAAAAATTGATTGATTGTGAAGAGAACAAACATAGATAAAATACGATTAAAATTATAGAAAAATTAAATGATTTATATTTTAGAGTTTGACCGTTACAACGGGAGGAAGTTAATAAGGAGTTGGTCCACACCTCTGGCTTGAATGTAAGCTGTCACCCGACGTGGTTGTAATCGCCTTCCTATAACGTCCCAAATATGCTCTATGGGAAAGAGATCAGGAGATCTAGCTGGCCAAGTGGGGAAAGCTCGATGACAGTTCAGAGCAAAACGTGCCGTGTGCAGCCATGCATTAGCTTGTTAAAAGTCCGTTGTGTCGCAAAAGAAATGGTAACATAACCCGTCGTAGAATGTCGTCTACGTACCGCTGTGCTGTAAGTGTGCGAGAAATGACTACCAAATGGCTATCTGGCCCTATCGAAGGAGATGGCACCCCATACCATAACGCCCTGTTGTGGGCATGTGTGGCGTGTGATAGTAAGGGTAGGATCCCCACGCTTCCCTGGACGTCTCCAGACATGTCTACGGTTGTCGTCCGGAAAACAGTTGAAAACGGGACTTGTCACTGAAGACTATACGTCCTCAGTCAACGCTGTTCCAAGTTGTTCGAGCCCGTCACCACTATTGGACTACTCCCTCGTAAATTCTTTTTGTTATCGAAGTGTATTTTTACAAATTTCAATTTAAAAGTTATTTAATTATTCGAGTGATTACTTTAATCAGAGCATGTTACTTTCTCTAACAATTGATGAAAATAGATTGTTAACTGTTTTCGGTTGCAACTTTTGTGGATCACAGCTATTTTTTTTCGATATCGGTTATTAAATGCTATTTTGAAATAACATTGTTACTTAAACTGCGATGGATAACATTGTTACTAAAAACGACTCATCCCCTGTTTGAAAATAGTGTTCTCCACTACTTTGTAATGATGAGACAGTGGTCCCTGTGAATCAATAAATATTTCAAATAAAGAAAACGATTCACCATTTATCATTCGAGGAATTATAATTTGTTTCGAATTAATCTCGAAACAAATATGATTGTAAACTAAAGAGAATTAATATCGAAACAAACCTTTACTTAGTAGCTTAGAAATTATCTGGGATTTCCCTTTGGATTTTTGCCCGAAATACTTAATTGAAAAATATCTAGGATTTGTTTTGCATTGCACAACGCAGCTTCTCTTCATTACATCGGAAATTCTCTTTTTAACAAAAAAACATTTCTTTATCTTCTTAGCTCCTGAACAATCAAATTTTGTTTGGATTGCTTGAAATACTTATTCATTTCACAAAAAAGTAATACCAATTTTTGTTATCTGTGTATTTCGCATATCATTCAAAGAATTAAACTTTATTTTCCATTTTACATCTGAATATTAATAATAGTTATTACTTTGCTTTTTTTTCAATCCTTTAAAAAAAGTTAAGTAAACGCTAATTTCGATCTTTAAATTTAGTTTAATTATTTTCGGAGGAAATGAGAAAAAAAGACATTACAATGTAAATTTGACATTTCATTAGACTTTAATATAAAAAAATTTTATAACAAAAAAAATCGACGCACCAAGAAGGAGTTGTCCGATGGAGACAAAAATTGGTGGATAGAAAAATTATGTACAGAATAGAAAATAATTAAAATTTGAGAACAATTGAATGATTTATTTCAGAGATACAGTAATGAGCTCAATAAGGTGTTGAACCGCCTCTAGCCTGGATGCAAGCTGCCACGCGACGTGGCATAGACCGATAAAGCTCCCGGATGGTCTCCTGCAGTATTTCTTGCCAAATTTGCTCCAATTGTAGGACTACGTCATCAATATTCCCTACCGGATGCAGTCGCCTTCCCATCATATTCCAGACATGCTCGATGGGAGAGAGATCTGGTGATCTGGCTGGCCAAGGAAGTGTTTGACAAGTTTGAAGACAGCTCATAGCAACACGTGCCGTATGTGGTCTGGCATTGTCTTGCTGAAAAATAAGCCCAGGGTACTGCGAAAGGAACGTTAACAAAACAGGTCTCAGAATGTCGTCAACGTACCGCTGTGCAGTAAGTGTACCTCTAATGACGACCAAATGGGTCCGGCTGTCAAGGGAAATGGCACCCCAGACCATAACTCCTTGTTGAGGGCCCGTGTGGCTTGCAATAGTGAAACCAGGATCGGCACGCTGCCCTGGTCGTCTCCAGAAACGTCTTCGATGATCGTCAGGATACAGTTGGAAACGGGATTCGTCGCTAAAGACTATACGTCCCCAGTCAGCATCATTCCAGCCTGATCGAGCCAAGCACCACTGTAATCTGGCTCGATAGTGTGCAGGCGTGAGTGGTAGGTGGCGTAACGGTCGGTACGAGCGTAGATTTCGCTCTCTCAGCCGTCTGTGAATGGTCATGGTGGACACTCGTGTGTGGGTCGCACGACTGATGGTTGATAGCGATGAATCAGGCGCTGTGACAGCTGATCTGACAATCACTCTGTCCTCGCCATCAGTTGTGGCCCTACGTCGACAGCTACCTCATGACACTGAAATCTGCCATTGTCCACCCACTCTTGCCAGCATCTTCTAATCGCCGCATCGCTTCGACTCACATGACGAGCGATTCTCCGATTTGCCCAACCTGCCTCTTTCAATCCAATGATACAACCTCTTTCAAACTCTGAAAGTTGCTCGTAATGAGCTCGAATCCTGTGGCAAGGCATTTTTTCAGTCATTGAAAGGCAGAAATTTTTAACAACAGTTCAAGAACAACTCCTTATATACATCTGCTGGATGCGCAGTTCCGATGCGCTGGAGATCGCACTATTCATTCATTGGACACCAAAGTTTAATGATTTGCATATTTGGTCAAAACATTTTTGCATACGAAATTTCAAAGCAATAGGATGATTCCTTCTTGGTGCGTCGATTTTTTTTGTTATAGAGTGTATATATATATACATCCCCCGTTTCAAAGATTTGTCGTATTGTTTGGGAAGGGGGAGGAGAGGGATCGGGTCTGTCAATTGAAATCGATATCACTCTTAAAGACACTTTAAATTTATATTTAAAAGAAAATAGAAATTGGTTTTTGAAGATTTTTAGTGTGAAATTTCTTTGGAGGATGATATCGCTATCAAATGAGGGAGAGAATTTGGTCCTTGATATCATTTGATATTTTTTTTGGAGGGAAGGTGTCTCAAAATCGCGAAAAATGGAAATCGATATTTATGAATGACCCCCCCCCCAAAGATAATCAGCATTTTGTGTGTGTGGCGAGTGCAAGTGGGGCTAAATATAGGGCTCTAACGCCCTTGGTAAAGGTAGACTTGGCACCCACGAGTCCAAATGTATACAGGCAGAACTAGGACTAAACAAATAAAAAGCGTAACTGGATATACTACTTCTCGTATTCACAATACGACAATACTTAAAGGTGAGGTCATTTGAGGCCTATGTAGATTTAAAGTGCACCAGCTCCAATGTCTCCGGTTTTCGATTTCACTGACTAAACATCTCCTCACCACCGTCTTCTTGCTAACTCCCAACTCTTCCAATCAGGTTACCTCGGCATTTGTTTCATTAGGATTCAGCTTTCAGAGCAGGATAAACTGCAACCTTGCCGTCACATTCCTCCGACATATCGCGCGATACATCTAACAAACACTCTCGTTCCCCCACACTAACACCTGATGAAACATCGCCACTGAGCAATTTTGAACTCACGAGCGTTAATTTAAATTCCTCAAGTCGCTCTAAGACTGTACAGTTATTCCATTCCAGGGAGCTGGAAACCCCGAGTTGGAAGCGCGCTCAGAAATTTAATTACACAACAAGGAAATTAATTTGCCCTTAAAGAACTTAGCCATAAACAAATCGATGCAGGAGGAGCTTTAAAGCCGGCACAAACAAGGTAAAATCAAATGGCTTACAGAAGGATTCGCAAATTACTCGATTCATTAATTTTTCATTCGGGCTTGAAGCCTGAGAGGTTTAGTGCCTTTGCTCCGAAGCATGGCCGAGCGTCGTGTTGTTGTTCAGAATCATCGCAGCAATCGAGATGTGGCAGATTACAGCACGACCGGGAACGAGGTTATTCGAGATTCTCATTAACAAGGATTAAACAGAAAGGCACGCGTAACGACCTTTGTTAAAGGTTCGTTAATTATGCAGAAGGCAATTTTTAGTTTAAAATTCGTAATGGGTCCAATCGATGGTCTTTGGTAATCCAAAGAAAGGGGAGGAATAAGATGAGCTCGTTTAATTGAAGCAAAAACGGTAGATTTGGGGTGTCAAAAACGGGAGATTTGGGGTGGTAAAAACGAGACATTCCCTCTTCCTGTATTCATGAAAAAGTAAGACGATTTAAGCTTTCTGGAGATTGTCATTAAAACTGCAGTTTCACCTCTTTAGCATTAGAAGGTGGTAGGTTGCTAGGTATTTTGATTAAAGTCACAAAGTAGTAACACAGCGGGCTATTGGCGTCGGTCCGGGATCAAACCCAAAGGGTAAGATCTAAGAACAACCCCACGTAATTTTGAACCACGATCAGATGACGAGGTCACACCTGAGATGGCGCACTTCATTCACCAAACTTCCACACAACGCCGCCAACTTGAGGAGATTTGACGCCACGACAGATTTAACGTCCACCAGCCCCCTTTGTATATGACTGTCTTTGGTTGGATTTGAACTCGCAATCCTCCTGTTGCTAATCCGTTATTTTTAGAAACACGGTCCCATTGCCAAAGATGAACTTGAAGCTTTGAAAAATATGAAGTCTAAGTCGTCCGCATTGAATAACAACGTCATGATTAAACTAGTGTTACAGCAGTACATTCTCATCTGAGTGCCTTAATGACTAAGTAAGGGCAACGAACGCTTTCAGGTTAGTAGTTATAGTTTCTAATTGCATCAATCTCTCTCTCTCTCTCTTAAAAAGATTATATAAAAATTTTAGTAACTCTTTGATGGTTTCATACGCATATTTCCACTTTGAAATCAGCAGTCTTACTTGCATAACTTTCAACCAATTTTGATCTTCTTGTTCGATAGAATGTTTCCAAAGAATTATATTCTAAGGAAATGAGCAGTGGAATTTTTACATAGGAATCTATTCTAAGGAAAGAGAGAGAAAAGCAGGAGCTTCTTTCAAAGGATTGCATTCAAAGTTGAGGTGCAATATAATCTTTCCAAATAATTCTATTCAAAGAAAAGAAGCAGTAGAATATTTCAAAGGATTGTGTTTTAAGTAGAGGAGCAATACTTTCCAAATAATTCTATTCTAAGGAAAGAAAGATTAAACTATTTCATACAATTGTATTCTAAGTAGAGATGCGATAATATTTTTATATAATTATATTCTATGGAAAGAAGCAATAGAATATATTAAAGGATTGTGTTCTAAGTAGTGATTGTGTTCTAAATAGTGATTGTGTTCTAAGTAGTGATTGTGTTCTAAGTAGGAATTATGTTCTAAGTACAAGATAATATTTTCATATAATTTCAATTATATATCATAATAATTATCATTATTATCATAATTATAATACTTTCTAATTATATATTCTAAACAAAGAAGCAATAGAATATTTTAAAGGATTGTATTCTAAGTAGAGAAGAAGTAAGATAATATTTTCATATAATTTTATTCTCAGGAAAGGAGCGATAGAGAATCTCTCTCTAAAGATCAAAAGAATCCATGGCTTTTTTCAACGAATAGATGTGGTTGTAAAGTCATCCTGTGTGTGTGTGTTTAAAAAAACAATATTAGACTACTTAAAAATCTCGTGATCATAAGAGGGTTAAATGTATCTGTCATTGATTCCTAAATTAGAGAAACATTTCATGTTTTGAATGCTCCTTGATCCTTTGGAAATAATACAAAATTAATTTTTGACTGCAGAAAATTTTTTCATCCATCGAAAGTCTTGCAAAAAGTCCAAGGAACATTTGGGTGTGCTGATGTTAGTTTGAATGAACGACAGTATGACCAATTCCGAACTTGAAATATCGGTATAAAAAAATTAATGAAGCCGATGATAATTCTGTAATACTTTGTTTGAAGTAACCTTTTCGTCTTTTCTCTATATATTTAAAAGAAGTTAATGCCGCCCCCGCAGGATTAAAAACTCGCTTTTTTCGCTCGATTCTCAGACGGTTATTCGAGACAGTACGGATCAGAAAATTACGAAATAAACATGGTTTGTTAAAATTTGTACAAGGAACAAGATGGAGAACATTTTCTTCTGATACGGCCCTTAGTTCAGGGTGCATTAAGTGTCAAAGTTGAAAAAAGCGAAATTTCTAACGCAAATGAACAAAACACGTACAAATTTTCAGTCTTCAGCCGTGAGTTTTTTTAGAGTACCTCTAAACGTGAATTTTTACACCTCGCCGAGTTTGTTTAGAAATTTTAATTTAGTTCCTGGTAATATTTTTTTGAAATTCGGGAAAAATCGGGAAAATTTCGAAATTTTTTTGTTAAACTGTCATGACTATAACTTAATACTATTAGTTTTTAATTTTGAAAACATTACCGGAAACCTTAGAATGTACTCTTTCTTAAGGATCAATTATTTTTGAAATCGGTTAATGTATAATTCGATGAAAAGTTGGTCATACAAATTTCGAAATTTACCGATCGTAATTTCCGATACAAAACTAAAACTATCATATCTATAGCTTAATACTATTAGTTTTAAAATTTGAAAGCATGACGTGAAAGCAAAGAATGTATTCTTTCTTATGGTATAATTATTTAAAAAATTGGTGTATAAATAAATTCGATGCGATCAAAAGTATAATTCATACTTTAAAAATTCCACAATAGCGTACATTTTTCATCACGGAAATGAAAGGTTACATTTCTAACTTTGCCAAATATAAATTTTATCTTAGAAACGATTTTTTAATTTGGCCGTTGAAACTCGCTGTGACGTCATGGTCCGGAAAGTCAGAAAAGCTGTTGCTGAATCCTCAATTCGCTTTTTCGCTTGATTCTCCCGAGGAAGTATGTATCGGAAAATTACGAAATTAATCGGGTTTGATAAAATTGTACAAGGAACTAGATGGAGAAGGTTTTTTTCATATGCGTCTATTAATTTAGGGTACATTAAGTGTTGAAGTAAAGAAAAGCGAATATTCTTCCGCGAGTGAGCAATACATTCAAATTTTCTGTCTTCAGCCGTGAGTAAAATTTTGCGACTTGTCGGAATCCGTGAGGCTTACTTTTGAATTTGTATAATTTCTGCAATTTTGTTGGTTACTGTTTAATTTGGTAATGTTAATTTTTATGTATGATTTTATGTTTATTTTTGTTTAATTTGGTAATGTTAATTTTTTTGTTTGATTTTATGTTTATTTTTGTTTAATTTGGTATAGTTAATTTTTATCATTTTGGTTTCCATTTACATTTGTCGGAATCTGTGAAGCTTACTCTTGATCTTGTATCGTTTCTGCAATTTCATTTTTTCTTGCTTTTTTCGCTAGCTTTAAGACCTTTTAAATTAATTTTTATCATTTATATCACTTGTCACAAGGTCAGACTTTTGAACATGTTGGTATTTACATTGAGCGTCACATATTTGCACATGGTCAACTATATATTGATCTTTAGGGATGTGTCTGCTGAAAACATCAAGATCTTTGTAAAAGATGGAAAAAAAGATTACAAATATAGTGTACTAGCCACTGCGTGGCCAGGACGGCTTTGCTAGTGACAGTTCTTTTCGTGGGGTTCAGGTGTGACCGCTGATCGCTAACGTTCGCCAACCCCCGGTAATTGCTATCCATTCCAATACAACACCACAGGCAACGCAGTAATGGCATCAGAAAATTAGGTATCAATCTGATGTAAATTTTAGGTATCGCTCTGATGTAAAATTTTTCGCAGTTTTAAAATATGTTGAAATTTTTATTCTATCTTTAACGATCGCTGAGACATAAAAAAAAGCACTGAAGAACGCCAGTCAAAACGTTTTATATATTTGTCTTATCATTTGTCAAACGAGTCCGTTGCTTAGGAAATCAAAATGAATGAATCTTATCTTTTTAACGATCGCGAAGGTCAAATTTTCCGCGGAGAACACTGACGTCAGACTTCTCACAGTTCCAAAAAGGTCGAAAACGTTGCTCAAGGGAAAAAATAACTAATAAATTCATTTTAAAATGTTCTAGATTAAATTTGAAAATTCGGACAAGTCACAAAATTTGCAAAAAATTAAGAATACCTGTGCGCAAAATTTCATTACAAAAAAAAAAAGAAAAAGCAATAAAATGCTCGCCAACCCCGGTGATTACTACGCAATTCCAAAAAAGATCGCAATTGCCCACTGTGCTGGTGCAACGTTAATTCAATACCTACCTACCAAAAACAATCGCAAAGAACAAAAAGTCGTCTATTATCTAATGTGCTCGTTTTCGTATTGCAAAAATAAAAAAGTTACAAATGAAAAATAATTTATTTAAAGAAAATCTAATGTAAGGTATCCGATCTGGTGTAACATTTCCCACAGATTTCAAATCCGTTGAAATTTTCAATCTATCTTTAACAATCCCAATTTTACAAAAAAAAAAAAAAAAACCTACAGAATTTCAAACAAATTTTTTTATTTGTCTTGGATCTTTCTTTCGTATTTCCCTTAGCCAATAGCCCGTTGCGTTGCTCCAGTGCAGCGTAAATTAACTATCTACCTACGTAGTATCGTATTTTCTATTATTTTGTCAACCATTCACCACTCTCCTGATCAAATCAGTTCAATTACTAAACAGAAATTGCAACACACGGGAATAGAAATACTCCGGTTTAGTCTGTCTTTAATTTTATTTAGATTTTTATTCCGAGATAAGACCCCAACCTCTAACAGAATCCCTGTCGACATAAACTATTCACTGGGGAAGGAATCTTCATTCTTGTGTCTGCCTAATCAGCCAACACGCCTTCGAATTATACGAATACGCCTTCGAACATTAGTAATCAATTTATTTGCAGACCCATAACTTATTTGTTGAGCTCCCATAAACAAGTTAAACCAGACGTGTATTATGTTAGCGTCAGTTCTAACTAGTACTGCGAATGGTCTAATACCTAGACGTACTGCTTCCTCACACTGAACATAATTGGAACAAACGGTCTGCTAAATACTGCATTGACGCTGTCTTCTGATTGGATGACTAACCTTTGTGTGGAGCGGGATGGGACAATTTTTCTATTTTTCGTAGCCTAGATCAGAGGTTCTCAACCTTTTAGTAACTGCGTACCACTTGAAATTTTTAGAAAATTTTTGGCGTACCACCAGTTCTATATTTTTTTAGAAACATATATCTAATGTCAGAAAAGCGCCCAATGGCTTGTTTTATTTTAATTAAAATACAAAGAAAGCTTCATATTTTATAATTAATGCACTTGTATTTCGTATTAATGATGTTTTAATAAAGGAAAAAATAAAACGAATTTTGAAAATTACAGTTTTATTTTTTACTCACAGGACCTGTGGTCTAAAAACAAATGATTTTAAATAATTAGTACATACTAAGCAAACAAAGATTAAGAGAATCAAAAATCAATTTTTAGTGCGAAAGTTGTTGTTTGTCTTTTATTAAAATATCAATATCAGGAGCAATGGAGCTTAACTTCACTCTTAAATCCTCTTCAACACTTACTCTGTTTCTATATTTATTTTTTATATACAAAAGTTCTCGTGCGTATTTCTCATACATAAATATAAAGGAATTCTTCGTAAAACGATTTGACAGGGAGAGTATCAACTTAATTTCGTCGAGATAGCCATTGAATGGAAATAGATAATGAGCAACAAAGTTTTTCTTTAAATAATGTGCTACTGTTAGCGTCTTTTATTACGATGTAATAAAAATGTTAATCACAAAATTGATTTCATATAATCCCATTTTTCCTATAACGTGGTTGTACAACCGTCAAAGCCGCCCAGCCAGTATGGTGGTTATGATCCTCGGTTGTCACCGAGTGGGCCCGGGTTCGAATCCCGGATAAGGCATGGATGTAAAACCTGGGAAAGAAGTCGGACTTTCGCCTGGAATGGATTCCCGTCTTGAAAAGAAAGCAGCGCACACCTTCTGTTCTTTGCTGGGATCATCGTTTGTTATAATAAAAATATTCTTCTTCTGTATTGTCTTGAATGTTTCTGTTCACCACTTGCTTTCATATGCATCCCAGAAGAACATACGACAACAACAACAACAACCGTCAAAATAAAAAACGACTCACCCGATCGCAATTGCACAATTTACTTCGCAGAGCAAAGGTGGGAATTGATAGGGATGAATGTTTTCTACAAATATCAACATTTAAAATTTGTCTATGGGGCCGTCTTCATATTAAATTGGGTGCTTGCTCAGAACATTTCAATACGAACCCACATCTTTTATTACAAATTTGGATTCTACACACAATTTCAGGCGGAAATAAAAAAAGTGCATCAATTTTATTGGATTTTTCACCGATTTGTGTTTGATAATTAGATATCCTGTTAAATTGGTGTTCCACGTTTTTTGTTATATTTGCTAAAAGCATTAATTTTCCTTGGAAATTGTTTTTCCATCCTTTGCTACCCAAAAACCAAAACACAATCTATAAACATTTTAACTATCAAACTAAATTTTTTTTATTGATTATGAAATTAATATTTATAAAAATTATGAATAGAAACCTGGGCAAATTTTGACTCCATGCGATTCCACTGTTACTGAAACATCGGAATTCCAAATTTCAGCTCATCACTTGCATAATTAGTAGCGTAGTGAGACTGTATGCAAAATTTGATGATTATTATCGTTATTGGGGATCTTTCACAAAGAGAAAACAGAAATTTCTGCCAACACATCTGGGATTCGATCAGAATGGATTCTGACTTTGTCACCATCTTAATGGACTCTATACCAACGCTCCTGCAACAGGTCCTTGACTACGACGGCCACTACACGTCTTTATTAATATTTATAATGTGTTGAACTCCGTACATTTATACGCTCCCTCAATGGTTTTTATGTATTTTCTAGGCCAATTTTACGCCGTTTAACATTATTTTTTCATCACATCCGCCTGAAATTTTGTGTAGAATCCAAATCTGTGATAAAAGATGGGGGTTCGTATTGAAATTATCGGAGCAAGCCCCCAATTTAATATAAAGACAGCCTCTTAGATAAATTTTCAACATTGATATTTATAGAAAACATTAATCCCTATCGATTGCTATCTTCCGTCTTGTTCTTTGATGTAAATTGTGAAAAGACGATCGGTGAGTCGTTTTTTATTTTGACGGCTGTACATACTAAAAAATCGAACAAACTTCGTAGAATATTTCGGTTGCTCGTATCATCCTTGTGTACCACCTCAAACGTTGCCGCGTACCACCGGTTGGGAATCCCTGGTTTAGATCAGTGGTCGGCAAACTTCTTTGATCGTCGACTCCCTCCAAGAGTCGACTTTTTATCGACCTACTCTATTTATATTATTACGTAATTATAAAAGGACAAGCAAAAATGACGCTCATGTGAGTTTTTAGAGTGTTTATTTTATTGTTACTGTGTTTATTGTATGTTTAATCTATATAAATAAGAATGGAGTGTTTGTATATTGAATATTTTCAACCCATTTCAAGCTTTCGAAGAAAGAAAAAAAGACTCGAAATAAAAGAAATATCATAATTGAAATTCCATAAAAAAATAATTTTTGGAAAAATAATTTATTTTTTCAGCAGTACTAGCCTTTTTTACATGAGAACAAAGTTATAGGTGTCATTTGTTCAGTCTCTTTGCGATTTATAAACAACTAGCCACTGCGTGGCCAGCACAGCGCTGCCCGTGACAGTTCTTTTCGTGTTGTCAGGTGTGACCACTGCTCGCTAACCCCTGGTGTTCGCTTTGTAAACGAAATGGGAATACGTAGCCTATTGGATAACAGCCATCATGGCGTTGCCCGTATTGGTTTGTTTCGCAAACCAAATGGAAATTCGAAGCCTATAGTAATGAATTCCCTCCAAATTCCAATTTGGTTTGCGAAATATAATTTAAACATGGTTGGCTTCGCAAATTGGATTACAGCCATAACGGAGTTGCCCGTTGTGTTGGTTTGCTTCGCAAACCAAATGGGAATTCGGCGTGACGTCACAATCTCTTGCAAAAATATAAATATTTAATTGAAAAATTATTTATGAAAAGAAAATCAAACGTATAAGGTATCTGGTGTCAAATTTTCAGCAGATTTCAAATCCGTTAAAATTTTCAATCTATCTTTAACAAACCCGATTTTACTAAAAAAAAAAAAGACTAAAACAATAAAAACCAAAATGTTTTTTTTTTTTTTTTGCTTTCTTGCGCTGAAATTATAAAAGGGCAGGAAATGTAACCTGTTTATTTTTTGAACGCGAATGGTTATGCGACGTCATAAACTCTTGCGAAAATATAAAAGATATTCAATTTAAATTTTTTATTTATTTAAAGAAAATCATATTTTTAGGTATCGATCTTATGAGAAATTTTCCGCAGATTTCAAATCCGTTGAAATTTTTACTCTATCTTTAACGGTCTAGGAGATAGGAAGAATAACTAAACAACTCCAGTTAAAAATTTGTTTGTTTTTTATCGTTTGCTGGAAAATCATTCCGCCGCATAAAATGAAAACGGAAACGAATAAACTACATGAACTACGATATGTATTATTCGAGCGTCATTTGATATAAGCAAGGAAAAATACCGCGTCTGTTTCTTGTATATCTCCGCAAATGCGAAAATCAGTGTGAAATGTTTTAAGTGCACCTTTTCTATTAAATAATTAAGTAAACAAAATTATCCAAGCATTAAAAGAAAAGCTAAGAAATATAAAATCAGAATTTATTGAATATGCAAAAATATAGATCACTTTAAAAACTCTTTTGTAAATACATAAATTTTGAAGTTGTTAATTAAATAACATGAATTTTAAGGATTACTAATTACATAATTTAGAACTAAAATAGAACAGAGCAGCAGTGCATGCATTGGCTATTCAATTAGGATAATAACTATAATTTGAAACAATATCTAAAAATTGGGGTTTAATAGGTAATATACAGTGAGAAAATCTAAAATGTATTAGAAAAATTTGAAAACAGAATCAGGCAAGTGCTAGCTATTGATTGGAATATGGAATTTCTTTTGAAACAACATTTAAAAAATTAGGTTTGGCGTAGCATATGCAGTTAAACAGTCGACAATTAATTGATATAATATGAAATCAGTAAAGATAATAACGTATATATTGATTATTGAAATTAAATATAAAATGTAAATTATGATTTATAAAATCAAAAGTAATTAAAAAATGGAAAGTAGGTATTGTAGCTATTAAAATTAAATTTATTTTAAAGTTTTTGAATGTGAATTTGATTCCTACTGGAGCAACGCAGTGGGCTATTGGCGACGGTCCGGGATCCAGAAGGGAAAGATGCGAGGGCAATTCCTCGTCATTACGAGCCACGGTCAGATGACGAAGTTAACACCTGATCTGGCACCTTGTTCTCCAAACATCCACACCAACCCCAACTTGAGTTTATTTAGATTTAACGTGCTCCAAGAACACACGTTCTTTGGATTGAGTTTCGGGCGGCAGTAGTCCTGTTGGAAGGATAACGGATTAGCAACCGGAGGACTGTGAGTTCGAATCCAACCAAAGACAAAGGGGGATGGTACGCGTTAAATCTGTTATGACTGCCTTAAATATCTTCACGTTGGCGTGGTGTAGAAGTTTGGACAGTGTGGAGCCAGCTAATGTGAGGCCTCGGAGCCGTGGTTTAAAAATACGTGGCGTTGTCCTCGGATCTTTCCATTCGAGTATGATCCCGAACCATCGGCGATAGCACGTTGTGTCTCTCCAGTGAAACGTTAATTAAATGCCTTCCTCGATCCAAAGTTGGAATAGAGGTAGGTAATTAATTATACTACTACATCGTAGGTATTTAAGAATCCGTCTTTGGAACGAGTTTCGAACTCGCAACGGATCGTTTGCAGTACCTCTACTCTTCCAATTAGGCTACCATGGTCACACCCCTATCTAACTAGAAATCGATCTACTAACATTTACAGATTTTTTCAATCGTTTCACAGAACGGATCTTTCACCTGCATGTCCGACCCCTCTTACCTAATTACCTAACATGAGTGGCATTTACGACTGACGCGTTACTTCCATAGTATTGTGCGGCATATCGTTTGGCGTGAGATAGATATCACCGGAACAACCTTCTGCCTTTCCCCCACAGCGTTCACACCTCACTATCGCCAGGGTAGGGTACCCCGAACAAAAGGAAGAATCCTCTAGAACAACGGTTCCCAACCTTTTAATAACTGCGTACCACTTGAAATTTTTAGAAATTTTTGGCGTACCACCAGTCCTATATTTTTTTAGGAACATATATCTAATGTCAGAAAAGTGCCCAATGGCTTGTTCTATTTAATGAAAATACTAAGAAAGCTTCATATTTCATGATTAATGCACTTGTATTTCGTATTAATGATGTTTTAATAAAGGAAAAAATAAAACGATTATTGAAAATTACAGTTTTAATATTTATTCACAGGTCTAAAAACAAATAATTTTAAATAATTAGCACAAACTAAGCAAACAAAGATTAACGTAATCAAAAATCAATTTTTAGTGCGAAACTTGTTGCTTGTCTTTTATTAAAATATCAATATCATGGGCAATGGAGCTTAACTTCACTCTTAAGTCCTCTTCAACACTTACTCTGTTTCTATATTTATTTTTTAAAGACAAAAGTTCCGAAAAACCACTCTTACACAAGTAACTAGTAACAAATGGCATAAGACAGGGAGAGATACGAACTTAATTTCGCCGAGATAGCCATTGAGTAATCAACAACAAAATTCGCTTTAAATAATGTGCTACTGTTAGCGTAATTTAGTACAATGCAATAAAAACGTTAAACCCAAATTGATTTAATATAATCCCATTTTTCCTATAACGTGGTTGTATATACAAAAAAAAAAAAAAAGAACAAACTTCGTAGAATATTTGGGTCGCTTGTATCATACTTGCGTACACCTGAAACGTTGCCGCGTACCACTGTACCACCGGTTGGTAATCCCTGCTCTAGAAGGTCAGTCGCTGACGGCTCGTAAATAGTGATCGATGGCATCTGTCATTAAAAGGGGGATACCATCCACAGTACACAGATCTATACCATGCCGCTGGGGTAAACGAAATTTTAGTTGTAACAATTGTCTATCTGCCGCAGCATGAAGGTTAATAACATTTTTCACCGTCTCAATTATTCTCTAAATCGATGTAATCCGATTAAAATAATCAAAATCATTTCTCTACATTACCGTCATCGAGAATCACACGCTGCGAAGGATAAGATCGTGATATTGTCTCGGGAAATAAAAGTCAGCCACAGGCCTCGGGCCATTTGAAAAATGCCACATCAAACTACGCACTGTTAAACGTGCTGACGTCTTATTAAATGACTCAGATTCGGGAATATATTACTCGAAACAAAAGATACACTTTGGCTGTATAATTGCCTCCATTGATTACTGAATTAAATCTTTGAATTTACCTCGAAAACAATTTAACTTGTGAATGTCCCCGTTTGCAAGATTTGGAAGAAGAGGACTTCGATGATTCTTGACTGTCATTGTTTGTCTCGACGTTGTCAGTATTGTTTTCTTTTTTTTGCTATTCCTGAACCAATGCATCAATGGCGTCGCTGACTGCGGTGTCCTTTTGTCCAATCACAATTAGCTTCGAAACAACAGCCTGTGAGAATTCATTGTTGTCTTGTTTGCTGTTTTTTAATGGAAGGACTTAATCCTATGAGTGAAACTTGCGTAATTCCACCTTACAGCCTGAAGTCTTCCCTGTGTGGCTTTTAACCAGTTTTGACATTATATTATATTTTTAGAAAATGTGCAGTAGAATTTTCCAAATTTTTCTTTTCTCATCAAATAAGCAATATAATCTTCCGAAGGATTTCTTTTCTACAAAATGGGCCAACAGAATCGTTCCAAACGATTGTATTCTAAGGAAAGGAGCACTGAATTATTTCAAAAGGAGTTAGTTCGTTAGAAGGAAATTAGCAATAAAATTTTCCAAATGATTATATAACAAAGATAGAAGCAATTGAACCTTTTGAAAGGGTTCTTTTCATCAGAATGGGCCAACAGAATCGTTACAAACGATTCTATTTCTAAGGAAAGGATCATTGAAATCTTACAAAAAGATTCCATTGGCAGGAAATTTGCAATAGAATTTTCTAAATGATTCTAATATAAGGAAAGAAGAAATGGAATCTTTCAAAAGGTTTCCTTTCTTCAAAATGTGTCAAACAGAATCTTTCCAGGCGATCTTATTCTGCGGAAAGTAGCAATGAAATCTTTCAAAGGATTCTATTATATTATTAGAAAATGAGCACTAGATATTTCCAAATCGTTTTGTTCTAAGGAACGAAGGAAGCGAATCTTTTTAAAATGTTCTTTTCTTTAGAATGGACCAACAGAATTGTTCCAAATTTATCTCTTCTATGCAATGGAATCTTTCAAAAGGATTCTATTCTATACCCGATGCCCCTTACCTGATGCCTCCGGCTATCACTTCTTGCAAGTGGTTAATAAGAGCAAATTTTAAACTCCCTGTTGGGTCATTCCATATAAAAACACACATTTTGAGAAAGAGTTGTTGCACCATAGTCATTGATGTTTTTCAAATTTCTATCATAGATAGATATGGCAGTGAAACCCTTAAATCTCAACTTTTTAAATATTTTGTGGAACATTAGCCGAGATACAAGAATTTAAAATTGAATTTAAAAAGTCAATATTGCGAAATGGCGGCCATCTTGAATTTGCCACACTGTCTATTCAGGGCCCTAGCTTTAGAACTAAGTTAAAATTTAGTAATTTTAGTACCAATTGAAATCCGTTTATTTCAGGAGTGTACGTAAAATACAAAAACAGTGGTGATTTTACATTTTAAAGGGGTTTCTTACATGTAAACTGGAAAATTCACTTTTAAGACCAGTCGACTTTAATGGGCTATAAAAAATGAACCCTCCTATTTTTCTCTGAAACTTTATAGAAGTAATAACTAACATGTGTAATTTAATCGGAGAAAAATTAAGAGCGTGCAGCACATTTTTCCTTTCTGAATAAAAGTTATTTTAATGACAGCATATCGAATTCAAAACGGTGATCATCTTACAAAATAAAAATTACCATAACTTAAAAACAACGATCAAATTTCAATTCTAATGTACTAATTCAAAGCAAGCTCACATTATTTCATGTTTATATATCAATACAGTATCAAATTACCATCCTAGGCTATTTTTTATTTGTGTTATAGTATGGCTATTTTCCAAAAAGAACTTTTATGAAGCACAGTTGAAAAACGTTATTATTTATTTAATTTTTTTAATATGCCTTTTATTATATTTAATTAAAGTATTTCTTGTAAAAAATTACATTTATACTTAGGGATATTGTTTCAAAATTACCAATGAAATTCTTTTATTTAACAGTTTTTATGTTTTTAGAAATACAAAAATACTTATAATAACCCAAATTGTACCACAAGGAATTAATGCTCAATAAAAAAAATTCATCACAGTTGGTAAAACTTAAATATTTTAAGCTGGTTCAATATCAGAGAATCACTGTAGGAAAACTAATCATGCGCTTTAAATTGACAAAATATAAAATAAATTAAATATTATTCTTGACCAATGAAATTTTTATAAAAACAAGTCTTTAAATATTAAAGAACTATACAAACAATATATTGATTGCATTTTTGAGGAATTTTTAAAGATAAATATTCAGCCTAAATAAAAAGGATCACCACATTAACAAAGTGAAAAGCATTACTACTTCATAATTCAATTTGTCAAGTCAATTTCTTTCAGAACTATATCTTCTCACTTTCACAGGTGATACCATCCAAAATTTCACAGTTGTTCAGTTCTATCACTACTGTGGCATCTCTATAATCAGTGTCCATGTCAGGTATCGTAATCACTGCATCAGTAACCGATGAAATCAATGAAGAAACACAGTTTTTGCATACCTTTTCTCCAGGAATAAGTACTTCAGGATTTGCCAAAGATAAATCCAGGGAAATTGTTTTCGGAAATTTTGCTCTGATATTGTTTGGATGTTAGCTAAAAGAGGATATTTAAAGGATTTATTGTAAATGATTTTGAAGGCTAATTTAGTACATTTGTAAAATTGAAACTTTTAGGAGAAAAAACGGGGCGTCCTTGGTAATCGCACGTTTAAGGGGAGCTAACTGGTGAGTTATTGATTACGGCACGTTTGTCGCCTTAGTACTTTGTAAATAGGTTGGAATTGTCCTAACTATGTTATTGGGCAATAAAAAACTTAAAAAAAAAATTATTTAAAAATATATTATTACTCTTTCTATATCGTATTGTTGAGGATAGAACGGAACATTATTTTATTATTTATCTGTGTAGCTCAAATTTATAAAAGACTTTAAGATATCTGACTACGTTTGGAGAACTTTTTTTTTCTCAAGTGATTAAGTAACATTTTTTATTTTTTTAAAAGTTGAATGAACATAAAAAACACATTCTAGCACAGCAAAACTCTAAATTTTTTTTTTGTTTTTAAATAAATGCCGAAAACTGTCTTGTTTTGGTCAAAAAATGATGTTTACGAAAAATACTCCAATTTCCTCACCCCTCACAGCATTAACTTAAAACTTTACACTAAGACTCTTAAATATATAAACTAGTGGCTGAAGCTGGATATAAGCTACATTTTATTCTAATCTGGAAATATAAGGGATGACGTAAGAATTATATGAATTTCTGAAATTTTTCTCTGCAACATAGCAACGAAGTGTCTGACAATTTTTTCCTATTAAAGATACACATAAAAACCAGCTTCAGGCACTAAAATATACATATAAGAACCATAATGCCAAGTTTCAAAAAAAATATATATATATATTACTTTTTTAGCTATTCTTGTTACCGTGCAGTGATTTGGTTGAAAACAGCATTTAGAAAAAAAAAAGTGTTTAAAGTTTGTGAAAAGCAATTTTTTAAACACTAATCTTTATCTATTTACTCTAAAAAAATGTTGGCTGGAACATAGCACAACTATAATCATAAACTGCAATTTATATTTTTAAAATCCTGCGGGAAACCGAAACCTGAACCTATTTCCGGCGCACAAACACCACATCTGGTTTGAAAAGTTTGCATCAAGGTTCTTTCAAATTGAAATATCTCAACTTTTGTTTTCGTTAGAGACAAAACAAAAACAGTTTTGGAAAGAGAAGAGTTCATATTTTAAGAATATTAAATTTAAAAAACTCGAAATTTCGGTCAAAAATTGACTTTTTAACGTAGTCAGATAACAATGTTGTTTGAGTTTTTGATTTTGGGATCGATTCCCCCCTTTTGAATTGGTTAACTTGACTTTGTATTTAAATTAGATATGTTTATTTGTGTTTTGTAAATTTGATGGAACTATCCTTAATAGAATTAAGTATTATAAAAAGAAAGAATATTTTTTTCAGAACGATTATTTAAAATATGTTATTATTTCTTTCCTGCATTGATTGTTAAAGATGGAATGGAGTATTATTTTATTATTTATTTGTCTGGTTTAAAATTGGCAAAAGACTGCAATGTTGTCAGAGTTTTTGATTCTGGGAATTGGATCTCCCCCCTCCCCTTTTAGAATTTGCTCGAATTTGCTAAGTGAACTTTTGAACTTGAGCTATCTGAGTTATTGTGGATTGAAATTATGCTTGACTTTGTGTGATGTTAATGAATTTTTGATGTCTATGTTGTAGCGTTTGGCACTAAATAATTTAACCAAAACTCTCGACTAATGAGTTTTTATTTACATTTATATACAAAGCTTAATTTATCTCACTTCGGCTACAATGACGTTGGTCAAAGCACATTAAATCTCCTCCCAGGGTGGGATATCCGAGAATATGGTACAATACGCGAAATCTGGTAGAGGTTCTACCGCAATAAGTTTCCCAGGATGGGAGTCAGAACAAAACGTTGTTCTCTCGACAAGTTTTCAAACGATCATCTCCCTTCGAGAGCTTCCAGCCTTTTCAAAAACTCCATAGATGCCAGATTAGAACTTTTCGTCTCCCCGACGATGCGTCTAGACTCGATGACACCTGTCTATGATTATGAGATGTCTTTCCTAGCCTCGCTGAAGGGTCCCACTTTACACTATACTATTCCATAGAGGTGCTATCAGAAATCTATTTTTAGAAGTAGTGTATGAAATATGTTTCTTCACTTAGCCTCGTAATAGGGTTCCAGTTTTATCCACACTCAACGTGGCAGGATATTTGTCACGCGGTTAAATTCCAAAGACCTTGGAAGTCCGGTTTTAAGAGTGTCAGATTAGCAACCGAGGGGTTGCACGCTCAAATCCAACCACAAACCGTCGTTTACAAAGGTGGTTGGTGCTAGTGATGGGGAAAATGACTCTTTTCAGGGATCGGATCGGAACCGCTCACTCACTAAAAAGAGCTAGCTCTTTTTGATGACTCACCACTCCTTTGAGATATACGTATAATAATGTATATAACATATCGAAATGTATGCAATATGTTTGGGCCATCGAACATCCCTCGTTGTCACGTGAGCGCATGTGTCCAGACGAAGAGGCGCCAAGCGTGCTTGAAACACCCACGCACACAACACTTGAAACACTCACTCATCCAGCAATTGCGCAGTTTACCTCTAAAATCAACAAAAGGAGGGAGACGGGGCCCAAGGACGATAGGCATTGCAGCATAGGGCTGCTAAGCTATAAAATTTAATTGCTAAGGCATAAGATGGCCCAAAACCATGTCAATTCATATAACTTTTAAATTGTCCATAAAGAATAAATTACTTTGAGGACACTTCTACTTTTGTAATTCCCGTCATGAACCCGTTGAGATTACAGAAGTAGCAATTAAAATATCCAAACACGTTAAAAATCTCATTTTTGACCAAGAATTCTAAAAAAGTTTTCGATTTTATTGGATAGAGTATTTATTTGACTTTCCAAAACATGTTTAATTTTTTCTCTGTTAATTACTTAAAGAAGTATTAAGATTTTAATCAAGGCGGGAAAACAAGAAGTAAGAATGGAAAACACTGGAAATGGCCATTAAAAGGCCAAAAACATGGCAAAATCTAAATTTAAACCTTACTTTTTTTTGCAAATATAATTTTAGAAAGTTTTTTCAAATATTTAAATGGTTTCTCTTTTGGAAATGGAGTGAACTTTTTTAAAGAGAAGGAAGAACAAAATTGTTTACACAAAGAGCAAACGCAAGGGAGCAAGCGATGCACTTGAAACTACCTTTAACTCTAAATTAATATTTTTGCATTATTTCCTCACTTCAAATGTTATAATACAAAAACTTATAACTGGATTCTAGTAAACTTTTGAGAGTTTGTTATTTATAATGTTGTCAAGTGAATGAACTAGAATAATTATGCTGAGTTCAAAAGTTTCTAAATTATTACTATTTATTTAAGAAGTAGGACTGTAAAACTATAAAAAATCTTCTATTCATTTTTCAATCACTTGTAAAATTGTTGTTTATTTAAATATCCATTTATTCTAGTTCATTCCCTAGAAATATGTATGTAGTTTATTTTGGTAGCATCATTTTTCAAATTGGTTGAATAGATTTTCATGTAGCACATTTGAAGTTTTTGACACATTTCTTTAAAATTTCATACATAATTATCATATTTTTACAAAATTATTAATATATACTTTTAATATTTATAGCCCATTGCTATTGTTTAAAACACAAAACATAAAAATATCATTAAAATGTTTCTATACCACATTTAAAAAAAGTGTCTTGGACGTGTTTCGATACGTTAAGATTTCTTTCTAAAACCACTTAGTTACCAAATGAGACTTCCTAATAATTTAAATGATATTTTAAAATCATATAATAAAAACATTAATAATTTATTGAAGTACTTAAGATTTTTAACTATTTATTTTAAGATATAGGTATATAATACCCTCGAATACTCGTTGTCCCAAAGATTTTCAAAATCCAAGTCCCCTCCCTGTCTTTTAATAAAATATTTTCAAAATGCCTTGTTTTGTGAAGGCAATGCAATAAAAACGAGTTACGTTTAATTTAATTTTGTGTAGCTTTATTAAAATGATATCACTCCCGAGAAATCAAGGTTTTATTATAATTATTATATTCATGTTAAGTGAATAACATAATAACTGTTAGAATATGTTTTAATAACAACCTTAAGACTAGTTTTAATTAGTGCTAAAAGGCGTGATGTGACTTAAGCCGTAAAAACACCCTTTAAATCTAAAATTTAATTAAATTTTTAAAAAAATAACATTTATGATAATGCATAGATTTTTAAAAAATTGAAACTTCAAAAAAGTAACAAAAAGCTAGGGAGCGCAAAAGAACGAATGAGGAATTGACTCTTCGAGAGCGATAGTTATCGAATAGAGCCAAAGAGTTAACTCCTTAAAAGAATCAACTCCCAAAAGAATCAGTGAGAGCAAACGATCGAATGCGGAAATGATTCTTCGAAAGAGCCAAATCTCGAAAAGAATCAACTCCCAAAGAATCAACTCCCAAAAAGAATCACTGAGCTGGTGATCGCATGCGGAAATGACTCTTCGAGAGTGGAAGCGCTGAATGGTTAAAAAAGAGTCACCGCTCTTCAGCCCTGATTGGTTAAAAAAGAGCTATAGCTCTTTTTTGACGAATCAGCGCTCGCTCACTCCGTCAAGAGAGCTAACTCTTTGAGTCAGCTCCTGAGCGGATCGCCCATCTCTAGTTGGTGCACGTTAAATTTGTCATGGTCTCAAATGCCCTCATGTTGGTGTGGTGGGGAAGTTTGGAGAGTATGGTGCCATATAAGGTCAGCATAACCTCGTCATCTGAACGTGGTTCAAAACTATGTGACGTTGTCCTTGAATCTTTCCCGTCGGGATTGTCGCCACAAGCCTTTTGTGTTTCTCCAGAGTGACGTTAATTCAACTATCTACCTACGTGGAAAGTTAAAATTAATTTGATTAAAAGAGAAATGCGAATCAATTTAGCTTCGAATAATTACATATAAAATTCTACGACGATATCAAATCAATTATTTTGTCACGTGAACTAAGTATTTCTCCCAAGAGAGTAATTGATAGCGAATGTGTTCCTTAACATGCTGATAAAATAACTTTTTTCTACCGTCATGATTAAAAGTTAACTTTCAAACGCTATTTCATTCCGTTGTTTTGAGTAGCCTTCTCTCCGTTGCGTTTTGTTTTGTGGGCAGATTGTTTGGAAGAAGAAATTCTCATTATAGTCTTTATTAAAAAAGTTTTTTATCTTCTTTTTATCCCAGTCTCTAAGGAAACATACGATTCATTGGTAGCTATGGAAACATCATGGAGGTGAAAAAATAATTGATGATGTAGTTCGAAGACGACGTTTCAAGGTATACGTTTAGGAAAGTTAGAAAACTTCCAACTGTTTCAAATTTTAATCCAATTATCTAGAAGTAAAGACTTTATATTTCCAAAGCGGGAAGGCACAATCTACATAGTACTGAAAGGTTTGGTTCGTGAAACCTTTCTGACGGAATAGCTGGTAAATGGGTAAATCTATCTTTACCGATCCCTGTAAAGATAGATTGAACAAAATAGAACTAAACAATGCCAGCCAATATGTTATTTTTTTTTTACTTTCTTACTCTGAAATCGTAAGAGGGCAAGGAAATGTACTCTGTAATCTGTTCAAATAGGAACCACGAGAGGCCAAATTTATCGGGACATCATTCTGGAACCACATGTACGTTTGCTTAGGGGTGCCATGGGCACAGAATTTGTTTTTATGGATGACCCGTCCTCGCCGTTCAAACATTCTAATCGAATGTCTTGAATCTGAGGATATCACCCGTATGGAATGGCCAGCATTCTCACCTGACTTGAATCCGATAGAGCATATGTGGAACATGCTTGGCCGACGAGTTGCAACCCGTCAACCACCTCCTACACGTGGACCGGAACTTCGGAGAGCATTGCTTGCTGAGTGGAGTGATCTTCCCCAAGATCTTCGCGAGAGGGTCGCGAAGATCAGCTCAATAATTTGATCCTCAACATGCCCAGGAGTTGTACGGACTGTATTTCATCGTCTGGGAGACATACAATGTATTAACCATCATATCAACCATGTCATGTTACGTTTTTGTAAGGTCGATATTTTTTTGTAGTTGCTCCTGTGAGCAAAAATCGTAGTTTTTATGAATGGTGTGCACACACCATCCTTTTTTTTTCTTTATCTTTTGTTTAATAAATAGGCTTTATGAATAAGTCACGTTTGTTTCTGAACCTTTATTTGCCGGAGCTGGCATTATCCTTAATTTATGGACATGAGTGTAATTTGGACTACCTGTGTGCCCAATCCAATTACTGTAAGTGCCATAGATTCGACAGGGCTTCGCGTGCATAAAACAAACAGACAAACACTTCCTATTACAATATTAGAGATTTATCCAGTTTGTGTTGATACACTATCTGGCCTTTCGTCACCGGACTCTCCATACTACAAAGGTAAAAAGCTGACCCAGCACACCAATACCAGTACCGCGTGGGTCCACCTTTCGCCGCAATGACATCTGAAACTCTTCGTGGAAGACTTTCCGCCTATTTGCGATACATTTCTGCAGGAATCTTGTTCCATTCATGCTTCAAATTGTCTAACAACTCAGTTGTGTTTTTTGACCGGGTTTGTCTGGATCTCAACCGACGCATTAACTCATCAAAAAATTGTTCCAAGGGGTTGAGATCTGGACTTTGGGCTGGCCACTGAAGTTTTTCCACACCCATTTCCTCAAACAACGTGTTAACCTTTACGCTGCGGCATATAGAGTGTTGGTACAGCTAAAATTTCGTTTTCACCGACGGCATGGTGTTGATCTATATACGGTGGATGTTATCCCTCTTTTAAATGACCTCTGGCATCTATCCCCTTGCGAGCTGTCAACGACTGACTTTCCAGAGGATTCCTCCCTTTGTTTGGAACTATACCCTGTTGACCGTGAGGTGCGAACGCTTTGGGGGTAAGGCAGAACGTCGCCCTGGTGATATCTATCTCACGCCAAACGATATGCCACACAATACTATGAAAGGAAAGCGTCAGTCGTAATTGCAACTCAAGGCTCAATCGTTAAAAATTAGGTAATTAGGTAAGGGGGTAGGACATGCAGAAGAAAGAGCCGTTCCTGGAGACGATTGAAAAATTTAAACGCCGCAGCGCAGAGGTTCAATATCATCTGACATGGAGCATTGTCCTACTAAAACAGGTGTGTTCCAATACTAAAGTGTTGCCACAATGTCGGTAGCGCAGATGAAGGCCGAGGATTACCAAGTTCTGGACAATTCTGCGCTACCGATATTGTCATACACGAAGGTCTTTGGTAGGATCCGAACTCGCAATAATCCCACCGTTACTCTTCCAACCGGATTACCTCGGCCTCAACAGTTAGAGTCAAAAGTAAGCAATCAAAGTCTTGAGTTTCATTTGAAATGCTTAAAAATCGTTTACATGTAAATATCGGGAATAACATCTCTCTATATTAAAAAAAAGTTACCGCAGCCGCCGCCGCCGCCGCCGAAGAATTGAAATTTTTGTTGTTTAGCTCCATTCTTAGACGGTTTCCCGAGAAAGTACTGATCGGAAAAATATGAAATTAACATGCTTTGTTCTTCATCGTATTCCCTGGATAATTATTAAGATTTTTTTCCGATGCGGCTATTAGTTTAGGTTTTATTAAGTGTTAAAGTTGAAGAAGTGAAATTTCTTCCGCGAGTGAGCAAAACACATTCAAAATTTCAGTCTTTAGTCGTGAGTTTTTTTTTAAGAGTACCTCTCAACGTAAATTTTTGCAGCTCGTCGAGTTTTTTTTGAAATTTAAATGTAGTTCTTGATAATATTTTTTTGAAATTCGGGAAAAATCGGGACATTTTTGTTACTTTTTTTTAAAACTGCCGTATCTATATCTAATTACTATTAGTTTTTAATTTTTAAAATATCGCAGTATACCTAAGAATATACTCTTTCTTACGGTACTATTATTTTTGAAATCGGTTAATAATTAAATTGGATGCGATCAAAAGTTCGTGATACAAAATTCGGAATCTTCGGATATTTTCGCTACGTTTTGTTAAAACCGTTATGTCTACGGCAAAAACCATTATTTTTTAAATTTGAGAACATCACTGAATACACTACATTACACTCTTTCTTATGGTACAATTATTTTTCAAATTGGTTAATAAACAAAATCGATGCAATTAAAAGTAGGTCATACAATTTTCGGAACTTTCAGATCGTAACTTCCGATACAAAACTAAAATGGTCATATCTATATAGTATTACTGTTAGTTTTTAATTTTAAAAATATTGCAGTATACCTCACAATGTACTCTTTCTTACGGTACAATTATTTTTAAAATTGGTTCATAAATAAATTCGATGCAATCAAAAGTTGGTGACACAAATTTCGTATTTTTCAGTTCGCATAGCTGGTTCCGCAAACAGCAGTGGGTTGCATTTCCTACTATCGGGTTTGCCAGATATCAAATTTATCGTAGCAACAATTGCCATAAAAACGATATCTTTTTATTTGGCGAGGAAAAAGGCTCGCTTTTTTCCCTCTGTTCTCAAGACAGTTTACCGACAAAGTACAATCGTAAAGTTTTGATATTAACACTGTTTACTTAAAATTGTACAGGGAACAAGATACAGAAGATTTTTTACTGATGCGGCTATTAGTTTAGGGTGCATTAAGTGTTAAAGCAAAAAAAAGTGAAATCAATTGCGAAAGAAGTATTGGTTTGAGAAAGCAAACCAAACGGGATTGCGTAGCAATCCCCGGGGTCGGCGAGCGTAAGCGAGCAGGGCGCGAAGCCCTCGCTGTGACGTCATGTACCGGAAAGTGAAATCAGCATAATACGAATTATTCAGATAGTTTCACTCTGTGAAAGGAATGTTGGTTTGCGAAGCAAACCAAATGACATCTGTGAAAGGAGTGTTGGTTTGCGAAGCAAACCAAATGGGATTGCGCAGCAATCCCCGGGGGTTGGCGAGCGTAAGCGAGCAGGGGGCGGAGCCCCCTAGTCTTTAAAAAAAAAATAAAAAATCGAATTATATACTCAACTGGGTGAATAATGAAAAGACGTAATTTTTTTAATTGGCGTTTCTCGAATAATTATCTGTATATTAAAAGTAAGTTTAATTCGTGGAGCCTAAATGCATTATTAAAAGCCATTTGATTCCTTTTTCTAAGAGATATACTTAAAATCATAGCCGTGTTGCCAGTATTAAGATGAATATATATTTTTTTATCCTTTCACAAAAGGATTTATCACGATAATGAAAACTGTTACTCATTTTCAAAGGAAAAATTGAATGAATAATCATATCGTCTTACTTCGTTCCCCCAAAAAGTACCCATAAAAGGAAATTAGAACCTTCGAAATTGCTTCTGGAATGATTACGAAGAGTTATTGGTGTCTTGTTGCATACATTAAAAGCGGCAGAATTCCATTTACATATACTCAGAATTTCGTATTTCTTATTAAAAGATTCAATTATCCGAAACAAGTTATGTTTCTTTTGAAAATTTAGAATGTCGACGTGATTTGATGATTATTTATTTTAAATAGAAAAATAAATTATATTTGGAGGTAGAACAACTATTTGCGCTAAGGCGATTATACTAATTCTAGGGTTTAATGTTTCATGCACATGGATATTACGCAAATAAAATATATAATATAATTTTTTTACAAATCAAATGAATGGAAAAAATATAGTTCATTGTGAATTCTTTCAAACCAACACAATTCATCCACATCCACCCCCAGACTGGAAAAGACGTTTTCACTTAAATTCACAAGTTACAATATAGAATCGGCAGTTACGTATAATACAGGTAGTTAAGTAAGTTCATTAACGTCACAACGGGCTATTGGCGACGGTCCGAGATCAATTCCAAAGGGAAGATCCGAGGACAACACCACGTAATTTTGTACCACGATCAGATGACGTGATCAAAACCTGACCTGGCACCCCACTGTCTAAACTTCCACACACAGTAACGTGATAACATGAGAGACCACAACAGATTTAACGTGCGACAGCTCCCATATACACGACAGTCTTCAGTTGAATCGAGTATCGAACTCGCAACCATCCGGTTGCTTATCCGTGACTTCAACAACTAAGTTTCACTGCCCCTGAATACGATGTTCTCAGTGTGGAAACGGGTCAATATTTATTTTTTAATTTTTATTTACTCACTTGAAAACAAAATTTTATTAATTTTTTAATAAATGATGAACATATGAATAGGCCAGGGCACGAAATAAGATTTTGAAACAGGCAGCAAATATTGGTGTGAGCATCAAAAACTATTTAGCTCTTGGCAAAACCTGAAATTTCTGTAATAACGGTAAATTGCAGTTGCAAATCTTTCGCTTAACTTTGATACAATTGAATGAATAATGCAATGTGAGAAGAAAAAAATACTTCAAAGCTTTCAGCAATTTCATTTGAAACTCTGAAATACATCTGAGATTTAAAAAAAAAACCACTCAAATAACATATTGTAAACACACATTTATTTACTTACAAGCCACTGCGTGGCTAGCTCGACGTTGCCCGTGCCAGTTGCTTTTGTGGGGTTATTGGTTTGCGAAGCAAACCAAATGGGAATTTGTAGCCTATTGGATAACAGCCATAACGGAGTAGCCTGTGACAGTTCTTTTCATATGGGTAACATTGTCCGTGGTGTTAAATAGAAATATTTTATTGAAAAATTATTTATTAAAAGAAACTCAAACGTATAAGGTAACTTAACTATAGTATGTATATGGTGTAAAATTTTCCGCCGATTTCAAATCCGTTAAAATTTTTATTCTATCTTTAACGATCGCCGAGATAGAAAAAGGCACTGAAGAACGCCAGTGATAATTTTAATAATTTATTTTGCTTCACTCGAATCCGTTTCTCAGGAAATCAAAATGAATTAATCTCGAATCAAACAAAGGTCAATCGAATCTGTTTGCTAACATTCCCATTTATTGCGAATACACTAAAGGTGAAAAAAACTTGCCGTGATTTCAAAGGCTGACGTCAATAGTGACGTCACAGATGGAGAAAAAGTTTGTAGTTCTTCGGGTGACGTCACATTCCGAAAGAAAAAACGTTGAAAAACTTATTAAATTCGTTTTAAAATGTTCCAGATCGAATTTTTAAATTCGCCGCGACACAAAAATTGCAAAAAAATTGGAACTACCAGTATATTATTGTACATTACTGTAAGCGCCATAGATTCATCATGACTTTGTGTGCAGAAAACAAACAACCGCTTCCTTTTATGATATTAGATTATCAAATTTACAAAGACAATCAATTATTAGGCTAGAGAAAATTGCATTGGTTTCATAACTACATAGCTAAAAAGCAATGTCTGCGATCACATGCACGCAGCCATTTCTCAACTGTTCGATCAGCCTTAAAATCTGAAAGTGAATGACTATCCGCACTTATCTTCATTAAGGCACATATATTTTTATAAATTTTTTTTAATAGCTGATATTTGAAAAAGAAATAATGAAACATTCGGTTTCAAATACTTGCAGCAAAACTTGACGTGAGAACCTTTGATCGTCGCGGCAATTTAAGCTAAGCTCACGGCATTTGCAGTGGTTGCCTGGACTTATTTTAATCCCTGGAATAAGCTAAATCTATAATCGTAGAAATAAAATGAACCAGTACTATTATTATCAACGTCTGCATCGGGAGAGATTTTGACATGTTTAATTTCACCAGAAAATTACATTAATTTCTCCGACGTTATTCTTTATTAATAAATGGTTAATTCGTTACTCTTCCATCCGGTTCACCGCGGCCCGTTCATTTTCTTCTATGACGAGGTATCGCATTCATCAAGTTCTGGTCAGTTTCGATAATGGCGAACCACCAGAAGTATGAAATCCATTGATGTTTATATGGATGCAATATTCTTCATAAATGGATTGAAATAAGATATGAAAATGTGAGTAATAACACATTGCTGTCTTGTAGTCGCCCCAAGACGGTAGCGTGAAAACAGTACGAATTGTACACAAGTAGAAGACAACCAACAGTTAAGATATTTAAGTTCTAATTACTCCAAGAACTCCTTTACATCATCCCATTAACATCATCGCATTAACATACTCCCATACATCAAAGTATGCATCTCACAGTCCAGCGTAGGGATCCAACCTCACCCGTTGTTTCTCGCTCTCTCTCTCTCTATTCGTCGTCTCCAACGTGCTTTGCCGCAGTCTCAAAATAACCCAATGTCAATAACCAATCAGAGATCCCCCGCACGAACACCACCTGCTCATATCAAGTCGTTGTAAAGCGAGCTACTCAAGAACAGCAGCTGGAGACAAAATATAACCAATGAGAATACATTCGGCATTCCGATGACACTGGAGTGGGCACCTGCCCAGTGGCGGACCAAGTCAAGTGGGGGCCCCAAGCGGTAAAATTTTCTGGGCCCTCAAACTCAAGTAAGAAAAAAAAGTTTTGAGAAAATTCTCATTAAGTTGCAAACAAAAAAGAAAAGTAATCAAAAATTTCATTCCATAACACATTAAATAAATTTACTAAAAAAATATATTTTTTGCTTGAATTTCCGTTTGGCTCTATTATTTGCAACAACACAACGGAGATACCATACTACCGTCAATAGATACAAGCAATTGAGAAAGTTGCGGGCATATGCCATGAAAGGCTGCTAGTTTCAAGTAATACGTTGAAATCTCAGCCAGTTGACAAGAAAAAGGGTGCCCTGAAGGCGTTATTCTATCATATAATTCTATCAGGAGACTGACGGAGCATTTTTTCATTTCATTTACCAGACAAGAAAAAAATATTATCTTCCCAGAAAACGGTCGAATCTTTCTTTTGTGCACAAAGAGATATATATATTTTTACTGCTGCAGGGTGTATATGAACCCTATTTATCTCACGTTTAAAGCTATCAGTCTCATATTACTTTTGACGTGAATAAGTCTTTAAAATCCGAACAGTACTTGAGGGCATGCATAACAACTCGAGCGTTACAAACGCGACCACTGTTTTGTCTTATGATTTTGGAGCTGGGGGAAACATCCAGGAGATAAATATGGCGTCACGTTGGCAAAGAATGTCCGTACTTGACATGAGCTTCGGATTAAAGCTTCGATTTCCTAAGAAAGCGGAGCCGTTATCTAGCAGTCGTGATGTAGTTGTAGGTGACGTCACAGAAGCGTTGTTTATACGAACAGATGGCGTTGGTTTACTAGAGAGCGTTTGTGAGCGTAACGATAATTAGTGGAACCGCCATTTGCACGACGAGCGTCAGAGCGGTCACAAACAGTTTGGGGAACGTTTTTTCTCTTGTAGCGGCAACATTTCATTTCCTGCGCCTAACTATTCGAGCGAAGGGTGCAAAACAAACAACCATTTTTGACTTGCATTGTTTAGTTCTTTTGTAAAATCGGGATTGTTAAAGATAGATTAAAAATTTCAACGGATTTGAAAACTGCTGAAAATTTTACACCAGAACGATACTTTAAATGTGATTTTCTTTAAATAAATAATTAAATAATCAAATGGTAAATAATTGAATAATAAATCTGTTTTTGGTATCGATATGCGTAAAATTTTACGTTAATTTGAAATCCGTTGAAATTTTTACTCTATCTTTAACGATCTCGAAGCTAGAAACTGGACTAAAGAATAAAAAAGTCACTTTGTTTTGTTTCTCGAATCTAATAAACTACGACTGCCGTCTGTGTTGCCCAATTCTCCACCGTATTCTTTCCATCTAGAGCCCTATGCACACATCCGGTTTTTCGACGTGCGGCGCAGCTGCCGCAACGCAAGTGTCGTCTGAGATACATTAGATCCAATGAAGCACTGCACAGATACCTCCGGCGACGCACGTCCAACTTGCGAGCAATTTGTAACGCAATTCCCTACGGCGCCGCACAGTCGCCGCAAACGCTGCTCCGTTCCGAAGTACCTTGTTTTCATATATAAATGGAATATAAATAATAATTAATAAATGGTTGGGTCCAGTAACGTCTATTTTGTTACAAAATATACTTTTTTTTTGCACCAAGTAAGCGAAATAAACACGTTATCTTCGATAGAATGTTTATCGCAAATGGCGCGAAATGAGAATTTGCGTCATTTCACGGCTATGTGGGATTCGATGCCGCAACTGTGCCACACGTTGAAAAACCGGATGTGTGCACACATCCGGTTTACAACGTGAGGCGCCTCTGTCGCAACGCAAGTGCGGTCTGAGATACATTAGATCCAATGGAGTAGTGCACACATGCCTAATGGCGCCGCACGTCCAACTTGCGTGTAATTTGTACCGCAGTTCCCCACGGCGCCGCAGCTCGCCGCACATGCGTCTCCTTTCTCAAGTAACTTGTTTTCTTAAATAAATGGAATAGAACTGATTAATAATGAATAGTTGTATCCAGTAACGTCTATTTTATTTCAAAATTACTCTTTTGTACACCAAGTAAGCGCAATTTGTACACCAAGTAATAAACACGTTTTCTTCGATAGAATATTTGTCGCATATGGCGCGAAATGAGTAATTGCGTCATTTCACGGTTATGCGTGCATAGTTGGCCTTCGGTGGTGCCGCAATTTGAAAAATCGGATGTTTGCAGTGGGGCTAAGTTGACACCTCTGGAATTTGTTTAGACGAGTTATTATGCTCACGGCATCATGACGTATCACGTCAGCCAGATAACGGCTCCGCTTTCTTAGGAAACCGGAGCTTGAGCTCGGGGAGAGGTTCTGTGATATGTCCAAGTTCTAGGTTCTGGATATGCTATGGGTCAGTTAATGGGTGCACGTTAAATCTGTAGTGTCCTCAAATGGCGTCACATTGACCGGAAGTTTGTAGGGTGGTGTGTCAACTCAAGATGTTGACCTCGTCACCTGACCGTGGTTCAAATGGACGATGTGTTGTCCTCAGATCTCTACCTTCGGGATGTGGATCAATTTCAACTCCCAAAATAAAGAATAAACTTAACATTCAAGCAAAAAATAAATGATTTAGTGGGCTTCACCAATCTAACGATCATCACGTTCCTTTCTAGAAAAGTTAAAATACTTATTTCTCAAAAATTTTAACTTAATGCGTTTCACTTATCAATCGACGACATGGTTCGTGTAATTTTCCATGTCTTTCACGATATCCTGCAGTTCTTATAAAGTTCGTTTTTAGGTTTTATAACACATGAATCAAGATATAGTCACACATTTCAAATTTCTCCGTTGTAAATACGGGAAAAAAAGAAATTATTAATGACATTAATTAAAGCTTAAACGAAGTAGACTTTAAATTCGAAGAAAAACGTTCGAACAATATGTTTTTGCAAATATTTTTCCTACAGATATTTCTACAGAAAAATTATCAAAATTTAATAATCATATAATCTCTTTAGATTATAGCATAAAGGAATAAAAAATTTTCCTTATGCTATAATCCAACTCATATCCAACCGAACGATATATCCAACTCATAATCCCTTTGATTCTAGTCAGCAATAGTTATCTTTTTTAAACTATGTTGCACAACAAAAAATTCATTTTGTTTTAAAATCTTTTCCTGTATTTCGATGTTCATAGCTTGAAAATATTTTTGTCTCTTGGGACATTTTAAAAGCCTCAAAGTTAGAACGTTTCAATGAGTATCAGAAATAAGTAACAAAATATTTCGTTGTGCCATGTTTCAGACGTCGAATTGCAGGAATGGTATTCCCTGATGTGTCTACGGTCGATGTTGGTTACGGTTTCAAAACCGTGTTTTTCGAAATAAAAATATATAAATGGAAAATTTCGCTTTTTTCGGAAGGTGGAATTTATTATTTTTTTTAATACTTTATTCGGTACAACAGAATATTACCCGGCATTGCTAGGATATTGAACTGGCGAACCCGAACCAAAGGCGAATAGTATTGTACTGTGTTTGCAATCAACGTTTTGATTTGAGGCACACTGTTCAGGTATCCAATACTTCAGAATTTCAAGAAATGTAGAAAAATTAATTTTGTATGCTCAATGGGCTTGAAAATTTGTGATCATAGCAGGGAAAAGTAGTTAAAAATAACGATATTTAAATAATACTGGTAATTTTTAGTTAACGTCGTACTAGAGCAACACAACGGGCTATTGACGACGACGGTCCGGGATCAGTCCCTTAAGGGAAAGATCCTAGGACAACACCTCGTAATTTTGAACCAAAGGTTAGATGACGAAGCAACACCCGAGCTGGCACCCCACTCTCCAAACTTCTACACCAACCCAACGTGATGACTTTCGGCCACGACCGATTTAAGGTGCACCAGCCGCCTCTACACCATACGTTTACAGACATCCATGCCCGGACCAGATTCGAACCAGGAACCTTCCGATCTAGAGGCTAACACCTTAACCACTATACCGGTTGGTCGGCTTAAATCACACTGAACGTAAGAATGATAGAAATAAGTTCTATAAGAGAAACAATGCAAATATTTTTAGAAAAATATAAAACAAATTATTATTAATTTAGCGTCTCTTGCCTCTTAAAATTTAGAGCTCTTCTAAATGCCAAAAATTGCACAACAAATCTTTATTTTGTGTTTCGGTACGAAATAAGTTGTTTGTATACTCGATTTAGTGTGTGTGTGTGTGTGTGTGACACAGATTTTAAATAACAAATTTACTAAATTCAATCTTTAAAAATATTGCGAATATGGATATACACTATATGGACAAAAGTTTTTAGCCACTGCATAAATTCGGAGGGTGATCCGTCTTAGTGTGGGGTTGTTCTTCCTGGTCAGAGCTCGGACCGTTGCTTTATGTACCTGGAACCATGAACGCTTAAGCGTACCTCGACGTTCTGGATCATTTGGCTTTCCCTACTCTACGGCAATACTACGGCGATGAGGGTTGTTTCTTCCAACAGGATCGAGCTCCATGTCACACTGCAAAACGTTTGCCGTACTGGTTTCCTGAAAATCAGGCTAATTTGTTTGATTGGCCTGTCCAGAGGCCCGATCTTAATCCGATCGAGTACTTGTGGGATAAACTGGAGCGACGAGTACGACAACGCGTTGCCACACCCATCTTCAGAATAATTTCTTCTCACTGCCTTGCAAGAGGCATGGCGAGCTATTCTTGCCCAGACTTACAGAGAACGTGTGGAAAGTATGCCTCGACGTGTTGCAGCTGTAATACAAGCAAAAGGAGGGCCTACCCGTTACTAAATAGAATAATAAAGCCCTTTTTCTGAAAATAAACATGCAGTGTCCAAATACTTTTGTCCATATAGTGTATATGGTTTTTTTTAGCTTCATTTTTTCTTCTAAATGTATACTTTACCATTCATCTTTTATTAGAGCTATGGGCTTTAAAGAAATCTATGGATGTTGTATACTCAATTCCTGGAGAACTGTAAAAGCAGCAGTAGCTGCTTAACAAACAGGAATGAAATTTCGCGACGATTCAAAAAGAAAGAGTTCTAATACCCAAAAGATTTGAGAAAAAGTATCACATTTAAACTTTAAATCCTCTCCAGTAATAGAATAATTCCAAAAATACTCAGAAAAAATGTAAATAGAACAATTTTATATTTACAAACAGAACACATATTCACAATACCTAGAAATGCTCAAATAAGAAAGTATTTCGTTGTCTTAAGTAGTGATGCGACATCGATGTTTTGAAACTTCGGTGTTCAAAATTAAAACATCGATGTTGATAATACATCTCCTCAAAACCAATGTTTTTAAAATTCAGTGTATTTAAACTTCCTCCCCCCCCCATTTTTTAAAACTGGTTTAGTAACTAGTAATGCGACATCGGCTCCAATACATCGATGTTTTTATAAAACATCAATGTTTTGGAAACATCGTCATCGATGTCGCCTCCCTACTTTTCAGACCCTTCACCCTTGGCCACTTTGGTCTAAAAGTATGTTCAATTAGCTGATTATAAAAATTATGCTACTTGGTTATTTTTTAAATTTTTATACTGGAACCTTTTTCATTTAAAAATAAAGCATCGACAACGTAAAAACATCGACAACGATGTTACAAAAACATCGACTCGAATACATCGATGTTTTTTTAAACATCGATGTTTTGAAAACATTGCATCGATGGCTCATTCCTAGTCGGGACTCGATTCCGAAGGAAACTATCCAAGGACAATGCGTCTCGTCATTTTGAACCACGATCACATGACGAAAACACCTGAGCTGGCTTACACCCACTCTATAAACTTCCACACCACGTCAACGCGAGGACATTGGAGGCCACGACAGTTTTTAAGTGCACCAGACCCCACGTCCACGATGGTTTTTGGCTGGAATTAGTTTTTAACTCGCAAGCCTCCTGTGACTAATCCGTTGCTCCTCTAACCGGCCCTCTGAAATGTGTGGAGATTATCCCTTAAGCACTTTACATGAATTGGTGGATAGGATTCTCCCGCTACAAAAGCATAGGATGTGATTCAATACTGCCTGAATGTCAACATTTGTAAACTAACTGGGGCCATTTTACCATCTGAATCACCCCCCAACAATCGGGAATCATCAAAGGGATCTTTAATAAGCGTCTCTACATTCAGCGCAATGCAACAGTAAACGCCTTTCCAGCGACGAGAATGATGCTTTAGCAGAGATAAACTAAATATGATGACATTTAGCGGTAGAGGTATTCCAGAGCTATCTGACCGTTGCGGGCAATTTGAAATAATTTATGCCCCGCGTTATATGGAGAACGTTAAAACACGTCATGCGATATCCTTTGGTGGGACCGTTTCAGCATCGATCCTTTAATGGAATAGACGTATTACGTGCACTTGGTTCCATGCTTGCTATATCCTAAAACCTGATGCACACGTCCGGTTTTTCACCGTGCGGCACCGCTGCCGCAACGGTCTGAGATACATTAGATCCAATGGAGCAGTGCACACACGCTTCCAGCACCGCTGGGGCGACGCACGTCCAACTTGCGTTAAATTTGTACCGCAGTTCCCCACTGTGCCGCACATGCGTCCCCGTTATGAAGTACCTTGTTTTCATAAACAAATTGGATATAAATAATAATTAATAAAATATTGTATCCAGTAACGTATATTTAGTTACAAAATATACTTTTTTACACCAAGTAAGCGAGATATAAACACGTTTTCTTCAATAGAATATTTATTGCAAATGACGCAAAATGAGTACTTGCGTCATTTCACGGTTACGTGTGCATAATTGGGCTTCGGTGACGCAGCGGCGCCGCACGTTGATGTGTGCGGATGTGTGCACTGGGCCTTAATGTATCAGGTAATGGTTATTAACTAACGCTGTTAAATATATCAGGATATCAAGAACAGTATTAAGTGTCAGTGGTTTCAGTATAAACCGACAAAGAACGCACACTCGCGAACAATGATATCAACAAAGAAATTCTATGCACATTCAAAGTCTTTCTACTTAAGGCTTAGCCGACCAACCGGTATAGTGGTTAAGGTGTTAGACTCTAGATCGGAAGGTTCCTGGTTCGAATCCGGGTCCGGGCATGGATGTTTGTAAACGTATGGTGTAGAGGCGGCTGGTGCACCTTAAATCTGTCGTGGCCGAAAGTCCTCACGTTGGGTTGGCGTGGAAGTTTGGAGAGTGGGGTGCCAGCTCAGGTGTTGCTTCGTCATCTGACCGTGGTTCAAAATTACGAAGTGTCGTCCTCGGATCTTTCCCTTAAGGGACTGATCCCCGACCGTCGTCAATAGCCCGTTGTGTTGCTCTAGTACGACGTTAACTAAAATTACCAAATTACCTACTTAAGGCTTACTTCCCTTACATTAAGGCCTACCAACCGGTATAGTGGTTAAGGTGTTAGCCTCTAGATCGGAAGGTTCCTGGTTCGAATCCGGGCCCGGGCATGGATGTTTGTAAACGTATGGTGTAGAGGCGGCTGGTGCACCTTAAATCTGTCGTGGCCGAAAGTCCTCACGTTGGGTTGGCGTGGAAGTTTGGAGAGTGGGGTGCCAGCTCAGGTGTTGCTTCGTCATCTGACCGTGGTTCAAAATTACGAGGTGTTGTCCTCGGATCTTTCCCTTATGTGACTGATCCCGGACCGTCGTCAATAGCCCGTTGTGTTGCTCTAGTACGACGTTAACTAAAAAATTACCAATTACCCTTACATTAAGTTGGGTTGGCGTGGAAGTTTGGAGAGTGGGGTACCAGCTCAGGTGTTGTTTCGTCATCTGACCGTGGTTCAAAATTACGAGGTGTTGTCCTCGGATCTTTCCCTTATGGGTCTGATCCCGGACCGTCGTCAATAGCCCTTTGTGTTGCTCTAGTACGACGTTAATTAAAAAAATTACCAATTATTATATTAAGATGACCTATCGATCCAGTGGTCAGGGTGCTGACTTCTGTATCAAAAAGTACCTGGTTCGAATCCAGAGTAAGGCATAGATATCTGTCTGGAACAATGCGATATCCTTCGGTGGGATCATTTCAGCATCGACCCTCTAATGGAATAGACGGACATTTCTTTCTGTCACTCGGTATAAAGATCTGTCGCGTTGATGTGGGTAGGTAGTTAATTAAAGTCGCACTGGACCTACGTAACGGGCTATAGGCAACGCTGTGGGATCAAACCTGATAGAGGAGATCCGAGGAATACGCCTCGTACTTTTGAACTACTATCAGATTACGAGAATAACAACTGAGCTGGTGAACTCCAAACTTCAATATCAAGCCCAGGAGTGGAGACATTTGAGGCCACAAGAAATTCAACGTGCACCAGCCATCACGTAAACTACGCTCTTTGGTTGGGTCTATTTTCGATCAGCTACTCTTCTAACCCGGCAACCACGAACCTCATTATCTCAAGAATTTGAAAAAAAAAAGATAATTAATGTTTAATTTTGTGTTTTTCTCAGTTTCTACAATAATTTATAATTGTTACAATTTAGATGATAATGGTAATTTTTAGTTAACGTCGTACTAGAGCAACACAACGAGCTATTGACGACGGTACGGGATAAGTCCTTAAGGAAAAGATCCGAGGACAACACCTCGTAATTTTGAACCACGGTCAGATGACGAAGCAACACCTGAGCTGGCACCCCACTCTCCAAACTTCCACACCAACCCAACGTGAACGACGATACGGGATCAATCCATTAAGGGAAATTACAATTTAGAAAGAGAAATATTTCTTTTAGCAAGGCAGAAAAATTATCTAAACTGATATAAAAACGCTTTCAGTAAAATTGAAATGTTCACTGTATTTTCATTCCAATGAGCTAGTTACAATATTTTACGAATTTTTCCAAAATGTTAAGCCGACCAACCGGTCTGGTGGTTAAGATGTTAGCCTTTAGATCGGAAGCTTCCTGGTTCGAATCTGGGTCAGTGCATGGATGTTTGTAAGCGTATGGTGTAGAGTCAACTGGTACACCTTAAATCTGTCGTGGGCAAAAGTCCACACGTTGGGTTGGCGGTCCTCCGATCTTTCCCCTTAGGGGATTGATCTCGGATCGTCGTCAATAGCCCGTCATGTTGCTCTTGTACGACGTTAATTAAAAATTAGCTTACGCTACCTTACCGAAAAAGTTGAAAATAATATGAAAAATACTCTTTTACTGAGCCGATGTGGTAATTGGTAAATTGGTAATTTTTAGTTAACGTCGTACTAGAGCAACACAACGGGCTATTGACGACGGTCCGGGATCAGTCCCTTAAGGGAAAGATCCGAGGACAACACCTCGTAATTTTGAACCACGGTCAGATGACGAAGCAACACCTGAGCTGGCACCCCACTCTCCAAACTTCCACGCCAACCCAACGTGAGGACTTTCGGCCACGACAGATTTAAGGTGCACCAGCCGCCTCTACACCATACGTTTACAAACATCCATGCCCGCACCCGGATTCGAACCAGGAACCTTCCGATCTAGAGGCTAACACCTTAACCACTATACCGGTTGGTCGGCCTGAGCCGATGTGTTAACTTTAACAACTGTTCCAACAAATCAAAAAACAAAAAAAAAGTAATGACTTTTTATACCAGAAAACATTAAATCACCAATCCTTTTTTAATAGAAAATAAATGACTTTTCACCGAAAATATCCCTCCCTCTGTTCTTTTGAATTATATTCTATTTCGGAATTTTACGAAATTCGAAACCATTCCCTCTTTGCCTTCACATCCAACTCGCAAGAAAACGAAAAATGCCTTGAAAATCGTCACCCTAAATCTTCCTCGCAGCACCCCCATGTAATGAAACCAGCATTCCAATTTCCATAAACACACCCTCTTACTTCATCGCCTTTTTTTTTATATCGTCTGCATGATTAGGGACTCTTTTTATTATTATTATTTCGCGGCTGGGGCGCATCCGAACAAAAAAAAAAGAATTTGTTTCTCACAATAAAAAACGAACACTTTCGAAATAAATAATGCAGATACATAAGGACTGCTCAAAATCGTTTTCGAATTCGAATCTGGGGGTAATGCCGCGGAATTTTCTTTTTAAGGCAGACAGTCGAGATCCGAAGTTCTTTTGCATTTCCGATTTGGAATCGATACCGAAACTATCGCGTCCGGTGTGAAGAGAGTTCGTTTAAAAAAAAAGAACTGCGATATGCTTATCGCAAAAAATCATCATGAAATGAATACTGATTTTGGTGGCAGCTGAAAAATGTATATAAAACCCGGAATGTTGTGGTATATTGTTAGCCACTTTCTTTCGCAGTACGTGTTAGGAATTTTTAGATTCTACAAAGCAGGTTGAGTAGACGGATGCTTCTACCCGTAACAATTTTAAAAATGAGACCTTACAAGAGAACTGATTTTCATGTCAACGCAAATCAGACCTAACAATACGGCGGGCTGCAGTGGCCCGGTTGGAACAGTAACGAATTAGCAACAGGTAATGGTAATGGTAATGTTAATTTTAGTTAACGTCGTACTAGAGCAACACAACGGGCTATTGACGACGGCTCGGGATCAGTCCCTTAAGGGAAAGATCCGAGGACAACACCTCGTAATTTTGAACCTCGGTCAGATGACGAAGCAACACCCGAGCTGGCACCCCACTCTCCAAACTTCTACACCAACCCAACGTGAGGAATTTCGCCCACGACCGATTTAATGTGCACCAGCCTCCTCTACACCATACGTTTACAGACATCCATGCCCGGATTCGAACCAGGAACCTTCCGATCTAGAGGCTAACACCTTAACCACTATATCGGTTGGTCGGCAATTGGCAACAGGAGGGGTTGAGACTTCGAATCCAACCACACCATCGTGTGCGGGGGGGGGGGGCTAGTGCACGTTCAGTCTGTCGTTGCCTCACTTTGGCGTGATGTGAAAGTGTGGATAACCAGCTCAGGTGTTCACGTCGTCATATGATCATTGTTATAAATGTCGGTGTTGTCATCGGAACTTTCCCGTTGGGATTGATCCAGACCGTAGTCAATAGCCCGTCGTGTTTCTTCAGTATGACGTTAATTAAAATACCTACCTATCTAGATAAGTAATGGTAATGGTAATTGGTAATTTTTTAGTTAACGTCGTACCAGAGCAACACAACGGGCTATTGACGACGGTCCGGGATCAGTCCCTTAAGGGAAAGATACGAGGACAACACCTCGTAATTTTGAACCACGGTCAGATGACGAAGCAACACCTGAGCTGGCACCCCACTCTCCAAACTTCCAAGCCAACACAACGTGAGGACTTTCGGCCACGACAGATTTAAGGTGCACCAGCCGCCTCCACACCATACGATTACAAACATCCATGCCCGGACCCGGATTCGAAATAGGAACCTTCCGATCTAGAGGCTAACACCTTAATCACTATACCGGTTGGTCGGCGACCTATATAGAATAGAAGTAGGTTTCTGCTAAATAAGTTAAAACATTGTTTGTATTCTATTGAAAGTCGATTTAAAATTATGTGGTATTGTTCTCGGATCTTTCCCTTCAAGTTTGATCCCGGATCATCACCAATAGCCCGTTATGTTGCTTCAGTGCGATGTTAACCCTTAACTACTGTGTCACAAACTGTCTCGTAACTAGTGTGGAGGGGGTCTCTCAGACCTCGCTCACTAAAGTACGGATAAAGTTGATTAATATAATATATTAATGAAAGATTCTTTAAATAATCATTATTTATACATTTTAAAGTTAGATAATTCAATTCTTAACATGAAATATATATATATATATATATATATATATATATATATAAGTTAAGTAGATTCCATGTCTCTTCAGGCTCAGCTTTCGGACCTAATTTTGCAGGACGTTTCAACCCTGGAAACTGTAAAACTATGTTGTGTTTTTGTGTTCTAACGGTACGATTAGGTCCCCTCCCCCCGGGCATCCCATTTGAAGTTATTTTTTCCGTAGAAATATTATTCTTGTGAAGACGCAATTGAAATGTCTTTATCTTCATCTGCCTAAATTTCCGTATCCGTTTCGTGTTCGCTTTCAATAATATTACACGAAATTTCACTGTCCCAGTACTCCATTTCCGACGAAACTATCAACAATATCCTGAATTTCTTTTTGTGTAAGATACACAGGTCGTTTTTTGGTAAAGTTTGTTGCCATTTTAGACTCTCTACCGAAATTCCCTACTCCAACTTAGACGATTTCATTCAACAAGAACGGTAACGCAAATGCTGTGAAGGGGGTCTAAGAGAAATAAATGCAAATAGTATAAAACACGAAATAGTTGGGGCAGCCAAATCAGTCTTGTAATGTGGCTTCTGTTGGACGTAGTAGGAAGGCACTGAATAGGACAGGGACCAATATTCACTTTAAGGGATGGAAACGACCTGTCAAAAATGACTCGGGGTCTATGAGACCCATGACAGCAGTTAAAGGTTAATTAAAATACCTACCTTCCTATCTAACAGGGAAGGTTCCTGGTTCGAATCCGGGTTCGGGCATGGTTGTTTGTAAACGTATGGTGTAGAGGCGGCTGGTGTACCTTAAATCTGTCGTGGCCGAAAGTCCTCACGTTGGGTTGGCGTGGAAGTTTGGAGAGTGGGGTGACAGCTCAGGTGTTGCTTCGTCATCTGACCGTGGTTCAAAATTACGAGGTGTCGTCCTCGGATCTTTCCCTTAAGGGACTGATCCCGGACCGTCGTCAATAGCCCGTTGTGTTGCTCTAGTACGACGTTAACTAAAATTACCAATTACCAATTACCTATCTAACAGTTGGTCAAATATGACCTTTGCGCCCTGCCATAAAACTCCACGACCAACTTGCTTTCCATTAAGGCCATGGTAACTCAGTTGGAAGAGTAACCGGAGCTTTGCGAGCTCGAAACTCGGTCCAGTAAAATACAATCGCGCAGGTGGAGGCTGGTGCACTAAAATCTGTAGTGTCCTCAAATGTGGTCATGTTGGATTGGTCTGGAAATTTCGAGTGACAGCTCAGGTGTATTGATCTCGTCATATGACCGGGGGTAAAAAATGAAGAGGAGTTGCTCTCGGATCTTTCCCTTGGGGATGGATCCCGGACCGCCATGTTTGATAAATGTGCAGTGGATACTGATCATGAGACGCATAAGTATATTTTTCTCTTTTGTGTAACTAAACTTCCAGTCTTCGTGTATGTCTATTTCTTGATATCGAATATCTTGTGTCCGTTGCAGCATAACCAAATATGGCCATCGCGCAATAGAAACCCAATCAAACAACCACTGACCACGCCACGAAATCGGGGAATCGGATAAGTTGCGAACCACACTTCAAAACTCGTGCTCCCCTTTATAGTAAAATCTTTAATAATACATGGCAACAACTCATTTGGTAAAATACAGACGAACCCTTTTATAGTGAACCGTCACAGGACCCAATAAAAACTTCACTATAACCGATGATTCACTACATCCAATTTTGTTGACGCATTTCAATTTCTTAGCATTTGAAGGTGGTTTTGTTGAAAACAATTGTTGGGATATAACACAATTTACTAAAACTTAAATTATTAAATACTTAATCAATTTTTATCATGTTTATTAGAAATAGAGAATTCAGTAGTTTTACTTACAGTTATTTTTACTTCGTACGGAAAAAAATCGTTTGTTTGGATTGGGTGCATTTTGATTTTAAGTACAGTTAATCAATTTTTTTATTGACGATTATGAAAGATTCCATAGTTCTTTTGTTCACCATTATCCGCAGAAAAAAAATATTTAGAATTACCTTTGAAAATCTGGAAAAATATCTGCGGAAGAGAAATATTAGTTCACTATAAGCGAACTTATATTTTCTCAGGAGTTCACTATAAGCGTTTAAAGTAACATTAGTTAAATAGGAATTGAGTGGGGACAAATGGAAAAAAGTTCACTATAACCGAGAGTTCACTATAGCGGGGTTCGGATGTATTATTTGGTGATACCCTTAATTTCCTTTGCTCCAAATGGAAAAAAAATTCGTTAGTTTCGATGGGGTGCCTTTCGAGTTTAAATATTGTTCGTCAATTTTTTTATTGACGATTATGAAAGATTCCATAGTTCTTTTGGTCACCATTATCCGCAGAAAAATAAATATTTAGAATTACCTTTGAAAATCTGGAAAAATATCTGAGGAAGGGAAAATTCAGTTCACTATACGCGAACTTACATTTTATTAGGAGTTCACTTTAAGCGTTTAAAGTAACATTAGTTAAATAGGAGTTCAGTGGGATCAATGGAAAGGTTCACTGTAACCAAGAATTCACTATATCCCGGGTTCACTATAGAGGGGTTCGGATGTATTATTTGCTGATACTCTTAATTTCATTTGCTGTCATCAAAACTACTGGAAATAATTTCCTTTTACCTGAACGAGCCAATTACACAATGGTAAGTTGATTCAGTTGTTTTTGCAGAGGAACAGCGAAGACACCCGAGTTCTTGTAATGGTTATTGACACACCATTAGCTAACAAGCCCCTTCGGGGGTGCTTCCAAACGAAACAAAACAAGCAGCCGATTATCTAATTAATCCACCGAAGCAAAGGAAACACGGGGAGCATTTGGACAAGGGTCCGTTAATAAACCTATACTTCCCCCCCCCCCAGGCTCCATATGTCGAATAACTCCAGAAATTCTCTGGTGATAAGTCGAATGCTTCTCGAAATCGAATGACAGTCACGACAATGTCGAGCATTTAATTTTCTTCGCTTAAGTTTCAAGGCAAACAATGCTTTTGAGTGTTGGTTTGGGTCAAGGGATGAATAAAAAAATGTGCAACAGGTTGGTATGAGATCTTGAATTTCTTTATGTGTGTGCACACTCCGCATATATCATCAATCATAGGTAAATAACCAAGTATATCAATCATAAAAAATCATCAAATTGTATAATTTTTTTAATCAGTAAAATGAACATACTTTTAGACCAAAATGGCCAAGGGAAAAATAGAGATGCGACATCGATGTCGATGTTTTATAAAAAAAACATCTGAAGTATTTACCATCGATTTATTGGAGCCGATGTTTGTTTCACATCGATGTTCTAACATTGTCGATGATTTCATGTTGTCAATGTTTTATTTTTGAATGAAAAAAAGGAACAGCTACACTCTACGTTTATGAGCGATGGCAACGGCCTTGGCGATTTTTTTGGCGCACTTCTAAAGTTGCCAAGGAAATAATTATTTCCCAACTCTTTTTCTGTCACAAATTTTTTTCTTTTTACAACACACTTTTTAAAAAAATTTCAAAACGTTTTGAAAAATATATTTTTTAAAAACTTTCACAAAAAATATAGTAAGTTTAAGCACATAACAAAACATTTCTGAACCAGCAGAGAAACTGAGCTACGAATGTTGGGTAAGAATACTCTGAAACTTATCAATTACACTAAATACAGTGGACAAGTTGAAAAAGAAAAAGATTTACAAAAGAAATAAAGCAAGAAATTATATAACCTGATAACAACATAATTCTTTCGTCAAAAAAAAATAATGAAAGTAAAAATGGTCAAAAAAGAAATTTCTTTATCGATTCGCGCGTAAAAACTATTATAATAAAAAAAATTCCACAACTCTCAAAATACAAATAAATGGACCAATGGTATCACAGAAAACGATTTAAAAGGACCAATGCAATAAAAGGATATTTTAAAAACAAACTAACCAATGGAGGAAAGAAAAAATTTCAAACGAATCAATGAAATCAAACGACTTTAACGGATTTTGGAAGAACTTTCTAGAATATTCAAAATGAAAATTGAAAGTTTCCGTTTGCCGAGGTTGCCATTAAAACCACAACAACCGTAACGAAAGATGGGTTGCCTTAATTTATCGTAACTAGCTACTAGAAGTGCGCCAAAAAAAATCGCCAAGCCGTTGCCATCACTCATAAACGTAGAGTGTAGCTGTACAGAAAAAAAATACCATAGTAAAAATTAAGAAAAATAACCATACCACTAAGTATTTGCCAGCGATGGCGACATTCGTACCATCAGAAAGAGTTTTTTTTCTCCTTAACTGGTGGGATAATTAGTAAAAGAAGAAGGTGGAGAAAGTTAACATTTTTTTTTACAAACTGTAAATGACAAATATTGGGGCCTATAACAATTATAGGCCCCATTATCTTTTACTTACAGTAAATAAAAAATAAGTTTGTTAAACCAGTTTTAAGAAATGGGGGAAAATTTTTAAATACACTGATGGTTAAAAACATCGAAGGTTTTTGGGCGATGTATAATAAATATCAATGTTTTAATTTTAAACGTTGGTTTGGGTCAGTGGATTAAATGGAAAATGTGCAAACAGTTTAGTATGAGATCTTGAATTACTTCATCTGTGTGCATACTCCGTAGTTATCATTAATCATAGGGTAGCCCAGTTGGATGAGTAAAAGAAATTTCAAAACATTCGTTAAAATATAATATGGACTAAAAGCTATTAAAAATAAATTGAAATTGTTATTGAGGCTATAACATAATTTCGAAAAAACAGACTTTTACATTTGTTTCGAAAAAACTTCATCTCTCGAAAAGTCTCCTTACAATTTCACCATTTATTTTTGTACCGAACAATTAAAGAATAGTGTGAAGTTCCCCTTAACCTCACCAGGTTTGGGTAAGGTCGATGGACAGGGAATCGAACTCCACGGGGGTCCCCCCTCGGGTTTTTGAAAAGGAACCCGTTTGGAGAGGGTTGAAAAGAAAAGGGACTTGCACGAAGGCCAGTGAGGAAGCAGGACGCGTTGTTTTGCGCTAGAGATCGAAGGGGATTATTCCCGACCATGTATTATAGACTGAATGATCCTGTAAATAATATAGTCAAGAGTTGTAAATAAATATTGAAATATGCTCATGGACCAGTGTTACTGTTTGGAGGACGACAAGGCAGAGGATTAGGAAATCAGCCTAAGGAAGAACCGTCACAAATAGTATGAAGGCAAACTCTTTATACACACAAGCAAATAAGCACTCATAGATTTACTTTACATAGATTAATTTTGTTTTTATTATTGAATATTTAAGGAAAATAATCTTAGCAATTATACTTTTTTGCTCTGAGTAAACATTTTTCTCATTTGTATAGTTACATTTACATAATGAAAATTGAAAATTAAAATAAAAGTTAGAGGGGGGGAGAAATTTTTCTTATATTTCTTTCTTTGTCAAAAATGAAGAAACATATGAAAAACTATAGATTCAATTTTATTTCAGTTTCTGAAGTCAATTTTCTTTAAAAGTTCAAAGCTTTCATCCCCTCCCCCCACAGAAATGATTAAAATACAGACAATATCAATATTTTTATACATTTGAAAATAGAAGATGGAATTTCAGTTCAGTTAAAGGCTAAAGTTCTGTTGCGGACAGAAAAATACATTTTTAATTTACAGGATGTTTTAGTAAATTGATGTGATTTTTTGTTTATGATAATTTTTGTTGTAGTGTAACCCATACCACCGGGTTTCTGAGTACTATCTATATGGAGTGTTTGCTTGTTCATTGAATATTTTCTCTCTATTTCAAGTTATTTATTCATTTTGTGTCATTCTAATGCAAAATCAGTAGTTTCCAAGTTTGGTGTCTGTCACTTTTCATGTGTGTGCTCGGTCTATGTCCATACGGCTGGGTATATTTACATGAAATTTTGCATACTGTGAGTACTCGCATTCCTTTAGTGACTTAAGGTGTATGTACACTCTAGAAATCCTGAGAATCAAACAAAAAGTCAAAATATTCTTCAATTCTTTAGCTTTCAAACGAAGCCAATATCTTGCAAATATTCGAAAGAGTTTTCTAGTTACAAGGGTTTTTGTTAAGAACTATCACCGTGAACATACATGTTTCCAAAACTTTAAACTCGATTTCTGAATAAAGAAGTTTTTGCAATAGGATTCTTTGTTCAAACAGTAATAACAATAAATTTGTCTATTATAATTATTTTTGTTTCATTATATTCTATATAATACAGTGGATGTTTTGATCCTCAATCAGAGTTATTAGCTAAGAAATAAATTTTTAATGGATTTTAAAATCCTAAATTTTCAGAAAAAGAAACTTGATTTTTATGCGTTGCTGGCGAAAAAAGTTTCAACAAAAAAACTTTCTCTCTAGCCACTTGATTGAGGATCAAAATATGAAGAATCATAATGGAAATATTTTTCTAGAATCGTCTTTCTAGACCAATTAGAATTTGAGATATCACTGTTCAAAAAACATGCTAATTCGCTCATTATAACTTAATTAGCTAATCAATAATTAGTATAATATGATTTTTCTAACTGAAATAAATTTAACCATCATAAAATAATGAAGTACTGTGAAGAACTGGATTTTAAAGTTAAAATTTGAAAAGAAACTTCTAGAAGTGTGTACGTACACTTTCACATAGTTGCGGTACTCTGTGTTTCTTACAGTTTTATGTTTCTTTTTGTGTTTGTGTGTTTGTACAAATTTCGATTAACTTTCCTCCTACATCATTGGTTTAACGCACGTGTTCGAAGAATTTCTTTCTATAAAAGAGAAGTAAAACACATACATCACAAAACCTTTTGAACCAAGACTGGTAGTTATTGATTGAACTGGTAGTTGTTAAATCGATCTACTTTTTTTATAGAGACGTGGAAATCGGTTACATTTTCTTAACAGAAAGTGTAAGGATGTCGAAAAGGAGTTAAAAAGTTAGTTTCCTGACTCTTATTTAAATGATGGTATTTTTCTACGAAAGAGAAAAGTGATTATTCTGGTCACTTTTTCAATCTACAGTAAACCAATTCAACCCGAGTTACGTCTAGGGTTGCCACCCCTTCCCGGATTGTCCGGGATTATACCGGAATTTAAGTTGATGTCTAAAATTACTGTTGCATGTCAAACTGCCCCGGAATTTCCGAGAAATATATCGAACTAAAATTCACTTACACTCCAAAATAGTTATTGCTATTCACGTTACTACGTGTCAATCCACTGGAAATCGCTTACCCCACTACTATCCAAAGCCAATATTATATACACTACCCTACAATAATGAACCGGACAGCAAGATGTAATGGCATAAGGTAGCGAATACATGTTTTAATAGGTGATGGTCCCCCACGTGCTGCAATTATCACTAGCCACCTTTCTGGGTATACTTTGAACAAGGTTTTGGATACATAGCTAAGGGTATTTGCGTCCATTCCTGCTGCAAGAATGCACCCAGCTCAGCTGTAGATTTCGGACGTGGTTCTCTGGTCCGTAAGCGTGCTCTAATTCGTCCCACAAATGTTCTATGGCGTTTAGGTCGGGAAGAAGGGAAGACGTTTTACATACTTATCTCGAAACCATTGCTTGACAGAGGCTGCACCATGACATGGAGCGTTGTGGTCCTGGAAGTAACATTCTTCATTCCATAAAATTGCCAGAGCGTAGGAAGAACCTGATTATCCAAAATGTTCATGCAGGCGTCGGCGTTCAATTGACCAGGAACAACATGCAAAGGTCCCAGACCATACAACGAAAAACATAATGCGACATGTAGTCGGATATTATACATATCCGCTGGCGTCCGGTCCATTATTGTAGGGTAGTTATGTCAGTCTGTTCAGAGCAGGAAATGGCATTAGTTGCCTTTTAATTCTATTGTACTGTATTTTAATTTTATTTTTAAAATTGGGACTGGAGACGAGCACAAATTTTCATATTCGAATTTCTTAAAATAAAATTCGGAACACTCATGGTTCTGTATAACTAAACACAAACAATATCTCTATAAGTGTATACGAACACTACCATTTTTATTTTTTAATAGTTCTATTGCAACAAGACGTTAGGTTTAGATTTATGATTATTACTATCAATATGAGAGGACCATCGGGCTTAGACCACGACAGATTTAACGCTCACCAGCCACCTTTGAACACGACGGTCTCTAGTTGGTTTCGATCTCGCAACCCTCCGAGTTATCTAGAGAGGTAATGGTATAGGTAATTTTAGTTAACGTCGTACTAGAGCAACACAATGGGTTATTAACGACGGTCCGGGATCAGCCCCTTGAAGTAAAGATCCGAGGACAACGCCACGTCATTTTGAACTACGGTCAGATGAGGAAGCAACATCTGAGCTGGCACCGCACACACCAACCCAACGTGAGGACTTTCGGCCACTACAGATTTAAGGTGCACCAGCCGCCTCTACACCATACGCTTACAAACATCTATGCCCGGACCCAGATTCGGACCAGGAGCCTTCCGATCTAGAGGCTAACACCTTAAACAATATACCGATTGGTCGGCCTTATCTAGAGAGGAGTATCCATCATTAGATTGTAATCCTTAACCGAGTCCTTCCATCCCTTTCGTTTCTATGAAAACGCTTTTCTACTTGTTATGAATTACAAAATTGCATTAAGAAATAGGATTTGGAATTTTTAATTGGAAACTAGGGAATTAGCCGTTGTTCTTTAACGTTAAATGGTGGATTATTTCTGAATCTAAAGACACTGAGAGAAAAACTGTAGATTCCCTCTTAGTATAAATCCAAAATCAGGATGGATTATATGAACTGAACGCTTTTGTTTTCAAAATTGGAATTCACGGGCCAATCTTTGGATGATGAAGTTATTGCACATGCACTCACGGGTCCAATTAGTACTCGTTTTATAAAAAAAAAATGCAGAACAAACCAGGCCATGCTTCATCGATCTGGCTTTTCAAATTACACCATTGTTGTGACATGGGTTTTTTTAAAGGTATTGTTGGTGGCTTTCTGTAATTCCTGACTTTTTGTATCCGATGAGAGGAATTAAAAGTCATTATCATCTTCCCATTAGTCATTGTGACGCGATATTAATTTCTTTTTGTTAGACTGCCTTTGAAGCGGAAATATTGTGGCAGGTTTTTTAAGGGCATCTATAAACACTTTCATTTTTATAAGCCTTTTCGTTTTAACGACCTCACCCGTCCTATACCGACATTCGGTCACACGTTAATTCTTTTTTTAATTTTAATAAAGTTTTAGATTAGGAACATATGTTAAATATGTTGATAGGTTGGCCCAAAAATGTTTCGTTACCTAAACACAATGAAAACGCACCATTTTGTATGCATGCCAGTGATTTCGACGAAATATTTCGTCCATCAAGATATGACCAAATTTTATTACGACGAGGTAACTCGTAATAAAGTATACAAATATCTATATACTTATAACACTTATATAAATACTTTTATTACTTATATCAATACTTTTAATACTTATACCTACACGCATATCAATACTTATAATACTTATATCTATACTTATCTCAATACTTATAATACTTATATCTATACATTTAATACTTATATATCAATAATTATAATACTTATATCTATACATTTAATACTTACATATCAAAAATTATAATACTTATATCAATACTTTTAATACTTTTATAAATACTTTTAATAATTATATCGATACTTATCTCAATACTTATAATACTTATATCTATACATTTAATACTTATATATCAATAATAATAATACTCTTATCTATCAAAAATTATAATACTTACAACTATACATTTAATACTTAAATATCAATAATTATAATACTTTTATCAATACATTTAATACTTATGTATCAATAATTATAATACGTATATCTATATATTTAATACTTACATATCAATAATTATAAACTTTTATCAATACTTTTAATACTTGTACCTATACTTATAATACTTATAACAATATTTATAATGCGTTTATAAACACTTATAATATTTATATCAATACTTATAATAGTTATATCAATACTTATAAAACTTATAACTATACTTAAAATAATTATATCTATACTTATAATACTTATATTTATACTTATAATACTTATATTTATACTTATAATACTTATATCAATACTTTTAATACTTATATCAATACTTTTAATACTTATATCAATGCTTTTAATACTTATATCAATATTTATAATACTTTCATCAATACTTATAACACTTAAATCAATACTTATAATATTTATGTAATTACTTATAATACTTATATCAATATTTATAATACTTATATCATAGTACTTCTATCTATACTTATAATACTTAGATCGATATTTTTAATACTTATATAATATCAATATTTACAATACTTATATAATATTAATATTTATAATACTTATATCTACACTTATATTAATACTTATAATACCAATATCTATACTTATTGTACTTCTATCTATACTTATAATACTTATATCAATATTTATAATAGTTTTATCAAAACTTATAATACTTATATCAATATTTTTAATACTTATGTCTACACTTATAATCAATATATAATACTTATAATAATACTTATAATACTTAGATCGATATTTTTAATACTTATATAATATCAATATTTATAATACTTATATAATATTAATATTTATAATACTTATATCTACACTTATATTAATACTTATAATACCTATATCTATACTTATTGTACTTCTATCTATACTTATAATACTTATATAATATTAATATTTATAATACTTATATCTACACTTATATTAATACTTATAATACCTATATCTATACTTATTGTACTTCTATCTATACTTATAATACTTATATCAATATTTATAATAGTTTTATCAAAACTTATAATACTTATATCAATATTTTTAATACTTATGTCTACACTTATAATCAATACTTATAATACTTAGATCGATATTTTTAATACTTATATAATATCAATATTTATAATACTTATAAAATATTAATATTTATAATACTTATATCTACACTTATATCAATACTTATAATACTTTTATTTGCATTGTCAAAATTAAGAACGTGAAACTCTGTTCCTTTTGAATTATATATACCACCATAAATATTTACAAACTTCCTCTTTTAAAGCGCAATGAATAGAGACTACAAACCAGGCAATTGAAATCTATAGTTTGAATAATTCCCCTAATACCACCAGATTGAACGGGAGTCTAATGATATCCCATTTAACCGGATTTGAACTAAGCGAAACGGAAATAATCATGGACAGCGCAGACGCCCCCGCCGACCGTAATCAGCCCGTTTCGGACCTTCCCTTGGCCCACCGCGACAGATGACTCGCATCAAAGACGCGCGGAGAAGTCGGCGGAGAAATTTCCCAACTTGCGGGCGCAACAAATGAGGGGGCGGCTGCGCATGCGCACTAACTTGACTCTTTTCTCCCCACCAAAACAAACCCCCTCTCTCAGAGCCGCTCAGTTCCTCCACCGCGGTGGCCGCTCCCTCGCAACTTTGCTCAGTTGCCAACGGCATCGATTGAACTTGGACCGATGGAGAGTCGTCTGACTTATTTAAAAGTTCAGAGTGCGTAGGTGAAAATTCTTCCGCAGGTGTTATGTCTGATTATTGAGGTAAGAAAATTCCTATGTAATTTTTTTGTTTTAAAGTAATGTCCGGTTTGTAGTGGTCCGATGCAGCTCAGTTCGAAGAGTAACGGACCAGCAACCGGAGGGTTGTGAGTTCGAATCCAACCGATGATCCTCGTGTACTAAAGGGGCTAGTGCAGGTTAGATCTGTCGTGTCCTCAAATGTCTCCGTGGTGGCATGATGTGGATGTTTGGAGAGTGGGGTGGCGGATCAGGAGTTGTCATTTGACCGTCTTTCAAAATTACGTGGTGTTGTTATCTACATCTTTCCTTTTAGGATTGATCCCGGAGCGTCGCCAATTGACCGTTGTGTTGCTCCAGTGGGACGTTAATTCAACAACGTACGCATTACCGAGTTTCGTACGTTTTTGATACAATCCAATTACTTTAAGTGACCTGACCGTGGTTCATAGAGGGGTCGTCTTCGGATCTTTCCCTTCGGGGATTGATCCCGGACCATCGTGAATAGCCCGTTGTGTTGCTCTGGTACGACGTCAGTTAAAATTAACTTACCGTACCGATTACCTTAAATTCCATTTTTCCCGTTTTGGGTAATTTTTGTAACTAATATCTTACTGCAGCGTCACAAAGGTCTATTGCTAAAGGCCCACAATCAATTCCGAAGGAAGAGCTCTTAATTTTGAACCACCGAGGTCCAAAACGAGGCCTACACCTGAGCTGGCACCACATTCTTCAAACGTCCACTCCACACCAACGTGAAGGTATTTGAGGTCACGACAGATTTACCGTGCGCCAACCCTCACGAAGATGGCGGTCTTTGGGTGGATCGTGTTTCGAACTCGTAACGCTCCTGTTGCTAACCCTACTCTCCCGACCGAGCAACCGTCACCCCGCACATGGATTGGAGAAAGTGCAGAAAGATATTCAAACAGGTGCTTATAAATACACAGAAGTCCAACGTCCCATCGCAAAGATGGGAAAGTGAAGATATTATTAATTAGTTCTCTAATAAGTCGGTAATTTAAGCGCAGTAAATCGGGGTGCATAAATTTCACGATATTATAATATCATTTTGATTATCCTCATTCCCGGAAAGATCAATGGTGGCTTAATTCACTTCTAGAACCTCTTGAAACTGTGTTAGAATAGAGATTATGTATGCGCTAATATAGGAATGATATACACGTGCGACCTCTCAAAGGATTAAATAATTCACTTCAAAACAACATGAATAGATACACTACCCTACAATAATGCACCAGACAGCAAGAGCTGATGGTATAAGGGAAAGAATACATGCTTTAATAGAGAGATGGTCCCCCACGTGCAGCAATGCCACTAGCAACCCTTCTGGGCATACCTTAAACGAAGTTTCGATACACAGCTATGGGTATTGGTGTCCATTCCTGCTGCAAGAAAGTCCCCCAGATCAGCTGTAGATTTCGGACGTGGTTCCCTGGTCCGTAAGCGTCGCTGTAACTCGTCCCACAAGTGTTCTATGGGGTTTAGGTCGGGACTCTGAGCAGGCCAGGGAAGACGTTTTACATCCATATCTTGATACCACTGCTCGACAGAGACAGCAACATGACATGGAGCGTTGACATTTTGGAAGTAATATTCGTCCATTCCATAAAATTGCCAAAGCGTAGGAAGAACATGATTGTCCAAATTGTTCATGTAAGCGTCGGCGTTTTAATTGACCAGGAACAACATGCAAAGGTCCCACGCCATACGACGAAAAACATAATGCGACATGTAGTCGGATTTTATGCAAATCCGCCGTCGTCCGGTCCTTTTTTGTAGGGTAGTTATGTCAGTACCAGGCCATACTACGTAAACACCCCCAAACAAGTAGTCGGATTTTATGCAAATCCGCTGGCGTCCGGTCCATTATCTTTGGATAGTGTACACTATTTTTAGCATATAACATTACTTTATCGGTCTTCTGTTAGAAATCTCCTCTCTTCCCTTAGTTCACTCGTTGTCTCGTCAATTACAGGCATTGTCCTTGATCTTTCCCTTCGGAATTGATACGTGACCGTCGTGCCGACCCACCGGTATGTTGGTTAAGGTGTTAGCCCCTAGATCGTACGGTTCGTGGTTCGAATCCGGGTCACTGCATCAATGTTTGTAAGAGTATGGTGTAGAGTCAACTGGTGCACCTTAAATCTGTCGTGGCCGAAAGTCCACACATTCGGTTGGCGTGGAATTTTGGAGAGTGGGGTGCCAGCTCAGTTGTTGCCTCGTCATGACTGATGTTCAAAAATTACGTGGTGTTGTCCTCGGATCTTTTTTTTAGGGGATTGATCACGGACCGTCGTCAATAGACCATATTGTTCCTCTAGTACGACGCTAATTAATATAATTACCATTACACGGACCGTCACCTATAGCCCGTTGTGTTGCGCCAATGCGAATTTAATTAATAAACTCTCAACCTACAAGTTTTCAGCATTACATCTATTATTCTCCGCAACAAATGGCCTTGACTGGGCGTGAATTTCAACTGCAGTACTAGTTTCAAACTAGAACACTGCATGATGGTAATTGGTAATTTTTAATTAACATCGTACTACAGCAACACTACGGGCTAACGACGACGATCAGGAATCAATCACTTAAGGGAAAGATCCGAGGACACCACCACGTCATTTTGAACCACGGTCAGATGACGAGACAACACCTGGGCTGCCACCCCACTGCTCACCAAACTTCCACGCCAACCCAACGTGAGGACTTTCGGTTACGACAGGGTGCACCAGCCGCCTCTACACCATTCGCTTACAAACTTCGATGAACTGACCCGGATTCGCACCAGGAACCTTATGATCTAGAGGAAGGATTCCCAACCGGCGGTACGCGTACTACTGGTGGTACGCGGCAACGTTTCGGGTGGTACGCAAGGATTATACGAGTGATACCAAATTCTCTATGTTCGATGTTTTAGTATGTACAACCACGTTATAGGAAAAATGGGATTATGTGAAATTAATTTGGGATTAACGGTTTTATTACATTGTAATAAATAACGCTAACAGTAGCACATTATTTAAAGAGAAACTTTGTTGCTGATTATCTATTTCTATTCAATGGCTATCGCGGTGAAATTAAGTTCATATCTCTCCCTGTCTTATGCCATTTGTAACTAGCTACTTGTGTGAGAGTGGTTTTTCTGAAATTCTGTCTATAAAAAGTAAATATAGAAACAGAGTAAGTGTTGAAGAGGACTTAAGAGTGAAGTTAAGCTCCATTGCATCTGATATTGATATTTTAATAAAGGACAAACAACAACAAGTTTCACACTAAAAATTGATTTTTGATTATGTTAATCTTTGTTTCCTTAGTGTATACTAATTATTTAAAATAATTTGTTTTTAGACCTGTGAGTAAAAATTAAAACTGTAATTTTCAATAATCGTTTTATTTTTTCTTTATTACATCATTAATACGAAATACAAGTGCATTAATCATAAAATATGAAATTTTCTTAGCTATTTTAATTAAAATAGAACAAGCCATTGGTCACTTTTCTGACAATTGATATATGTTCCTAAAAAATTTAAAACTGGTGGTACGCCAAAAATTTCTAAAAATTTCAAGTGGTACGCAGTTACTAAAAGGTTGGGAACCCCTGTGCTAGAGGATAACATCTTGAACACCAGACCGATTGGTCAGCTGTCGTGATGGGGGAGTTTGGAGAGTGGGGAACCCGCTCAAGTGTTATCGGGTCATCTGACCGTGGTTTAAAATTACGTGGTGCAGTACTCAGATCTTTCCCATTGGGAGTTGTTCCCGAGCCGTCGCCAACAGCCCGCTGTGTTGCTCCAATGGGACACGTTAATTATACACCTGCTTACCTATCTATCCAATCAGGATTGATCCTAGACGGTAGCCGCCGACCAACCGGTATAGTGGTTAAAGGTGCTTGCCTCTAGATCGGAAGGTTCCTGGTTCGAATCCGGGCATTGGATGTTTGAAAGCGTATGGTGTAAAGGCATCTAGTGCACCTTTAATCTGTCGTGGCCGAAAGTCCTGACGTTGGGTTGGTGTGGAAGTTTGGAGAGTGGGGTGCCAGCTCAGATGTTGCTTCGTCATCTGACCTATCTTTCCCTTAAAATACTGATCCCGGACCATCGTCAATAGCCCATTGTGTTGCTTTAGTACGACGTTAACTAAAATAACCATTACCATTACCTCTCTAGATATCTCGTTAGTTAAAATACCTACCAAGCAAAACGTTCTTTTCTTTCGTTACTGGGGTGTTTCAAAATTACGAGGTGTTGTCATCGGTTCTTTCCCTTAAGGATTGATCCCGGACCGTCGTCAATAGCCCGTTGCGTCTCTCGTAGGACGTTAATTAAAAAATACCAGTTATCTAGACGGTAGCCAATATACCGCATTGTTGTTCCAGTGCGACGTTAATTCAACTACCTACAAATCCTCTCTCAATCTCTCTCTCTCTCTCTCCGTTACTCCATTATCACTGCTAATGGGTTCTTTATACGACGCAAAATATATCATTCAGTTATTTTCAAGCTTTTTTTATTTTAATCATCTTGATCTTGTATACAATTCAAGAGCGAATAAAATGTTGAAAGTCATTTGAAACAGCTGCTACTTACCAATTCCCATATGGCTCTTTATCGTTTGGTTTTCCACGAGAGAACGTGAGCATGAAGTTCTAAATAAAAACAAACTGGCATATTTTACACATTTGTTTTGCGTGTCTCATTAATCCCAAAAGAATCACTATTCTTAAATTACTTAAATGTGTCCCTTATCCTTCTCTACAATTATACATAAAAGGAAGTGTTTGTCTGTTTGTTTTTACGCTGGCTCAAAATCCTGACGATTCTATGGCACTTACAGCAATGAGATTTGGCACACAGGTAGTCCGAATTTTTTGCAATTTTTGGGTGGCGGCGAGATTTTAAAATTCAATCTAGAAGATTTTTAAATGAACTTAATAGTTTTATGCTCTACGTGGTTCTTCTTCGGACGAAAGAAGGAACAGCCCCAATTTTGACTTTTCTCCCCACGTGACCTTGGATCTCTGCGAATTTTTTTCATCGCTTCGGAGAAGCTCAGAATTTTTTTGTTTTCGCTTTGATTTTGCGCGTCGGAGGAGCCTTTAGCGTTAAAATAACGAAACCGATTACATTTCCAATCCCATTCCATTTCCGCTTCCATTCTCAATTGAAATAAAAAACATATTGATTGGGATTAAGTTTATTTTCGTAAAATCGGAATCGATAAAGATAGATTGAAAATTTCAACGGATTTGAAATCTGCGGAAAATTTTACTTTAGATTGATACCTATTAATATGTGTTTCTTTAAAAAAATAATTTATTAATTGAATATATCTTCCACGGATTTGAAATCTGCGGAAAATTTTACACCAGCTTAATACCTTACACCACGGTCACGTGCAACGCCGGGCTAGCCACGCAGTGGCTAGTCTTAAATAATATTAACTGCAAACAATTGTCAAAGCGACGAGGGAAAACTACACAAATATAAGATGTCGTGTTTAACAGTTTTGTCTACTATTATTAGTCGGTGTCTGTGTGTTTGTCCAGAAGCATCTATAGAACTTATAGTAATGAAATTTGGCATACAGGTAGTCCAAATTTTGTGCGAAGCCCTAATTTTAAATTTTACCTCAAACATTTTTTAATAAATTTATTGGAATTGATTTATTAATTGTTTTCCTTAGAATGGCAAAACTGTGATCTTTTCCTTTTCATTTCCTGAGCACAAACAATTTCAACGAGAAGCGAAACAAAATAAATAAAAAAATTTACCTGGTGTTAATTTCTTTTTATTCTTTTGTCCAAGTTTCTATCTTCGCGATCGTTAAAAATAGAGTGCAGATTTCAACGGATTTGAAATATGTGGGCAATTTTATACCAGATCGGTACCTTAAATGTGATTTTCTTTAAATAAATAATTTTTCAATAGTAACTTTCAATTTTCGTAATACGAATTAGGCCGGATTTGACGAAGATATTTATTACGAACCAAAAATAACTATTTGATGTTCTCTATCTTCGTGATCGTTAAAGATAGAGTTCAAATTTCAACGGATTTGAAATCTGTGGAAAAGTTTACACCAGATCGCGTTACCTTAAAAGTGTGATTTCCTTTAACTAAATGTATAGTGGTTAAGGTGTTAGCCTCAAGATCGGAAGGTTCCTGGTTCGAATCCGGGTCCGGGCATGGATGTTTGTAAGCGTATAGTGTAGAGGCGGCTGGTGCACCTTAAATCTGTCGTGGCCGAAAGTCCTCACGTTGGGTTGGCGTGGAAGTTTGGAGAGTGGGGTGCCAGCTCAGGTGTTGCTTCGTCATCTGACCATGGCTCAAAATGACGAGGTGTTGTCCTCGGATCTTTCCCTTAAGGGACTGATCCCGGACCGTCGTCAATAGCCCGTTGTGTTGCTCTAGTACGACGTTAACTAAAATTACCATTACCATTACCTTTAACTAAATAATTTTTCACTTGTAAGTTTTATATTTTTCGCAATGCGAATTTGGCAGCATTTGACGAAGATATTCATAAGCTTAGTTATTTTTTCGAATAACAATGAGACATTATTATCATTAGTAATATCGATAAATGACCATATTCTGTGATTTTGACTTAATATATAAAGATGTAACAACCTAATTCTCATTCTTCTTCTTGTGTTACAACTGACCCCAACCGCTGTTACAACCGCCCTGGGTATGGAGTTGGTTGAAACATTTTCCCTGATTTTTTTTAATGCCTCCATATGTCTTTGTAATGCAGATAATGCCACTACAACCTCATCCATTTGTAGAGTGATAACAATGGTTCAATTAAGGCAAACTGTCAAATACGCCGAGGTCAAAATGTTGACACAGAGACCGATTTTTTCGAAAATGTTTCAACCCACCAACCCTGGTCTCCCCTATATTATTTTTGTGAAATTATGTTTTGATAGATTCCGTAAATAAAATTAGGATTCACGTGGAAACGAGTACTTTTTTAATTTGAAACTGATTTTGTCCTTGAAAACAGAATCTTCCTTTATTATTGTCAAGTGAAGTTAACCAAAAAAAGAAGTTTTATATTAAAATACAATTTTTGTTAACACAATACATAAAACTAAAAAATTACTAAAAAATAATTTATTTATCATAATGGCAAGGGCCGACCAACCGGTCTGGTGGTTAAGGTGTTGAGCTCTAGATCGGAAGGTTCCTGGTTCGAATCTGGGCCAGTATATGGATTTTTGTAAGCGTATGGTGTAGAGGCGGCTGGTGCACCTTAAATCCACGAAGTCCTCACGTCCTCACTCCTCCTAAAGTCCTCACGGTGTGGAAGGTTGGTGTGGAAGTTTGTAGAGTGGGGTGCCATATTAGATGTTGCCTCGTCATCTGACCGTGGTTCAAAATTACGTGGTGCTGTCCTCGGATCTTTTCCTGAGGGGATTGATCCCGTACCGTCATCAATATCACGTTGTGCTGCTCTATACGACTTTAATAAAAATTACCTTTACCATTACCATAACGGTAAGGTAGCAAAAGTTAAAGACATCGAATCCATTTACATCATAGGGCCTAAGAAGCCCACTTGGCAGAGTAATTGATTGGTAACCGGAGGATTATGAGTTCGATACTATCAAACCAAAGACCGTCGCGTACGTGGAGCTGGTGCATGTTAAATTTGTTGAGGCCTCGAATGTCATACCGTTGGCGCGGTGTGGAAACTTGAAGAGTTGAATATCATATGTTGCCTCGTTATCCGACAGTAGCTTAACATTATGAAGTACTGTCCTCAGAACTTTCCCTCCTGATTGGAATCAGTGCAGTTTGCAGGAGCCAACAGAAGTGTTGGATCTAGTCATTTGACCATGGTTCAAAATGATGAAGTGTCCTCGTATCTTTCCCGTCGGGATTTATCTCCGTCTGTCACAAATAGCTTCTTGTGATGCTCCTAGTGCTACGTTAATTTACCTATTTACCTACAAAAACCGCTCAGTCGGTACTTTCTGAATTGAAATGAGCAAATTCTCTAATTAAATTACGTGAAATATCAGCTGCTATAAAAAATAATTTGAGAGATCTTCTGGATGAAAAATGTCAATAAAGAGCTCACAAATGTTCTGAAATGAAATTAATTTACAGTCCAAGGTATGTGCAAAAAAATCGATGAATTGTTTTTTTCTTCTTTTTAATTTTCATTAGTACGAACTGTTTCTTATCATTAGACAAAGGAGAACCAGGTTGCTAATTAAACACACAAAAAAATTTCAAAAGTAAATGGGAAAAGAATGGAAGAACCAGGTAACTAGCCAAACAAGCTAAACAAAAAACTTTTAACGTAAATGGGAAAAAGAGACATAAAAACATAATTTCAAACACGATTTTTTTTTAAATATTTTACCATAAAATCTTACAACGTTGTTCTTCCTCGAGGCTATTTTTTGCATTTTGTGTACATTGTTGTAAGCGTTTGTTAGGGTTGGAATATTTCCAGCATGTTTATAAGTAAGATTCTTAGAAAAATAGATAAAGAAAAATATACGCAGAGAGAAACAGAACCAAAATACTCATAACATTAAACTCAACTCAGTTACAGTGGAACATTGCATTAAGAAATGGTAAGCAATTTAAATTTTTGATGGTTTTGAAAATAATGGTTGTTTAGATAAACGACCCTACCTTTTTTTAAATCACGGAAATATTAAAACAGATTTTATTTAGAAAAACAATCAAAATGGTTTGTGTAATGAGCTATTAATTACTGGAATTAAACAATTGCGATTCGATATTTCCCAATGAAAACTTCATCGGATTACCCTCGAAACTGTAAATTCAACAGGCGTTTGATGACACTTGTTCTCTTCATGGTCATTCGATAATATTTATTAAATTTTTTATTTGTTTTTTATTTACTTTCTGTTTTACCTCCAAAAAACATTTATACCCAAAAAAAATTCTTTGTTTATCTTTAAAGATCGCCCTTTTTAGTATTAATAGAAAATTTATAATCGCGTTTGCTAAATAATTTGATCGAATTCCAAGAGTCAAGTACATTTAAATGCGGAACGATACACTAGGTCACTACTGTATATGAATAAATACATTTTATATGAAATTGAGTTCTTATTTCACACTCAAAAATAGCAAAATTAAATTCAATTAAAGTGAATTAAATTAGAGTTCATTGTAAGAAACAAAATTTGCGAGATTTGAAACTTTTACTCATCTTTCTTATTTTCAAAAGCATCGAAAAATATCATCACTCTAAGTGCAAAAAGTCGATGCAAAATGTCTAAGAGCTCCATTTTTCGGAAGAGAAAAACTAATAGTTTTCCTTATGATTTGATTCTATTGTGATATACATTTGGTTGTAACTTTATTTGGTTTCTTATTTTCAAAAGCATCGAAAAATATCATCACTCTAAGTGCAAAAAGTCGATGCAAAATGTCTAAGAGCTCCATTTTTCGGAAGAGAAAAACTAATAGTTTTCCTTATGATTTGATTCTATTGTGATATACATTTGGTTGTAACTTTATTTGGTTTCTTATTTTCAAAAGCATCGAAAAATATCATCACTCTAAGTGCAAAAAGTCGATGCAAAATGTCTAAGAGCTCCATTTTTCGGAAGAGAAAAACTAATAGTTTTCCTTATGATTTGATTCTATTGTGATATACATTTGGTTGTAACTTTATTTGGTTTCTTATTTTCAAAAGCATCGAAAAATATCATCACTCTAAGTGCAAAAAGTCGATGCAAAATGTCTAAGAGCTCCATTTTTCGGAAGAGAAAAACTAATAGTTTTCCTTATGATTTGATTCTATTGTGATATACATTTGGTTGTAACTTTATTTGGTTTCTTATTTTCAAAAGCATCGAAAAATATCATCACTCTAAGTGCAAAAAGTCGATGCAAAATGTCTAAGAGCTCCATTTTTCGGAAGAGAAAAACTAATAGTTTTCCTTATGATTTGATTCTATTGTGATATACATTTGGTTGTAACTTTATTTGGTTCAGCTGATGACATAAGAGATTTTACTACCTGGTGGAAATCACAAAATGCCATTTATAGCAATAATAACAGAAAAAATAGAATACTTTATATGCTACCTTTTGCACTTTGAATGACGATATGTTTTATACAAATTTGAATCGTGATAGTACGGCCTGGTGCACTTTAAATCTATCGTGTTCTCAAATGTTTTTTCTCTGGCGTAGTGTGGGATTGAAGAATGGGGTGCCAGCTCAGGGGTGTATCTCGCCATTTGACCGTTGTTCAAAATGATGAGATATTGTCCTCTGATCTTTCCCTTCGTGATGGATCTCCTACCGTCGAAAATAGCCTGTAGTGCTGCTTCAGTAAAACGTAAATTCAACTCCCTACCTACATTGAGTAGTGGTAAATTTCCACCTTTAACTGTAACAGTTCTAATCTATATATAGTTCCTAACTAAAATACCTCATGAGAATCTATATATATAATTCTCTTACGTGGCACGCAAAAAAGACGTTATTTGTAATCGCGTTTTGGCAATACTGTACGATTGTTTGTTAATCGCGAAGTCTCGCGCATCGATTGAATTTATAGCGTTATCGGATGAAATTTTATTGAAAAAAAAATGAATTTTAGTCGAGCTGTTGGTGTTTATAATTAGAAATCAAAGAAAGCGGATGATCTTTTCAGGGCCATTTAAAAAACGGTCCTTTTCAGGGCCAACAATTATAGTTCAACAAGACGCTTGCACTACAACTTTCGGCAACAAACTCAATGAAAAAGTGTGGGTCGTTTGAGTGCTGGGAAAACGTATACACAAACAGCATGCTGGGTATTCAATTTCCAAAGCAACGCTCACATTTCGAGTTAAAAATTTGCGCAAAGTTTTCATTTGAATTCTGAACTTAGATATACCGTATATATTTTTTCTGTAATACAGCAAATTTAGATTTGAAAAACATTTTTTTGGTAACATATTTTGTAAACAATCTCTTCTGCTAGGACACATGTCTTCATTGAGGCGAGCGAAGCGAGCATAGGTTCGAGCAGCGAACCAATGAGGATTGCGAAGAAATCCTCCGGGGGTTGGCGAGCGTTAGCGAGCAGGGGGCAGGCCCCCTAGTTAACTATATTACTCATTTCCTCCTTGTGCGTGTTGAAGAAACATTTTTTGTGTTACTTTTCACTGGTATTTATGAACTCTCCCAACTCTATTTTTTACAGTGTTTTCATTAAAAAACCCAAAATTATCACAGTTATAAGACCCCGAGACCAAACCTGTTCTCCGAGTGTTTTTGATTATGTTTCCAAAATAACGGAACGTTTCTTTGATCCAAACTTTACCCGAGGTTCACTCTTTGATACAAGCACAAAAATCAAGCCTCGAAAAGCTTTCGTCAATCTGCATTACACTGCTACCATCGCGTCGATGCTTGGAATTTTTAAAAGCAGACGGCGCTGCCGTAGAAAGATCATGTCACTTCAGTACTACGAAAGTAACTCGTTAAAAGATATTTGAGTTTCCAATAAGGCGTCTCCCTTGTGAGTTTATTTGCGGCTCCATTTATTTTGCGAAAGTAATTTTTCAGGAAATACGAAAATTATAACTTTTGCATCCTTCGTGTTTGCTCTGACGAATTGATTTTTCGAGAACCGAACTTAGGAATGACTTCTCGGCTTCATTGGGTTGAGGAATATGTTTTCTATTTCGATTTATTCTTCGATGGCAGACTCAAAATTGCATTTCTGATTAATGTTTGTTGGTTAAATAAGTCCGTTTCCTAATATATGATGAATAAAACATGGCTTGAAAACTTGAATTAATTTAATTTGATTTTATGTTATACCATGATTGAACCATTTGCAAGAAAAAGTTTGTAACATTCCAAGTATCTTGTGGCCAAGATAGTAGCGGATGTGCAACCGGAGGTTTTCGATCATCCAAAGACCATCTCGAGTCATCCAAAGACCATCGTATACGTGGGGGCTGGTGCACGCTATATCTGACGTGGCCTCGAAAGTTCCACAAGTTACAAGTTGGCTTGGTGTGGACGTTTGGAGAGTGGTGTGTCAGCTCAGGTGTTGACCGCGCCATCCGACAACCGGGATTCAATTGTCACGGTAGCCTAGTTGGATGGTAATGGTAATTTTAGTTAACGTCGTACAATAGCAACACAACGGGCTATTGACGACGGTCCGGGATTAATCCCTTAAGGGAAAGATCCGATAGCCCAGTTGGAAGAAGCAACGGATTAGCAAACGGAGAGTTGGGCGTTCGGAACTAGGTCCAACCAAAGACCGTCGTATATACGGGGGGGGGGGGGGGGGCTGGTGCACGTTTCAGGCCCCTCTGCACACTCAGAATCCCCCTGAATGGGGGTTAATATATTGCCTACATTCCATTCAGGCCAAGAACAGGTCTGGTGGGTTGTGTTAGTCTCTAGATAGGAAGGTTCCTGGTTCAAATCCGGACCAGTGCATGGTTGTTTGTAAGCGTATGGTATAGAGGCCCCCGGTTGGTGCACCTTAAATCTGTCGTGACCGTAAGCTCTCACGTTGGGTTGGTGTGGAAGTTTGGAGAGTGGGGTGCCAGCTCAGGCGTTCCCTCATCGTCTGACCGTGGTTCAAAAATTACATGGCGTTGTCCTCGGATCTTTCCCTTGGGGGATTAATCCAGGACCGTCGTCATCATCCCTTTGTGTTGCTCTAGTACGATGTTAATTAAAAAGTATCAATTACCATTCAGGATTTTAAAAATTTGGAATGGATTGGTTAATTTGTTTAGATTCGTGTACAAATAGACGCCAATTCTGATTATTATATTAGAAGCTATATAAAACTCTAACCCGTTGTATTGTTATAGATTGCATTGTATTATTTCTGTTTATATCTTTCCTTGGTTTGCCAGCTCAGGTGTTGCCTCGTCATCTGACCGTTGTTCAAAATTACGTGGTGGTGTCCTCGGATTTTCTTCTTTGGGGATTGATCCCGGACCGTCGTTAATAGCCCGTTGTGTTGCTCTAGTACGACGTTAATTAAAAAAATTACCAAACCCTGGCCATTAGGGAAAAAACAATATTCCGTATTGGATAACCGGAAATAAGATTAACCTCTTCTTCAGGTAGCTAGTTTTTTGCCTCTGAAAAATTCCCCTGGTAAGTGTCAAAGTAATAGTACAAGGTTTCTTACATCTTCATCGACAAACGAACTTTTATTTTTTGTTACAAAAAAACCTGAAGGTGGATGAACAATTCTATACTTCTCTCAAAATATTTGACACAACTCTTCCGAAAAAATTCAATTATAAGAAGTGTCCAGTTTCTGTAAGATGCATCACGCTCACAAGGGAAAGAAGAGACAGTTTTAAAGTTTGCGGTTTGATTGAAAAAAGGAACATGATACACACACAAAAAAAAAAAAGACTACGCCAGATTCTCTTTATTATTTTTTATAGGAAAACCGCGGGAAGAGCTTAGCTTAACATCTTTCTCGGGGCGGTGTAGTTTTCACTCTAAAGAGACGTTTAAATCTGATATCCGGTACTATGTCACTTATTGGCTCTTTCGACAGTAGATTGCTTTTCCTTTTCCTGAAAAATTATTTTTTCGAAGATGTTTTTAATTGGATTTTGAAATGTAATCTTAGGCCAAATAAAAAAAAAGTTTGTTTCATGTACCATGAGCAAAAATATTACGGTAAGTAGTGTACCGTCATGTAACAATTAGACGGACAGCTATTTCAAAATTAAACTATTTATTTAAGTAACTAGAAGGCTCCGCCCCCCTCTCGCTATCGCTCATCAACCCCTGATGATTGCTACGTTATCATAATTAGTTCACTTCACGAACTATACTTTTTAACAATGAGGGGGAGGGGATTGCTTCACAATCCATCCCCATTTGGATCGCTGCTGGATTGATCCCGGACCTATAGTACGACTTTTATTGAAAGTTCACTTCCCTTACCATTGCGATATTTACCGAATGCATCCGAATAACGGAAAGTGCTTACTTTTTTTGCGATATTAGGGGATCCGTATATAAGCCGACCCCCGTACTTTAGCTTTAGAAAACGTTCCAAAAATTCTCGGCTTATACAAGGAAATTTACAGTAAATAAAAAAAAAGGTTTTTGAAAATGTCAAGAACAAAACATCTCATTTCCATATAAAAAAGGAAATGGTTAAATAAATAACATATTGTTAAAATTCAGAGGAAATTTCATCATAACTAGCCAGGCTGCTCCGGCTAGCGCTCGGCGGTGTGTAATAGTGCTTTTTTTTTTTAAACTTTTTTTACACGTCGTAATTAAACATGTTTTGATTTGTATATTTTATTTATTTTTATGAAACAATTCTTTAAATCATTGCGTATTCAATCAAATATTTAAGGAAAGTGGGTCGAAATATACATATACCGCTACAAAATTATCCATGTCTAGTGATATTTTGCAGAAAGTAGACATATCATTAAAATATTACTCCTAAAAATATTTCTGCAATTGGTAATATACGAGAACACATAATGCAAACAAAAATAAAATTCCAATCCTTGAAAAAATGCAAAATTCTGAAATAAAAAACGCGTACGTATCTATTCAAACGTGTTGAATTTCGATTTCCTGAATATATTGTGAAATAGAAAAATGCGACAAAAGACTTTTCAACAATATTGACAAAGACAATAAAGATTTATTAACAAAAGAACACATATTTATAATTCTTGGGAATCCTCAAATAGGTCCGCAACATCTCGCAGTCAACTCAAATACCCAAACACGGAATTCTAAATCAAATTAAAAAAGTAAACATTAATTCTCACGTGGCCAGATACCGGGTAGTAAATTTACATTTAAATTACTTTTACATCAAAGGAAGAAATAAAAAGTCAGTTCAAACATAAATATTACAATTTAATTCCTTATTTTGCATAGAAATTGACCTCGGCTATTTGAAAACAGCAAGAATTCAAACTATCTGGGTTATTTTATTTACGTTGATTGTTGCCATTCAACGATACACAAATAACGTCGATTTCGGGTCGTCAGTGTTTTATATATATAGAGATTTAAAATGTTTTAGCTTCTCCGTGTTGTAATAGTACTTTTTAAGATTTTCATATTCGACTGTTGCTATGGAAACGGCGACCGAATTTGCCGAATCATTGGGTAATGGTAATTTTAACTATCGTCGTACTAGAGCAACACAATGGGTGCTTATTATTTATCATTGGCTACACAAGATTTAAAACAAATAAATATTTATTTGTCACCTAATTCATCGTTACTTTTTTACTATATTTTGGTCAATAAGCATTTTATTTTTCGAACATGGTCTGGGTATATTTTGTAGTAGTAAAGTAGACATTTCTACCTCTTTCCACCACCAACATTTGTGAAAAACAAAACAAAAATCAAGTCATCCCTGAGTTCCCTCTAAAAATGAGTTAGCCCAGTTTTTACAGCCACCTGTTTAAATTACCACCACTACTCACACATGGTGTCGGGAGCAGTTTCTGTGGCATGCAGGCAATGGTCTTGAATATCTAATACCGTAATAAATAGTGTCACAATGATGCTCCTATATACAGTACAGTTTTACCTACATAGACTTTGGCAGCAATTTCACCATTTTTGTCGCCTCTCACTCCATAGAAGCGCGCATCCACACATCTCTGTAATAAGATATTATGTCACCAAACAAAGCGATAAGATGCCAAATCGGAAAACCAAGTCAAATTTTCACAGAGCAGTCACATGACTACTAGTCGACGTGTTTTCCGCTCCTTCCAACTGCAAAGCTCAGTATACTTATATTTTAAGTCTATGGTTTTAACGGTGGGCGAATTTCCAGTAGAAACAACCTATTCAGAAATAAGTATTCTTATTCCGGGAGAGATATTGTTATGCCCGATCGTAAATGGATCTTATTCCTCGGATCCGACGTTACATGAGAAGCAAAAACAAATGATTGCGTCAGAATATACGCCATCTGAAGGCGTCATCAAAGTATACACATCGTCATCGTCCTATAGACGTCGAACAGACGGGTAAATCGACTGAAATGATGATATGTTCTCGAAAACTAAACTGGTCGTATATTTTCCTCTCCCATTTGATAACCCTATATGTTTCGGAGCTGGAAGTCTTCTACTTCTGATGTCAAGATGCTCTTCTGTTGTAATGGATTGTGTTCGGAATGGATTGTTATTCTTGTAGGGCAGATGAGTTTAATATCAGACTGCTATATTAGTCATAAATTGATCGGATTGTCTGATGGAATGTCGTTGATAAACTTGCAGATATAGCCCTTTTTATTGCTCAGAGAGAATTGTTTTTAATTTTTAAAATCTATACAGAGGAATGAAATTTGATCATGATGTTAATGGATTTGAATGAAACAAAGGATAGTAGTTGAGTTTACGTCACACTTGAGCACAGAATGAAACGATACCATTTGCTAATAACGAAATACCTAGTCGTCGATACAACCACGAAAGGAGGTTTAAAAAGCTATTCTGTTAACAGTGCATCGAACGTCATATGACAGCTCGAACATCATATGACAGCGAACCAATTATAACACACATGTAATAACTGATCAATACGATATTAGACTGGTTTATAGGCTTGTTAATGTTTACCTTTTCCATTGTTTGTAAGAGTTCGAAAAGCTCGGAAATCCTTTTTGAACCAATTACCGCATTTGCCCGTGTCTGACACGGGCGAACGTTACCGGCAACATTTCACATGCCCAATTCTCACACGGGTGATCTTGTATCTCGCGTTATTTTATTTCTAATGCCCGTCTGATATCCGTACTAATAAAAATAGGTATGCTACATTATAATTAAACTTATTGACCATAGATGGCACCACTATGCATAATTTTTCTTGCGTAAACCACGTGATGCATTTTGACGATTAAAATGTTTTGTTAGGAATTTTTTGTTATAAAGCAGTTGTTTGGTGTGGTAAAGGTAATATATCCATTTTTGTTAAATATCATAAAGAAAACAGTTACCCATAAATTAATTTTTACTAAGTGTTTTTGTAACTTGATTACAAAAAGGTCTTGTTTGTTTAGTAATTTTTTTTACACATAAATTCCCCACACGTTCCCTAGTCACCACTCACAACTGAAATTGCAAAAAATAACTTACACTATACTTATACATTCATTTTATGTAAAAAAAAAAACTCGATCATTTTTTAACCAGTTTTTCCGAAAAAAACTCATGTTTTAAGGAGTTAGTGTTAATTTAAAGCTATAATTAAACATAGAAAAATTTCCGATCGTACCAAAACCGACGTAACTTTACAACTGAACCTGCGTTGGCGTTACGTTTAAACTGCACGTGGCGTCGATTCACATGGGCATATTGTCAATATTTACGAAATAATACCACCAACATCTCACCAATAATGGATTAAAAAGACGATATTGTGAGTTGGAATCCAACAACAGACCGTCCTGTACAATGAGGATGGTGCACGCGTCATGGCCTCAAATATCCTCATGTCGGCGTGGTTTGGAAGTTTGGAAAGTGAGGTGTATGCTCAGGTGTTATCTCGTCATCTGACAGTGGTTGAAAACTACGTGTCGTCCTCGGTTTTTTTCCCTTGAGGATTGATCCCGGACTTTCGGCGTTGCCTGTGCCCGTGGTGTAAGGTATTATTCTGGTGTAAAATTTTCCGCAGATTTCAAATCCGTTGAAATTTTTACTGCATCTCAAATGGTCTAGGAGATAGAAAAAAAGAACTGACTTCAATTAAAAGATCTAATCTATATATATAATTCTTTTACGTGGCTCGCAAAAAAGACGTTATTTGTAATCGCGTTTTGGCAATACTGTACGATTGTTTGTTTATCGCGAAGTCTCGCGCATCGATTGAATTTATAGCGTTATCGGATGAAATTTTATTGAAAAAAAAAAAGGAAATTTTAATGAGCTGTTGCAGTTAGTTTATAATAGAAATCAAAGAAAGCGGAGGATCTTTTCAGGGCCTTTTAAAAAACGGTCCTTTTCAGGACCAACAATTATAGTTCAACAAGACGCTTGCACTACAACTTTCGGCAACAAACTCAATGAAAAAGTGCGAGTCGTTTGAGTGCTGGGAAAATGTACACACAAACAACATGCTGGTATTCAATTTCCGAAGCAACGCTTACATTTCAAGTCAAAATTTGCACAAAGTTTTCATTTGAATTCTGATTTTAGAGATACTGTATATATTTTTTCTGTAATACAGCAAATTTAGATTTGAAAAACATTTTTTTGGTAACATATTTTGTAAACAATCCTTTCTACTAGGACACATGTCTTCATTGAGGCGAGCGAAGCGAGCATAGGTTCGCGCAGCGAACCAATGAGGATTGCGAAGCAATCCTCCTGGGGTTAGCGAGCAGGGGGCAGGCCCCCTAGTAATAAGAAAAAAATAATTGTCTTCGCGTTCTGTGGATGAAAAAAACTTTGCATGATTCCAAACCCTGACTGCAAGGTCACACGGGTAGAAAAAGTCCTCAGCGTTTGAAAAAGAGATGGAAAATAAAACTGTTAAATTCATTTAAAAATCTTCTAGATTGAATTTTAAAAATCGCCGCGACCCAAAAATTGCAAATAATTTGGACTATCTGTGTGCCAAATCTCATTGCTGTAAATGCCATAGAATGGACAGGATTTTGCGGCCCCAAACAGACAAACAAACAAACACTTCCTTTTATAATAGTAGAGATAAAGTGAGAAAAATCAGTGAAGGCAAATAGTTCAATTTACGTCGTGTTACGGATTCCATCTCGGATGAATAGATCCGCGGACACCACCACGTAATTTTGATCCAGGTGACGAGGTTGACACCTGAGCTTGCACCACACCCACACAGATTTCCACACCACGCCAACGTGAAGATCATCGAGGCAACGACAGATATAATGGTTACCAGTCCTCACATTGTAAAACTTACAGTTTGAAGGAAACGCGTCTGATGCGAATAACCTATTGATGATAAAATAATAATTTTCCTACACGGTACCTATGACAACAGAATAAATGTTTCATTTTTTTTTATTTCGATTTAAGATTTAGGGTTTATGTGTATCTGAATTATAACAGTGAAAAGTTACGGTGAACATTTATATTTTTTGGTTATATTCAGCATTTGTAGGTATTATATGAATGTGTTTTTGAATAAATCTTTATTGGATTTATTAATACTGTCTGATTTTTTTTATTACTTGTTCTCTTCGCGAATATGGAGCCCGTTTTTCCCAATGTGTCCAATCCTACCCATTTTTTCACATCATCCGCTTTCTTAGAGAATTCTACAATTTTCCAATAATCGGAATTTCAATTCTGTTAAATTGTTACTCCTGTATATATGCGTGCCATTTTATAGGTTGTAAATAAATGTATACGCCAAAGACACAAGAGGAATAACGAGTTATCTTGATTGCGTTATGCACCACCAAACCATAACTCAAATTTCTCTAAATCAACCCCCCCCCACTCTGTCAAAAACCTGAGAAAGGAAACTGAAACTGTCTGATGATAACTAAGAAGTGCGCTTCACTGGACCTGTTGAATAAGTTTCTCCGGGGAAAAAATCGATCGTATCAATTTTACGACAACATTTTATCCTCTGTGAAATGGCATCATTCCTTTCAAAGTAGTAATGGATGCGTAATGTGTGTGGCTACGCAAGAACGGATAAGGAATAAATCATATATAAAAAATATTCGTTCCTAGACCCACTCCCCACGTAAATATGTTCATTTCCCGCCAACAATTTTTTCATCCCAAGGTAGATTTCTTGAAGACTTAGTACTTCTTTGCTTTCTATGACGAAATCCTTTGAGTATTTTATAATTCCACGCTGCATCGATCGCGTACATCTGTGTAGGTATAGAAGCTGTTTTGGAATAGACGAAAGGTTTTATTTACTTACCAGATGAGCGTCGAATCCCTGTGGGTCACTAAGTGAAGAGAGGAATCGAAGAAAGTGGTCCAAACGTAGATTTGTTAACCATTTCTTCCGGTATACTTTCGTTGCGTAAACTGGCATCTGATCGAGTTCTGTTTTCCACTCTTCTGGTCCTTATTAGGAAGAGAACGAGGCAGGTTGACAGAGGAAACAACTAAAATTTTTTGTTGTGATCGAGAAACTTTTTGTTTTAAGTGCTCTGAAATCTATTAGCTTTTGCGAAAATATGCTATAAAAATATTGAAATTTGACTCGTGTATATATATATATATATATATATATATATATATGAAACGATACCTAAAAATAACCCCCTAATACAATACACCAGAGACCAGTCCCTTAATCATCCCACTTCCCTTTCAGTCTTTCGTCTTTTTGTCCAATAGGTCATATATCTTGCCATCCCTTTCACCTTTGACCTCCGGTCCTCCCAGTATGACTGGACCTCCCAAAACCATTTTCCCTCTCAAATCGCCTGAAATATAAAATTATCTCTTCGCTTAACTCCCGACCCCTACCAATGAAATTTCTTGTCAGATTCCCTGTCCAATAGTCTTTCTTTTAATTATCGTCCCTCTGGCGAATTCATTGTGTACTATACATTTTTTTCATGAGCCCCTCAGAATAGGAAACCACGGATCCGTTCAGGGCTCCATCCCCTCAATAGCCTTCACGTCAGTTATGATTTTACCAGTTCGTTATTGAATAAAGATTTTGTTAGAGAATTTATGTCTCTTTTATGGAACCAGCATTACACTCCCCTCCAATGGATCATCCTCATCCTGTATATATATATCACTACCTATGTATCAACCTTTTTTCACAACTATCTGTCAACTTTTGTTGATCACTGTCTATGTATAAACCTTTTTCCAACCCTATCTGTCAACTCGCCTTGTTTTCGCATGGTGTTTTGAGCTATATACTGGTAAAACAATAACATTGAATATTAAGAATGAGCTGCGTACGACAATCGTTTTAAAACTCAGTGATATTTCCATGATGATTTCGAACATAATGATTTTTGATACTTCGTATCACGTTTCGCTCTCGACATCACACAACCAATCAAAACAACTAGAAACTCCGCCTACTAGTAAAGTCGCACAACCAATCAAAACTTTAAAAGCCTCGGAAACACGGGAGAATCTAGCCTTTTTTATAATAAGATACGAAATAAAATTTAGATATTGGATAAAATGAATAATTCTAAGATTTCAGATCAGAGTAATATTGAGATTTAAGCTCGTACTATTGTGTGTGTGTGTGTGTGTGTGAGAGAGAGAGAGAGAGAGAGAGAGAGAGAGAGAGAGAGAGAGAGAGAGATATTTAGGAGGGAGAGAAAGAGAGATAAGAGGTAATTTCAAGTGTTAAGATTAGAATAATAATATTTGTTTAGAATAAGAGTATAATGCTGTGATTAAAGATATGAGAGAGTAATATTAAGATTTAGGATAAGAGTAATATTAAGATTTAGGATAAGAGTAATATTAAGATTTAGGATAAGAGTAATATTAAGATTTAGGATAAGAGTAATATCAAATAAATTCAAATAAGAGTAATATTAAATAAACTAGGGGGCCCGCCCCCTGCTCGCTAACGCTCGCCAACCCCCAGAGGATTCCTTCGCAATCCTCATTGGTTCGCTGAGCGAACCTATGCTCGCTTCGCTCGCATCAATGAAGACATGTGTCCTAGCAGAAGGAATTGTTAACAAAATATGATATATTCCAAAAAAATATTTTTCAAATCTAAATTTTATGCTGTTTATCAGAAAAGATATTTACAGTACCTCTGGAATCAGAATTCAAATGGAAACTTTGAGCAAATTTTGACTCGAAATGTGAGCGTTGATTTGGAAATTGAAAACCCAGCATGTTGGTTGTGTGTACATTTACCAGCACTCGAGCCACCCACGCTTTTTCATTGAGTTTGTTGTCGAAAGTTGTAATGCAAGCGTCTTGTTGAACTATAATAGTTTGCCCCGAAACGGACTTTTTTTTAAATGACCCTGAAAAGATCTTCCGTTTTCTTTGATTTCTATTATTTACTGCAACAGCTCGACTAAAATTCATTTTTTTTCAATAAAATTTCATCCGATAACGCTATAAATTCAATTAAAGCGCGAGGCTTTGGGATAAACAAAGAATCGTACAATGTTGCCAAAACGCGAAAACAAATAACGTCTTTTTTGCGTGCCACGTAAGAGAAATATATATATATAGATTCATATAAGAGTAATATTGAAATTTAAGACATGAGAGTACTATTGTTTGTGTGATTTAATGTATGAGTAATATTATGATTTAGGATAAGAGTACTATTGTGTTTGATTTACGATAAGAGAGTAAAATTAAATTTACGATAAGAGTAGTTACCTTTCTTAAAAACACCGTAAAGTATCAATAACAATTAGTGAATATTTTACTTCATAGTCTACTTTAATAAAGTCGTCGAAAATATTAATTTTCTCGTAGACACTAATAGAAAACAACATCGTGTTTTGCTCAAAAACCTAAATAAGAATGTAAACACTTTCATTTTTTAAATCTTGACTGAAAATCGGAGATCCTTATATTATTGTACATTTTAAAGAGTAATTTTATTATTTCCTAGAATATTATATGCATGCGCATGTTTTTGTTTCTGTGATACCCGCATGACTAGATTGAATACTCAGAGATTTATATAGAAGTTAAAAAATTGTGTGTCACATTTTACGCATATGTGATTTTACGGATAGTGCTAGGCACCGCGTGGTCAGCACGGCATTGTCTTTGACAGTTCTTTTCGTGGGGTCAGGTGGCCTATTGGATAACAGCCATCACGGCGTTGCCGTCGTCATTGTCAAACCAAATTCGAATTGCGAAGAGATCCATCCAATCGGCATGACGTCACAATCTCCTGCGAAAATATAAATATTTAAACTAAAAATTATTCATTTAAAGGAATGGAATCACTGTGATTTCTCAACCGCGAAGGTCAAATTCGTAATGTGAAAAAATATAAAAGTTACAGTTTAAAAATTATTTATTTAAAGAAAATCATATTTTTAGATATCAATATATTGTAAAAGTTTCCGTCGATTTCAAATCCGTTGGAATTTTTACTCTATCTTTAACGATCTATGAGATAGAAAAAAGAACTCCAGAACTACAGTTAAAAATTTTAACTTGTTTTGTATGTCGGCTGAAATCGTTAATCCGAAAATCAAAGGGAAACGGAAAAAACAAATTTAGAATCTGTGATCCTTATATTGTTGCCATTCTAAGGAAAACAATAATTAAATATGTCAATAAATTAATTTTAAAATGCTCTAGATTAAATTTTAAAATTCGGGCACGATTGAAAAATTGCGAAAAATTTGGACTACCTGTGTGCCACATTTCATTTTTTGTAAGTGCCATAAATTCGTCAGGACAGTCCACACACAAACAAACACTTACTTTTATAACATGAGAGATTGGGTCAACCTTACAATCTATATTCTACAGGATTATGCGTTTTAATCTGAGCAACCGGGTGGATAATACCGAATTAAAAGGACGAATGAACACTTTTTTCCAAAACAGAAGTCGACCGCAGTAGCACAGATAGTAGAGTCACATATAAATAACCGGAGTGTGGCGAGGGCGAAATTCAATGCAACCAAATACCATCGTAGGTTCTGGTACATGTTAAATTCGTCGTGGCAACAAATGTCCTCAAGTTGTCGTTGTGTGGAAGTTTAGAGAGGGGGTTGCCAACTGAGATGTTGATCTCATAGTCTGAACGTTCTTCAAAATGATGACGTTTCATCCTGGGTCCTTTTCCTTCGGTATGGATTGTTGACAATAGCCCGTTGTTTCTATCCAGAGCGACGTTTGATTCAAATACCTACCTACGTGAAGATGATGATGAACGCTTTGCTCCGCTGAAATTGTCTCTGAAGATACTTTCTTAGCTTCCAAGTCGTTATTTTGAAGGTTTTTGTATTTTTACTATCAATTCAACTAAGGTTTTACATCATTATCTACTCAAATCACTTACACTCAACTCTAATTTTTGATCAGGCCCTGTGTTAAAAAGCATCCAGCTCCCGAAATCACGCTGTGAAAGTAATAGTACCCCGATTTCATTACTTCATCTCTCCTTTTTAAGAGCGATTCTGGACTTTTATTGCTCTGCAGTAACACGAGCCGAGAGAAGGCAATTCGGCTACATTCGGCATTTCCCGTATAAGACCGGACGCTCGCTCTCTCGAAGTCTTCGGTAATAAGGGGTATGGCAATAAAGTTTTGAAGGAGCCATCGAAGCCGAAACTTGTTCTGGAAAAGTGAAGATTGTTCGGGAGGACTGGAGGGGAGGTATCGATCCAGCGTCTTTCAAAGAACTTTTGTGGAAGGAACAAAGAAAGTGTTCCTCGCCGAAACAATATGCTCTTGAGGAGACGCAGTCGCACCACAGGTGGGATGTATACTCAGTGCTCTATTGTTTGGTAGCTGTTATCGTTGGCGTCCTTTTGTTTTTAACTGGTATATGTAAGTTTCAAGTTTTGAGACGTGGTCTCATTTTCATTTAATTTTTTTAAAGATTTTTAAGTTTGTTTTTATAGAGCTCAGAGTTGTAAAGATGGAGTAAATACAGAGGCTGTTCACACATTTTTTAGACAATGTATATTGTATTCACAAAACTAAATTACATAAAATTCTTGTCTTTTAAATGTTCTATTTGATAGCCCTTATTCTGAACTATCTTTCGATACCGTAATTTCCAGGATAATAATGCCTTTTGAAGTGTCAGAAGAGGTATTCTATACCATTCCTCCTGAACAGCTTTCCAGAGTCCTTTGAGGGTTGTGGGACGACGTTTGGATAATGCAGATTTTAAAAGTCCGAAAGCACAAAAATCCATAGGTGATACATCGGGAGATTTAGTAGGGATATCAGTGAAGGGTATGGCCTTGATACCGGTTTTTTGTTCTATTTTTTTTTTTTTTTTTTTTTTTGGAAATTTACAGTGGATTTTGATGTGTGACTGATAGCTTTGTCTTGATGGAGTTCCACAGATTGATGGCACTGTGGGTAAAGCGATGGTATTTCATTCAGAAAAATGGCCGATAAAATATGTTCCTGATAGTATTTGGAGTTAATCTTGAAATTTTTTCCACTCTCTTTATTTTTAACTTGTCACTATGTGAAAAACCAGCAACAATCATGAATCCCTTAGAAAAACTTTCTTTCGATTCTGCGAACCATGTACTTAAATTTTTTTCTCCCCTTTTATGATAATAAATGGCTCTTTTTTTGCTGCAATCATTTAAATACACCCATGAGCCGCGGTAGCTCAGTTAGAAGAGCGTCGGGCTCGCATCAGAAGGGTTGTGGGTTCTGTCCTCGGCGGAGCCTGCAATTCTGATGATTGCGAGATCGGCGCTTCGACCTGGCTAAAGACAGTCGTGTTCACTAATGGTGACTGGGGCACGTTAAATAGGTCGTGGTCACAGTCCCCCATGTTCCCATACCAAATCAATACCTCTGGGGGTACCTGATCAGGGGGTTATCGGCCTCTGGTTGGGATCTAAATTACGATATGTGTGAGTGAATGAATGTATGAAAGGGACCATCCTGTAAAATGGATGTGTCATGTATGTCGAGCAAAGACGGACTTCCTCCAAATGGCGCTCAATAACATGGAAGGCGCACCACCCCCTCGCCTCTTGCCGTCTTCGACGGGCCTGGCCCTCCTCCGGTTTGCCAGTGTAGGCATAAGAAACAACAACAACAAATACACCCATGATTCATCTATTGTGACAATTTTTTTCCATTTTTCTTTGGATAAGTGTTTCTCTTATAGAATTCGGCAGCGTGTCCTGCGTTCAGAGATATGCTTTGGAGAAAGACGATGCACATTGCGGTTTTTCGCTTTCTTAAGATTTAAATCAACGTTTATCATTTTGGTTACAGTGGACACCGGGCATTTTAATAATCTTGCCACTGTCCTTTGACCAGGGGGATTTTCTTTTAACATTAAACAAAGTACCTTGACAATAGTTGAAGATGTCCGTTTCTTCCTTGGATACTTGTTTGGAATTTTTGTCCCACTTGAGGCTCCAATTTGACGTTTTTTTCCTTTCTTGTTGACGATATTACCTATCGACGGTTTAGATATCACAAAACCATGATCGTTTTTGGATAACGGAATATGAATATTTCTCTTCGGAAAGAGCATAAATATAGCCTTCGAACCACTGCTTCGTTAAAAACGCTATTTTTATTAAAAACAAACCTCTCAAGCAGCAGACAATAATTTTGACTTCTAAAAACATAGTACAACTGCAATTATTTCTTTTGCAGCAAACGATTTTTTTATTACCACTAACCAAAATCGTCTAACAAATGTGCAAACAGCCTCTGTATATTTAAAGCTTTCACGTGGTATTTTCAAATTTTAAATCTAATAATTTTTATCATATAAGCTTGAATTTTTTTATATTCCTTGAACTATAATCTAAATTTGTATGTGCGGAATTGAAGATACATTGAATAAATCTTGAGATAAAAAATTAAACCTGAAATGTTTTGTAAAATATCACTAAAAAAGCCACTTTACTGCACATTTATATTTTTAAAAAGAATTCTACTCATAATAACTTAAGGGGACCTGGCACCTAAAAATTATATTTTACTGACAAACTTTTTGCAGTTTCATATGCCAGAGAATTGTACATAAAAATTTCTATCAATCTTCAAAATGTGTTAAAAAATTTGAAAAATTTAAGAATTTTGAAAGTGTGATTTCTTTTTTTAATTTTTAGGATAGCTTGAATTTTTTTATAATATTCCTTGAACTATAATCTAAATTTAGAGGTATGGAAAAGAAGATGCATTGAATAGAGATCTTGAGATAAAAAAATAAAACCTGAAACGCTACGTAAAATATCACAAAAAAACGTCACTTTACTGTACATTTATATTTTTAAAAAATCCACTCATTAATAACTAAAAATGCATACCTGTATTAAAAAATAAGATTCTATGAATCACGTAAAAATAATTTGAAGTCAATTGATTGAAAATTAAAAAAGTCTTAGCATTTTCAATTTTGAGATGTATACAAAAAATTAAGTTGGAGAAAAAGCAGAGTTCAGTTTTAAAATTAAATTATACAAAAAAATTGTTAAAAAAGGATTGAAATTTTTACTATAGCTGCTTTCTACATATGAGTGAAGTTTAAAACTTCCCTGGACCATAATAGATCATTTCTTTTTTTAAGAGCCAATTCCTTTGTTGGGATTTCTTTTTTCACTAACTTTCGAGCACGTTGAAATATGGTATTTAAACGATTCCTTCGCTGATAATTCTTTCGAGCATCAATTATCTGTTCAAGTTATCAGATCCTAACGTAATCCCAGCAGCTTTCTGAATGTGTTGAATAGTTGAAAGTACCCCTATATTGTACTCACAAACTGCTTCTGATGTGGCTATTTCGATAGTTTTTTCGGCACAAAATTCTCCCTTGGAAACTTGACATGCTGAGCAGACTTTAATTTGCATTTTGCGTCATGAATCAGAACATCTTTCTAAAAGTTCTAATGGCAAAATCTTTGCCAAATGTTCCTATTTAATTGGTGTCCCAACTTTCAATTTATGAGAACCTGGTGGCAAATGTCTGGCTTTCGCAGACTGGTAAAAGCAGTTTAAAGTTTTAAAATTAAAATTATTGCTATAAAATTAAAAATAAAAATTATTCAAATTTTAACTCTATAGCTACTTTCAACATATAAATGAAATTTAAAACTTCCCTGGACCATAAGTGATCCCTTCTTTTTTTTAAGAGCCAATTTCTTTGTTCTGATTGCTTTTTTCACAAATTTTCGAACGTGTTGAAATTTGGCACTTAAGCGCTTCTTTCGCTGATAGTTTTATCAAGCATCAATTATCTGTGCAAGTTTTAGGTTATCATATCATAACCTAATCCCAATAGCTTTCTGAATGTGTTGAATAGTTCAAAGTACCCCTTTTTTTCCCTCTTAAACTGCTTCTGATGTGGCCATTGCGAAACCTTTTTTTACACAAAATTCTCATTTGGAAAATTGGATAAAATCATGATGTTTAGACTCTTATTTGTCATGGACCTAGGAACATCTTTCTAAAAGTTCATCTGAAGCAATACGCTGGTATATTTAATAATTATTATTAAATGTTTTGGCTTCACCCTCCGAATGAAAAGTTGTATATCGGAAACCAAACCTCTGTAATATATATCTAGTATACTTCATACTTTATATACCTTCATAGCTATGTCGTAATATTTAAGGGTATAAACAGAAAAAGAAACATAATAACAAATATCAAACAGAAAACCAAAATAAAAGACTTATTTTTTTTCAAATTATCGCTATAATTTACTCGTACAGCGCTAATATTGATGTAATTAAAAAAGCCATGATATCAGTAACACTTACAAAGAAACGTTTCACCATTTAATCTATTTCATTTAATTAATCGAAAATAAATATCGAGGCTTTGTAGACTTACAAATGCCGTTAGTTTTGGTTTCGAAACACTGTAATCGCATAGGTACACGAACAAAAATTCTTATAACGTTAAAAAAATACAAGAATCAGTCGGATTTTTTAGGACAACATTTTAAACAATATATGGCAACTTTTTAGCAACATTTTTTTTTCTTTTGTGTTTTGGTCATTTTAAAGATGCTTGGTCCCCTTAAGGAGAATATCTGGGAACAGTTGACCACACAAACCACTTCTGTAAACTTTCGAAATACACGAAGATAGGTAGGTAGTTGAATTAACGTTGCAGTGGAGCAACACACGTGCTATTCTTGACAATCCCGAAGGGTAATTTGGCAATTTTTAATTAACGCTGAACGATAGCAAAACAACGGCTATTGACGACAGACCGGTATCAATCCCCTAAGGGAAAGATCTGAGGACAACACCACGTAATTTTGAACCATGATCAGATGACGATTATCCCGAAGGGAATGATTCGATGACAACACCTCTTCATTTCTAATTCACAGCCAGAAGACGGAAAAAAGGACGAATATAATCGAGAAACTCGTAAATTCTGATTTTTCAGAAAGAGGTTATCAGATCAGAGATTTCAGATTTATCAAGAGTAACAATGCTGCAATCGAAACAATGTTAAATAAAAAATGAAAGCTGCACGTAAACACAGAAACGCCATGCGGACATAAATTCAAATCATTACGATTGCTTATGAGCGTTGCGTGATCGGTGAAAAGTCAAGCAGATATGACGGGGAAATAAATATTCACTCCCCAATCCTGTCATAATAAATCGAATGGTTGAATTATGACAGAAATCCATTGCCGACTTTTCTGTATTTTGGTCAACGGCTCCTCTATTTTGGCAGTTCATAAATTTCAATCTTTAGTTCTATTTTCGCGATTTGTAAAATTTATTTTTTGTTTATTTGTATGTTTTGCATCTTGTTGATGTCTTATGGTCAACAACTCATTTAATCCCATATAAGATATATGTCACTTTCACCTTTCTTTATTATTACCCTAAACTTTATTGGAGTCTTCAATTAGAGACGCAGTCCAACCAGTCTCGTGTGTTAGGTGTTAGGTATCGGAAGGTTACTAGTTCCAATCCGGGTCAGTGCATGGATGTTTGCGTATGGTGTAGAGGCGACTGGTGCACTTTAAATCTGTCGTGGCCGAACGACCTTACTTTGGGTTGGTATGAAAGTTTGGAAAATGGGGTGCCATGTCAGATATTGCCTCGTCATCTGACCGTGGTTCAAAATTACGTGGTGTTGGTCACGTTTATTTCCCTTAAGGCAGGCCACGAAATAGATTTTTTAATACAGGTGCACCTTGTGCACCTAAGGTTTTAAATTGGGTGCACAGATTACATTTTAGGTGTACTCTAAAAAAAAACGTAATATAAGAGCATTCATGTAATGTAAACTACTTTATTAGTTGGGTATTTTACAAGTAGATAGTAAATAAAAATATTTATACATTTTTTTTTTATCTGCGAAATTATTACTTACAAGTAAGTATTCAGTCATCATCAGACATTGTTGGGAATCAGAAACGTCTAAGTTTTTAGCAGACCTTTACCCTTAAGGTTTAGTGTCCATCCTTCTTTTTGTATTTTTCCTTCAATGCAACATAGCATTTTCTGGATTAAAGTTTTCGCATAGTGTGTATTTAGGAATTTTAATTACGTTCCTTTAGAGCAAGAGAGGTCGATACTAATATTTTGTTCAGACATCAAAATAACATCAAATATGTTTCCCGCCTTTTTTTAACGATAGGTGCACTGCGTGCGCCTAGAGGGAAAAAATTAGGTGCACAAATTTATTTTCAGGTGCACAGTGCACCTGTGCACCCGGGTATTTCGAGCCCTGCCTTAATGGATTGATCCCGGACGTTGTCAATAGCCTGTTATGTTGATCTTTTACGACGTTAATTAAAAAAATTAGCAAATACCAAATTCATATAGGGTATTTGTTACTTTTACCTTTCTCTATTATTAGCCTAATCTTTATTGGAGTCTTCTATTAGAGGCTTGGAAATATTAGGTCATCCGGAAAGTTCTGCGCGTTTTTTAAGATAACTACCAACGAAGCAGTACAAAAACATAAGAAAATTTTACTGTATTACATAAGCCCCATTTTGTTCTATGACTTTTTGCCATCTTTCTGGCAGCTGGAAAATTCCTTTATTAAGAAAATCATTACCCATATTTGTTAGGACGTTATCGAGGTGATGTTTGACAGTCTCTAAAGAATTGAACTCCAGGCCGTTGAAAGAATTTTGAAGTGACCTGATGAAATGAAAATCTGAGGGGGGCAAGGTCTGGTGAAAATGGGGGGTGACACAAAACATCTCAACCATACTCAATAACTCTTTGTCTGACATTCAGCGTAATGTGGGGCCGAGCATTGTCATGCTGGAAGACAACAACTTGACAACTGATCAGTTCTGACCTGTTTCCTCCGATTTCTGTTTTTAATGCTGCCATTTGAGAAGAGTATTTTTCCGAATTTATTATCTGATTTTGTGGCAACAATTCATAACAAACAATTCCTTTGTAGTCAAACCATACAGAAAACATTACGTTTTCAGGATGCAGTTCCCCTCTCGATGTTACTTTTGGAGGGTCATTTGACTTACCCCATGATCTGATCCTTGTAACATTCTTGTATTGAATCCACTTCTCATCTCCAGTAATGAGTCGTTTCAAAAAAGGAGCTTGAAAAAGTCTTGAAAAATCTCGTCTTGAAAAAAGTAACACTTGGACTGACACCCCACTCTCCAAACTTCCACACCAACCCAACGTGAGGTCTTACGGCCAGGACAGATTGAAGGTGCACCATCCTAATCTACACCATGCGCTTAAAAATATCCATATACTAACCCGGATTCGAACCAGAAACCTTCCGATCTAGAGGCTAACACCTTAACCTCCAGACTTGTTGGTTGGCCCACTGTATTTACGAAAATCAAATAGTCCTTTTCCAGTGGTGACAATTTGGAACAGGTGTCATAGGCGTGCCACTACAGATCAGTTTACGACGCGAAGATAAACCACCAGGAGGGTGAAGTTTTCTGTTTTATTTTATTCTTTTTCGAAAAGGTGCACTACAGGTCTCGAATATGCTCATCGCATCCAATCAGAATTGAGGACGCATTCAACAGTTAAGAGGAGCTTGGGAATCCAGAACTTACGTTCATCACGCAAAAGTGCATCGAGGAAATAATGGCCTTGCTGCCTCCCAGACGATCTTAATTGAACTGTAAGGAACGATCTGTCACGGAAACGTCCTACAAGCCAATCGTTATTATGACGTGAAAAGTCCAAGAAAACCCCTCTCCGTCTTATTGGATCGTCTGTACCGGACACCTGAAGAAACGAAGCGGTCAGCTCCTGAAATCGATGTTACTAACTGCTACTCGTGTTGGAGAAAAAAACACTATTACTGTCTGGAAGAATGTCAGCACTTTGCTGGGAGAAATAATGATCCGATGAGACAACGGTCGGCTTATTTGAACTGTATTTGTGAAGACGTGAGAAAACTGGATTATCACACCGTTGAAAAATAATTCACTTACTGCATTGGGTTCTTTGTGTGATTTCGTTATCACATCGTTAATCACGTTCCTCTTCGTTCAAAGGTCGCTGTATGTTGAAGATCAACGAAGGTTTCAATACACACACCGAAGACTAGGAATAGGAATGTATGAGTTTATATTGATTTCGACTTTCATGAATTATTTTATGCGAAAAGGGCGTTGTGCATAATTTGCCTTTTTGACAGTTGACAACCAGATGGTGGGGATGGACGACACGTGACAGGCAATTGCCTTTGTGTGTAAAGAGTAAATATTTTATTTTTAAAAACTGATGGGCATCAATTCTACGCTGATTTTACCGATTTTGAGCATTCTTAAAAGTTCTGGGATAGAATCTTGACTTTTCAATAATAAATATTCATCTATTGCTTATATTATGCTATTGAAGAAATGTCTGAAGGTCCTTTATTAAAATTGACCTTTGAATGTTTTACCTCCCAAATGTCATCGAGATTTGGCCCATTCTGATGCTCTAGTGCGACGTTAATTAACTACCTACCTTTAATATCTATTAAAGTATGTACAGAGGTGCTCGCACATTTTTTAGACGATTTTGGTTAGCGGTAATAAAAAATTGTTTGCTGCAAAAGAAATAATTTCAGTTGTACTATGTTTTTAGAAGTCAAAATTATCGTCTGCTGCTTGAGAGGTTTGTTTTTATGAAAATAGCGTTTTTAACGAAGCAGTGGTTCGAAGGCTATATTTATGGTCTTTCCGAAGAGAAATATTCATATTCCGTTATCCAAAATCGATGTGAGAGTAATGGTTTTGTGATATCTAAAGCGTCGATAGGTAATATCGTCAACAAGAAAGGAAAAAAACGTCAAATTGGAGCCTCAAGCGGGACAAAAATTCCAAACAAGTGTCCGAGGAAGAAACGGATATCTTCGACTATTGCAAAGATACGTTGTTTAATGTTAAAAGTAAATCCCCCTAATCAAAGGACAGTTGCAAAATCATTAAAATGCTCGGTGTCCACTGTAAACGAAATGATTAACGTTGATTTAAATCTTAAGAAAGCGAAAAAAACGCAATGTACATCGTCTTTCTCCAAAGCATATCGCTGAATTCAGGACACGCTGCCGAATTCTATATGAGAAACACTTATCCAAAGAAAAATGGAAAATAATTGTCACAATAGATGGTGTATTTAAATGATTGCAGCAAAAAAAGAGCCATTTATTATCATAAAAGGGGAGAAAAAAATTAAGTACATGGTTCACAGAATCGAAAGAAAGTTTTTCTAAGGGATTCATGATTGTTGCTGGTTTTTCATATAATGGCAAGTTAAAAATAAAGAGAGTGGACAAAAATGTCAAGATTAACTCCAAATACTATCAGGAACATATTTTATCGGCAATTATTCTGAATGAAATACCATCGCTTTACCCACAGTGCCATTAATCTGTGGAACTCCATCAAGAGAAAGCTAGCAGTCACACATTAAAATCCACTGTAAATTTCCTAAAAGAAATGGAACAAAAACCGGTATCAAGGCCATACCCTTCACTGATATCCCTACTAAATTTTCCAATGTATCACCTATGGATTTTTGTGCTTTCGGGCTTTTAAAAACTGCATTATCCAAACGTCGTCCCAAAACCCTTACAGGACTCTGGAAAGCTGTTCAGGAGGAATAGGATAGAATATCTCTTCTGACACTTCAAAAGGCATTATTATCCTGGAAATTATGGTGTTGAAAGATAGTTCAGAATAAGGGCTATCAAATAGAACATTTAAAACACAAGAATTTTATATAATTTAGTTTTGTGAATACAATATACATTGTCTAAAAAATGTGTGAACAGCCTCTGTATATGATAGGCCTTACAATTTGAGTTGGGTTTAGGCCGTAATTGGCGAAATGTTTATTCTAAAACTTACAAAATCAATTCACCCAAAGCATTTTGTAGTGTAAAATCTTCCACTATTAATCTTGTTTTTACTGTGACAAAAACATTTCTAAATCGGTGTTTCGTAAATGGAAAAAGATAGTGCCTAATGATTCGAATAACCTTGCAATTAGCAAACGGAAAAAAACTCTAGGGTGATTAACTACCTGTGAAATAGTGCTTGGACAGTATAAATCCGGCATCAGATTTTTTAAATCAATGTTACGCTGACATCAACAAAATTTTGAGACTTAATGAAGCGTGATTAATTGGCTAAAGTTTCGAAATCAACCTAATAACTGATCCAAACGAATGCAAGTTTTACTGGTTTAGCTTTTATTCACATATATCAAGGACAGCAGAATATCTGACGACATCAGACGGAAGCGAATTGTTAACTTGAGTTTTGGAAGCACTGATGGAGTGGGGTTAGAAACTGGTTATTCTGCGAAGTGGTATACAAAGGGTGGCCTCCAAAGTAATCTCTTTGGCGTGGTCTGGAAGTTTGGAGAGATGGGTGCCAGCTCAGATATAAGTCATCATCATCTAACTGTGGATCAAAATTTCCTGGTGTTATCCTTGGATCATTCCCTTTAGAGGTTGATCCCGGACCGTCATCAATAGCCCGTAGTGTTGCTCCAGTGCGGCATTAATTAAATACCTACCTACTTACCAAATAGTTTCAACAAAACAACCCCGTCCATTAAGATCTAGTCAAGTTGTAGTTGGGTAGTGTATATAGTCAATGACTATATACACTACCCTACAATAATACTAGACGCCAGCGGATTTGCATAAAATCCGATTTCTTATTTGGGGGTGTTTTTCGTGGTATGGCGTGGGATCTTTGCATGTTGTTCCTGGTCAATTGAACGTCGACGCCTACATGAACATTTTGGACAATCGAGATCTTCCTACGCTCTGGCAATTTGATGGAATGGACGAATGTTATTTCCAAGACGACAACGCTCTATGTCATGTTAGAACCTCTTTTGAGCAGTGATATCGAGATATGGATGTAAAACGTCTTCCCTGGTCTGCTCAGAGTCCAGACTTAAACCGCATAGGACATTACTGGGATGCGTTAGAGCGACGCTTACGGATCAGGGAACCACGTCCGAAATCTACAGCTGAGCTGGCGACATTCTTGCAGCAGGAATGGACACAAATACCCATATCTGTGTATCAAAACCTTGTTGAAAGTATGCCCAGAAGGGTTGCTAGTGTAATTGCAGCACGCGGGGCACCATTCCCCTATTAAAGCATACTAGGGGGACTGCCCCCTGCTCGCTAACGCTCGCCAACCCCCGGAGGATTGCTTCGCAATCCTCATTGGTTCGCTGCGCGAACCTATGCTCGCTTCGCTCGCCTCAATGAAGACATGTGTCCTAGCAGAAGGGATTGTTTACAAAATATGTTACCAAAAAAATGTTTTTCAAATCTAAATTTGCTGTATTACAGAAAAAAATATATACAGTATCTCTAAAAACAGAATTCAAATGAAAACTTTGTGCAAATTTTGACTCGAAATGTGAGCGTTGCTTTGGAAATTGAATACCCAGCATGTTGTTTGTGTGTACATTTTCCCAGCACTCAAACGACCCACACTTTTTCATTGAGTTTGTTGCCGAAAGTTGTAGTGCAAGCGTCTTGTTGAACTATAATTGTTGGCCCTGAAAAGGACCGTTTTTTAAATGGCCCTGAAAAGATCCCCCGCTTTCTTTGATTTCTATTATTAACTAACTGCAACAGCTCATTAAAATTTCCTTTTTTTTTCAATAAAATTTCATCGGATAACGCTATAAATTCAATCGATGCGCGAGACTTCGCGATAAACAAACAATCGTTCAGTGTTGCCAAAACGGGATTACAAATAACGTCTTTTTTGCGTGCCACGTAAGATAATTATATATATAGATATTCTTTCCCTTATACCATCACATCTTGCTGTCCGGTTCATTATTTTAGGGTAGTGTATCTAGTCCATAAAGATATGGTCAGTTTTGCTAATGATGAGGTACATTGTCCAGCAAGTGCCTTATTAAACCAAGGGGAAACGAATATCTTTGTATGTAAAGGTTATTTGGTGTCGGGCACTAGAGCAGCACAACGAGCTATTAACGACTTTCCTGGATCAATACTAAGTAGTTTCCGGGGTCATGGGGTTCAATGGGTATTACCACTACACTAGCAATACATTTGTAGGCGGCGGAGGTTTGATTCCTGTCAAGTGCATTCCTACCTGGATGTATTTCTCTTTTTTTTCTCTCTATGTGCCAGTAAAGCTTTCATTGTGTGTGTTTACTACTTGTTATTATATGTCTTGTATTTGGTACAGCATGGCCAAATATGGCCCTTGGGCTATAGAACCCCCAAACCTACCATTCAGTCTGGACACCTAATAAATGCTGTAAAACAGGAATATAACAACAATGTCCACCATGATGTAGTTGGTGGGTAGGTAATTGAATTATCGTCATACTGGAGCAACACAATGGGTCCACAGTTGACAGTCCAATATCAGACCTGAAGGACAAAAATCCGAGAACCCCTCAAAATTTTGAACCACGGTCAGATGACAAAGTCACACTTAAGCCTCGTGGTATGGTTCGCTAAATAAAAAAAAATAGCCAATTTGTGGTTGGTTTTTCATGTAGCAAGAACCAAATCTGGTAAAGCGATGTTCTTTTAGTGAAGCATGTGGACATACACGTATGATTACCATACCCTGCAATGGAATATAATTTCAGGTAATACCAATTATTCTTACTGACATTTCAGGAAAAATCCGGACAAATTAAATTAAATTGATAGGGTTTTATTAATAAAACTTTTTATATATAAACTATAATATAAACTATATATAAAACTATAATATATATATATATATATATATATATATATATATATATAGTCAAATATGTAAAAGGAATCGTGTAAAGGCTATTATTGAAAAATGGTGCAGTCGGTTTCTTCATAGGAACGGCGTTGTATGTCAACATGCCGTTATTTCTTGTCGTAATACTACATATTGATCTGTTATTCTCATACTATACAACATGAAGAGGCGTCTGATACCCAAATTGAGACTCGTCTGTTTCGTCACTCCCGAACAAAGGCTGAAACGCAATCGGCGAAGTTCTCAATACACTCTAGAAGAGGAGTGTTGACAGTCAGGTGCCTCGGTGCGTGACAGAGGAAACGTCAATTAACGTCAATTAGGTAGATAGGTAGGTCGCCAATTCACGTCGCACTAGCACACAGGTATTCCTTAAAGTGCCCATCAAAGCCCCAATTTTAAAAACTAAAGTTTGTTTCACTGCAATAAATTGACATGGACAAAGAAACACGTTCTACAGAGTATGTGCATTAGCGTGGGGCGAAAAAATTGAAATTTTTTTTTTCAGGTCGTAATATTGTGAAAATGTTGTGAATTTGGAAGACTAAAAAAAGGGGGGGGGAGAAATAATTTTGGTTCATACATTCCGGTAACACAAGTGTTCTAAAGTTTGCCAAAATTTGGAAAATATCACATTTTTACGATAATTTTTAACATTTTTAAATTAGCCTCTTCCCGAATGTAATAGCTCAAATTCTTATGCATTAGCACCACAGAAAATAGTGTTTAAATATTATTTAAATCCATCAACATCTTCCGGTCACGCATTGCCTTCAAAGTTAAGGAAATTTTGAAAAAATTTAGAAATAAAGGTATATTACAATTTAAGGGGAAAAATACTAACAACTTTTACATGTTTATTTTTGTTTTTCTTTATTGAATACTAGTTTGAATATTTAAAAACAAATTATATAGTTTAGACCATTGGTAATATTTATAAACAGATTTTTTTTCATTGAAAAAATTAAGTTTTTGTGTTCAAAAGTTTCGTAAGTTCAAGAAAATCGTGTTGAACAATTGAACATCTCCGTTTTCATCCATTCTTAGCTGAAGGTACTTTGAAATTTGATTTATGGGCGAAGTTAGGGATGGTTGACCTTGACAGCAAAGTCGTTCTGATAAAACCATCCTTAGACTCAGCTCCGCAAACGCTTCCTGAGGCTTCTGTCACAAGTAGTACACATCGTTCAACTGCCGGTGTGTGAACTGGGAATGTCTTGAATGTAATATCCCAATTAGGGGCCGAGTCACTTTGAATTTGTGATTTAATCTCATCTTCTCTGATATCTTTTAATAATGGGGGAGAAGATAAATCATAGTCCCCTTCCACTCAATTATTTCCGTAGTCTTGATCCTTGAAATTGAGTTTTGGCGGCATGAATGTTCTGAACAGTTGTTCTCTTTTGATTTAACTGTCTCGCCTTTAGAATTCGTTGGAAGTCCGAGCTCTCTTATATGTTTTGTATTACAATGTGCGTTGGCTAACATTAAATGTTCTGGATGAGCGAAAAAGCCATTTCGTTCGATCACAGGGTCGACAATATTACGTAAATATTCAGGCAGGTACCTTGAAGATTGTATTGATTGGTACCCAAGCTTTGATCTCTGTAAAGAATTTACTTGTTTTAAAACTAAACAACATTGACATGTATGACTTCAAAATAAAAACAATTATTTCTTGATGTTTATGTGTGGAACTTTCTTCACTTAAGTACAATCTGAGAGTTCTATTTGCTGTTGTCAACCACCTCGAGTGTGACAAGGTACCAGGATCTCGTACAATAAAATCCTCTTTACAGTTTCCCGACTTTATTGCTTTTTGGAAATATCGAGTATATATTGCTGATTCTTACTTAGTATACTCCTGTCTATTATGGGGATCTGACAGCCAATACTCTTGAACCCAATCACTGAACTTTTTTCGCAGCCTTTTATCTTTTTACCGATTGGCCCTCGATCGAAAGATTTCGGACCCGTTGATTTACATTCTAGGTATTGAGACAGATGCTGGAATGGCAGTTCATTGAAACGGAGAAGGCAAACTGACCATTGTAACGGTTTCCCCTAATGTACTTAGATTAGGAAAATCAGACCGTTTTTCCAATCTGTATTAACAGCAGTGCCATCACACTCTATGACAACTAATTTTTCAAGAGAAATACCACTACCAGACAGATAAGAAATAATAGAAGTGACAATATCTTCCGAACTTCCAGAAATTGGAGTAACATAGCCGATATAGACTGAACCAGGTTCTTGAATTAGCGAGTATTGCTCCTCCTCTTTTACTCTACGGAACCTTTTCGAATGAGCTAGATCTACCACTAACGTGTCGTTCTTCTTCCTTCCGAATAGAGACCTTGCAGTGGAAATTCGTTAGATTTACTACACAATTCAGCTCTAACATTTTGTTTTCTTTTCTTATTTTGTTTTTGTCTATAACATGGGAGACGTCGAAATCGGTAATTAATCGTACGTCATGCAAAACACTTGAAGCGATTGCAGCGGTAGCGCGATCAGAATCTCCATAACGATCGCTCAGTAATGCAGTAGATTTTAACTGAATTCTCATCTGTCAATTATTAGAGGAGACTTTTTTTGGCCCTTTAAAATCTGGGTCTGTATCGCTATCTTTACTAGAAGTATGTTGTTAGTATTTTTTTCCTTGAACTATAATCTACCTTTATTTGCACTTTTTTTCAAAATTTCCTTAACTTTAAGGGAATACGTGACCGGAAGATGTTGATGGATTTAAATATTATTTAAAGATAAATTTCTGTGGTTCTAATACATAAAAATGTGAGTTATTATATTCAAGAAGAAGCTAATTTTAAAATGTTAAAAATTATCGTAAAAATGTGAATTTTTCCAAATTTTGGCAAACTTTAGAGAACATGCGCGACCGGAAGATATGAACCGATTTTATTTCTTTTTTACCCCTTTTTAGTCTTTCAAATTCGCAACTTTTCCGCGGTATTACGACTTGAAAAAAAAATGTTGAGTTTTTTTCGGCATACCCTAATGAAGTGGTTCCCAACTTTTTAGTAACTGCGTACCACTTGAAATATTTAGAAATTTTTGGCGTACCACCAGTTCTATATATTTTTTAAAAACATATATCTAATGTCAGAAAAGTGACAGTGGCTTGTTTTATTTTAATTAAATAATAAGAAAGCTTCATATTTTATGATTAATGCACTTGTATTTTGTATTAATGATGTTTTAATAAAGGAAAAAATAAAACGGTTATTGAAAATTACAGTTTTATTTTTACTCACAGGTCTAAAAACAAGTAATTTTAAATAATTAGTACAAACTAAGCAAACAAAGATTAATGTAATCAAAAATTAATTTTTGTGCGAAACTTGTTGTTTGTCTTTTATTAAAATATCAATATCAAGAGCAATGGAGCTTAACGTCACTCTTAAGTCCTCTTCAACACTTACTCTGTTTCTATATTTCTTTTTTTTACATACAAAAGTTAAGAAAAACCACTCTCACACAAGTAACTAATAACAAATGGTATAAGAAATAGCATACAGTGGGTGTTCAATCTAAAAAATCGAACTAACTTCGTAGAATATTTGGGTCACTCGTATCATCCTTGCGTACCACCTAAAATGTTACCGCGTACCACCGGTTGGGAATCCCTGCCCTAATGTGAGTAAACACAGGGAAGTGTCGCGGTCATATTTTACCTATCGTTGTAGGAAACACGTTCTACAGGGTTTGTGTATTTGAGTTAACACAGGGAGATGTCGCGGTCATATTTGAAACCCCGAGCAACGCCATGTTATTCAGCTAATGACTAATAAAAACTGCTCGCTTAATGACTGAATAACCACATTTATTGATTTAAAGAATCCTCTGAAATATTCTATTGGGCAACAAAATGAAGGTTACAGAACGGATACATACGTGTGAACCTTTCAGATGGTTACAAAATAAAGGTAGGCTATTAAGTATTTATGAGATCTAAGAAACCCCCCCTAAGCGTTACTGGCGTTCCAACAATGTCAACCCATCTGCAAAGAATTCAAAGAATTCTGGTGGATGAAACCTCACATTTTCAAAGTCTGTTGCACTTCTTTACATAATAGTTTTTCCATAAAGATGTGCCCGAAATTCATCCCCGACCACGACACCCCAAGCGGAGGCGATGGCACATGAAATGCATTTCCTGCGCGACGAGTATTTTGGGGGGAGTCTTTTCAGCGAGATGGCAGTCTTTTCAGCGGCGGTGAAAAAAAGAAGAAGAAAGCCCTCAAAAATCGCAATCTCTGAGGTCGGAAGAACCGAGAGAACTTTACAGAGATGCAGTCTGCGATTTCGTTTTTATTCCACCCGAACAGATTCGAATCGCGAATCTTTCCTCCGAGAGGAAAGATTAAGGAAGGGCGGGGTGGGGGTTCCGAATCAAAAAGATTCGCAATTAAGCGGGACTTGTTTTCCGGATTCTGTCGAAGAAAAGGCGGAGCTTGTTGCCTTAGAATTCAGACTAAAATCGTCGGTCGTTATGTGTATTGAGGAAGTAAATAACGGGGAATTTGTTTGATGGTAAAAAATGCGTTGCGAATTGTGGCTAATTTTCTGATGAATCGGCTTTTACTTCATGTTCTTTGAGACGGAGAAATCTAGAATGTATGAATGAGGTATTCACTCTCGCTTTGGAGCTGTTACATTAGCAACATAATGCATCGTTTTTTGAATAACCCCCGTTAGTGGTGTTATCGAAACTTCTATCCGCTATGGTGGAATCAAATGACGACACTTCAAGAACTCTTTTTTAAGAACGACGCTAACAGTTGGGTCATTCCGTGCGTAACGAGCAAAGTTAGAAAAATCTGTAGTCGTATGTTGGCGGATTTCCATTCAAATTTCGTATATAGGGGCTTAGTTTATACATATACTAAGGGGCCCGCCCCCTGCTCGCTAACGCTCGCCAACCCCCGGAGGATTGCATCGCAATCCTCATTGTTTCGCTGCGCGAACCTATGCTCGCTTCGCTCGCATCAATGAAGACATGTGTCCTAGCAGAAGTAATTGTTTACAAAATATGATATTCCAAAAAAATGTTTTTCAAATCTAAAATTGCTGTATCACAGAAAACATATATACAGTACCTCTAAAATCAAAATTCAAATGAAAACTTTGAGCAAATTTGGACTCGAAATGTGAGCTCTGCTTTGGAAATTGAATACCCATCATGTTGTTTGTGTACATTTCCCCAGCATTCGAACCACCCACACTTTTTAATTGAGTTTGTTGCCGAAAGTTGTAGTGCAAGCATCTTGTTGAACTATAACTGCTGGCCCTGAAAAGGACCGTTTTAAAATGGCCCTGAAAAGATCATCCACTTACTTTGATTTCTATTATAAACTGCAACAGCTCAACTAAAATTCCTTTTTTTTTTCAATAAAATTTCATCCGATAACGCTTATAAATTCAATTGATGCGCGAGGCCCTGTGGTAAACAATCGTACAATGTTGCCAAAACGCGTTAACAAATAACGTCTTTTTTGCGTGCCACGTAAGAGAATTATATATATAGATAACGAGACATCCCAAATATTTAGATTTGAAATAATTAGATATTTAAGCACTTTCGAGCATTTTTTAAGACTTGAAAACTTTCAAGAGCAGTTGTAAAATGTTGCATCTTTGAAGATCTGTATCGCAAAACCCACATAACATAGAACAAACTATTTTCAATTTTGGAAACCGTGGAAAATGTTCTTTTTGTCTGACAAGAAACAACACTTTTAAACAATGTTTGATCTAGAAATTAGTTGCAAATCTGAAAACTTGTTAATTTTCACACACAATATTAAAACTTTACAACATAGGATAAAGGAACGTAAAGGCATTTTAAAAATTCATGCCAGTTTTGGTGGTAGATATAATAATGGTAATGGTAATTTTAGTTAACGTCGTACAAGAGCAACACGACGGGCTATTGACGACGGTCCAGGATCAGTCCCTTAAGGGAAAGATTCGAGGACAACACCTCGTAATTTTGAACCACGGTCAGATGACGAAGCAACACCTGAGCTGGCACCCCTCTCTTTAAACTTCCACACCAACCCAACGTGAGGACTTTCATCCACGACAGATTTAAGGTGCACCAGCCGCCTCTACGCCATACGCTTGCAAACATCCATGCCCGAACCCGGATTCGAACCAGTAACCTTCCGATCTAGAGGTTAACACCTTAACCACTGTACCGGTTGGTTTTATAAAGTTATTAGTGAAATTTGGAAGTCGGCCTTTATATTCCCTTCACCTTTAAAGTAGAAAAAGAATAAAGATGAAAATAATATTCGACTATTAGCACAATGTTAAATTATAAAATTTAAAGAATGTAAATAATTTAACACATTATGTACGTATTTTACATAGAATGACACAGTTTTCAACTTATGCCATTGAAACCGGTTAGTATTCTGTTTTGCAAAGAATAAATTTTCGGATAAGGTCTGCAAAGCATATATCGACTTACCCTTCACAGGATTTTTTCAGGGAGACCCCGTTTTTGCTTTTGCTTTTGCCCCATAAGTGGAAGCGCATTTTCCGTCTGGTTATGTTACTGATAGTTTATATAATATGGAAGGATCCATCAAATTGAAAGTAATGATGCTATAACCATGTTACGGCGAGCACGAATAGGTAGCTGTGCATAAAACATTCCTCGTCGGTTGTTATCTTCATAAATAAACCTCGATACTATATTTTTGTGAAAACAAAATTATTGTTCACGCAAAGAGCTTTCTCTTTCAACCTGTTTATCCATTTTGTGTCATTTTCCTGATTTCGTGTTCCTCCGCTTGTCTGTCTATTTGTACGGTCTGGTGGTTAGCCTCTAGCCTCTAGATCGGAAAGTTCCTGGTTCGAATCCGAGTCAGCGCATGGATATTTGTAAACTCATGGAGGTGGCTAGTGCACCTTAACCTCGGCAGGTAGAGAATTGTTACCACTAAAATTTCATTTACACCAGCGGCATGGTATTGATCTGTGTACGGTGGATGTTATCCCCCTTTTAAGTGCCCGCTGACATCGATCACCATTTACGAGATGTCGGCAACTGACCTTCTAGAGGATCTCTCATTTTGTTCGGTATCTTGCCCTGTCGATCGTAAGGTGTGAACGCTTTGGGGGGAAAGGCAGAAGGTCGCTCCTGTGAAATAAATACTCTACGCCACACAATGCTATGGAAGGAAAGCGTAAGTCGTAATTGCCACTCAAGGCTCTATCGCTCAAGTTAGGTAATTAGGTAAGGGGGTCGGACATGCAGGTGAAAGGGTCGTTCCTGAAGACGCTTGAAAAAATCTATGCGTCGCTGCGTAAATATTAAATCTGCCGTGGTCGAAAGTCCTCACAATTGGGATGGTGTGGAAGTTTGGAGAGTGGGGTGCCAGCTGAGGTGTGACTTCGTCATCTCACCGTGGTTTAAAATTACGTGTTGTTGTCCTCGAATCTTTCCCTTAGGCCGGAAATTGATCCCGGACTGTCGTCAATAGCCCGTTGTTTTGCTCTAGTATGGCTTTAATTAGAATTACCATACCTTGTGATGGTAATGGTAATTTTAGTTAACGTCGTACTAGAGCAACACAACAGGCTATTGACGACGGTCCTGGTTCAGTCCCTTAAGGGAAAGATCCGAGGACAACACCTCGTAATTTTGAACCACGGTCAGAGGATGAAGCAACACCTGAGCTGGCACCCCACTCTCCAAACTTCCACGCCAACCCAACTCTTACCTTGTGCAAGTACGTTAAAGCAATTTGATATATTTTTGTTTAATTTCCTGCATTCTGCATTCCTGTGGATAAGGTAAATTGCAAGCATCTTTAAAAAATATAGGCACAGATAGTTAATTATGGTCTCACTGGAGGAACACAATGGTCTATTGACTACAGTCAGTTTCCAAGAAACAAGGACAACGCCTCGTAATTTTGAATCACGCTCCTTGATCAGCCACCACACTCTCCAAACTTCTAAACCATTCCAGCCTTCACACTTCCAAACTTCTAAACCAACCCAACCTGAGGGCATTTTGAGGCCTTACGTGAAGCTGACGTGCACTTCCTCTCATGTACACTACGAACCTAGTATCGAACTCGGAACCCTCTGGTTGCTAATCCGTTACTCTTCCAACTGACCTACCTTGGTCCGGAATTTTCGTTGCTTGTCGTATGTTTATTGCTTGACGTTATCTGTCTTGTGTTTGGTCATGGCCAAATACGGCCCAGCCCCAACAGGTTACATTATAATGACGAACTTTCTGCGGTTTTAATATTGCGGTGTTCCATGACTCAAGGGGTCAGTGGAAGACCGATCGGAAGAGTTGAGGATCAGCAAACGGAGGGGAGCAAGTTCGAAACTCGATCCAATCAAAGACGGTCGCGTTGGTGGAGGCAGGTGCACGTTAAATTGATCGTTGCCTCAAGGTGGAGTGATATGGGAGTTTGGAGAGTGGGGTGTCGGATCAGGTGTTGATTTCGTCGTCTGACCATGGTTCGGAAATGAGCAGGTGTCATACTCGGATCTTCCCCTTCCGGATGAACCCCGGACCGTCAACAATAGCCCGTCTTGCTGCTCCAGTGCGACATTAATCAAACTATCTGTTCACTTTTCAAATAATTTGGATTTACTAAAAACATATGAGAGTTGGATGATGAGTGTGGTTTATTACCGCATGGCGTCGCTAGTGGTTGAGGAAGAAAACGTTTGCGCATGCGCACTGAAGTCATACAAGCTTAATTTAAGTTTAAGGTGTAAAGTCCTTGAGTAATAGTGTTTGTTATGTTATGAGTGCTACATCCTAGTACGTACGTACAGCGATCAGTTGTAGCTCAATTCTTGTCTTGCAATTATTGAGAGAGTGTACAAGGCTGGTCGAGTATGTTGAATCTGTCATGTCCTGAAATGTGCACAGTGAAGGAATACCGGACCACCGCCAGTAACCTGTTATGTTGCTCCAGTGTGACATTAATTCAACTACCTACCCAAACTCAATCCAAGCCACTTTCGAACTAAGCGGCAAGAATGACAATGGTATTTTAATAAACATCGCACAAGGGCAACACAGGGGTCTTTTGGCGATGGTCCAGGATCAATCCCAAAGGGAAAGAACCGAGGACAACATCACGTAATTTTGAACCACGGTTAGATTACGACGCATCACCTGAGCTGGCACTCCACTATTCTAACATTTATACAACGCCAACGTGAGGACATTTGATGTCGGGCAGATTTAACGTGCACCAGCACCCTTTCTACACGACGTTCTTAGGCTGGATTTGGACTCCCAACCCTCCGATTGTCAATCCGTTTTTCTTCCAACTCAGCTACCGGGACCCAAAAACTGACACTAAATTTTATAGCGTCTGATTTCGTTAGTCTATAAACGTTTGTTGACACGCGCCAATGTACAAATAATAATGATTTCTGACTCGCGTGAAGATGTGTATAGTTTCTGAAACACAAACACATTCAGTAATATTTATTCCATAGTTTGTTTCCAGAATTAGTTAGACTATCTGATATTGAAATAAACTTCGTTCCAAGCATACAAATAGTTAGACAGATATTTAGGCTCTCCAGTACAATGCAATTTAAATACCACAATTCAATATATAATTCATACGTACGATTCTCAGGCCAGACATGTGTTCGTTTGACGAGTTTCCATTCTTATGAATAATTAAATAGAGCGCTTCAATGAATACAAATACACGTATCAATGCATTCACAAAATTTTATAGTTGTGAAAATATTATTGTATTTAATCGGATGTCGAGTTATTTTTAATTTCGTTTCCCAACCCTATGCTATACTACTATAATTTTAATATATAATTCACGCATACAATAGATATATGTAATAGATGTTTGTGCCTTTGACTCCGTTTTTTTCGATCAAACGAATAAACAATTGGAACTATTCAATGTCTACACATAGAAATTCATATTGATTTATGCATGCATTAGTAACTAAGTTATACATTTTCTATTAGATGAATGGAACTATTGAGAGTGGTTTAATGGTTTTTAATACTGATTTAGTGTCAGTTTAGTAACGCAACTAGGATTGTTTGGTAACTTTTTCTTCAAAATACTGTATTTAAAACTGCAGTGTCTCTTTAAAGTTAACAGGGTTACCATGATTGGTCGTTCAGAGCGCACTACGCTACCAACCTGGCGAGTTGTAGGTGGATTCCTTTGTGTGGTTATACTCTCTTCTGTGTCAGTATAAACATAGACCGAGAATTGCTGCTTAGAGGAGCTTCAAAGAGTGCGACTAGTAGTCACGTGACTGTTTTGTGAGAAATTGGTTGGCCGATTTGGCATCTTATTGCCTCATTTGGCGATATAACATCGTATGATAAGGTAATTGTGTGACTGCTAATTTTTATAGGGTGGCGATAAAGATGGTCAAATCGCCGGTTTACTATGTCGTGTGGATCAATCAGACTATGATTAAATGGATGTTCGTCTTCTTACGTCAGATTGATGATTTTTCGTTTTCTAACGGGCCGACCAACCGGTATAGTGGTTAAGGTGTTAGCCTCTAGATCGGAAGGTTCCTGGTTCGAATCCGGGTTCGGGCATGGATGTTTGTAAACGTATGGTGTAGAGGCGGTTGGTGCACCTTAAATCTGTCGTGACCTAAAGTCCTCACGTTGGGTTGGCGTGGAAGTTTGGAGAGTGGGGTGCCAGCTCAGGTGTTGCTTCGTCATCAAACCGTGGTTCAAAATTACGAGGTGTTGTCCTCGGATCTTTCCATTAGGGGATTGATACTGGACCGTCGTGAACAGCCCATTGTGTTGCTCTAGTACGACGTTAACTAAAAAATTACCAATTACCAATTACCTTACTTGGGGACGATTTATAAGCGTCCTCGAGATCAAGCAATCAAATTGGAGGTACTATGTGTACTCAATTAATGGAAAGCTAACATTAAGAGGGTAATTGGTAATGATTGGTTAACGTCGTACTAGAGCAACACAACGGGCAATTGACGACGGTCCGGGATCAATACCTTAAGGAAAATATCTGAGGACAACACCTCGTAATTTTGAACCACGGTCAGATGACGAAGCAACACCTGAGCTACATTAAGAGGGATACCATGTCTTCGGTTGCTTTAACGTCAAACTGGTGGAACACAACGGGCTATTGGCGAAAGTATGAGACCCATCCCGAATCACTCATCACGGACAACTCATCATCATTTTGGACCATGCACAGATGAAGAGGTCTACACCTCAGCTGGCAAACGACTCTCCAAACCCACACCACGTCAAAATGTGGAGGACATTTCAGACAACGACGAATTTAATTTGCATTAGCTCCACGCACTTGAAGGTATTTGATTGATTCAAATTTCGAACTCGCAACCCTCCGTTTGCTGCAGACCAACCGGTATAGTGGTTAAGGTGTTAGCCTCTAAATCGGAAGGTCCCTGGTTCGAATCCGGGTCCGTGCATGAATGTTTTTAAGGGTATGGTGTGGAGGCGGCTGGTGCATTTTAAATCTGTCCTGGCCGAAAGTCCTCACGTTAGGTTAGTGTGGAAGTTTGGAGAGTGGGGTGCCAGTTCAGGTGTTGCCTCGTCATCTGACAGTGGCTCAAAATTACGTGGTGTTGTCCTCGGATCTTTCCATTAGGGGATTGATACTGGACCGTCGTGAACAGCCCATTGTGTTGCTCTAGAACGACGTTAGTTAAAATTACCTTTCATTACAGTTTTCTAATCCACTAATCTTCCAATAGAAACCCTAAATATACCAGGACATCAGGAACTGTATTGAGTGTCCAAGATTCCACTCTTCCACATTAAAATAGTAAGTTGTACTATTCTTCTAATTCTTATAGACCGCGGTATCTCAGTTGGAAGAGCAACGGATTAGCAACCGAAGGGTTTTGAGTTCGATGCTCGGTCTAGTGTACGAGGGGGCAGGTGTACGTTGAATCCGTCGCAGCCTCAATTGTCCTCACGTTGGCGTGATGTGTCCGTTGGGAGAGTGGGGTGCCAGCTCAGGTGTGACCTCGCCATCTCACCATGGTTCAAAAATGCGTGTTGTTATCCTCGGATCTTTCCCTTCGGAATTGATGCCTGTCATCGCCATTGGCCCTTCGCTATACTCCAGTGGGTCCTTAATCAATCACCACCTACCTAATTGTCGGAAGCAGTGCCAAGGACGAACGCGACCTTTTCGAACAAAGTGGTAGTTATTAAAACGATACTTTTTTTAAAAATGTTTCAGGGGGGTTAAAGGACGATTAAAATCACTCTTCTTTTAATCGCCGTTACGAAGCTTTTAACGCTGCATCGAAGTATCTGGTGGGTGAGCAGAGCGCATAATCTTCAAAAACACGCGACACCACTTAATGATACCCCCCCCCTCCCACATAGTACAAAGCACCCCGCGATGTACGAACCATTAAGTCCTGCGCAACATCAATCCACAAATCACTAAGCGGTCATTTGAGAGAGGAGAATGTTTCGTCGACACAGGCACGACGCTGTGATGAAATATTGAAGCGCTCGGAAATGATGGATGGGGTTTCGTCTGATGATGCACGCGCGTTTGCCTGTAATGAAGATAGGTTTCGGTTTTTGTGCTCCTCTCTGCGGAAGTTCGTGTTGGGCCATAGTTATTTATTCCCCCTCTTGCTTTTGCTACGGGAAAGACTGTTTAGTGTCAATCGATTTTTACTCGGTAGTAGCATCGTCTTATTTTTGGGGAGCTATTAAAGGGTGAAACCGATTATTTGTTGTTGTTGTTATTGATATTTTTGTTCTTTATAGTCGTTAAGACATATCGTTTTCGAGAGTGCAAGGGCTGCGATTTTCCAGGTCAATTGTTAGTGGAAAATTCCTTTTTCGTTTGGTTATGGGGTTTTATGGCGCATATCTGGCCATGTTACAAATAAACATGAATCCATTTCAGACTTATATTCTTTGTACGATGCTAATGGTAATGGTAATTTTAGTTAACGTCGCACTAGAGCAACACAACGGGCTATTGACAACGGTCCAGGATCAGTCCCTTAAGGGAAAGATCCAAGGACAGCACCTCGTAATTTTGAACCACGGTCAGATGGCGAAGCAACACCTGAGCACTTTGTACGAATAGGTTCCCATGAGAGTGATTCACATGTCGGCCGACCGACCAGTCTGATGGTTAAGGTGTTAGCCACTAGATCGGAAGGTTCCTGGTTCGAATCGGGGTCAGTTCATGGATCTTTGTAAGCGTATCATATAGAGGCGGTGGTGTACCTTAAATCTGTCGTGGCCGAAAGTCTTCACATTGGGTTGGTGTGGAAGGTTGGAGAGTGGGGTGCCAGCTCAGGTGTTGCCTCGTCATCTGACCGTGGTTCAAAATTACGAGGTGTTGTCCTCGGATCCTTCCCTTAAGGGATTGATCCCGGACCGTCGTCAATAGCCCATTGTGTTGCTCTTGTGCGACGTTAACTAAAAATTACCAATTATCAAAGTTTTACATCACGTTGGGTTAGTGTGGAAGTTTCGAGAGTGGTGTGCCTGCTCAGATGTTACCTTGTCATCTGACCGTGGTTCAAAACAACGAGGTGTTGTCCTCGGATCTTTCCCTTAAGGGGGGGGGGGTTGATCCCGAACCGTTGACAATAGTCCGTTCTGTTGCTCTCGTAAGACGTTAATTAAAAAATTACCAATTACCTAAAAGGTTTCAGTTGCTGCGGTTACCCGGTTCGAAGAGAAGCTGATTGGCAACTGGTGGTTCCGTGTTCGAATCTCTATTCGAAAATAGACCGTCGAGTACGTGGGGGGACGTTAAATCTGTCGTGGCCTCAAATCTTCTCACTTTGGTGTGTTATGACGAAGTTTGGAAAATGAAGTTCCGGGTCAGATGTTGACCTCGTCTGACCATGGAGTGATAAGGAATTTTCCTCGGATCTTTCCCTTTGAGTTTGATGCAGGACATGATGCCAATGTCCCGTTGTGTTGTTCCAGTGAGAATTGGATTTAACTACCCTCCCCCTAAAATATTTTGCCTCATAAATCCTTTTAGCTCAAGTTTTTATCGTGAACTTTTGAAGAATTTATTTGAATGGAGCATATTTTAAAGATTTGTTTAGAACATTTTATATATTTTAAGCTTCTTTAATTATTTGTCTTGATAGTACCTTTCCTAGTAAGTTTTTTGTCAAGAAGACTAAAAAATTTTCTTTCCAATGAACTGCAAGAAAATATTTTTTCAACGCTCTCTTTCAAATCCAACTTCAATTCCTTCGTCGTAAAAAATTTTAACAGACTTTTTAAGGATTTTTAAACGAAAAGCCGTACAACACATTACACACACACATATATATATATATTCAAATCCTCTCTTTTGATAAGAATTCAGGAATATGTTTATGTGTCCTTTTTTTTTATCTTGAAAATTTTTAATGACTTTTTTTACTTAAACAGATCTTTAAAGAAGTATGTTTTCAATATTACCCTAAACACGATTTGAAAACACCCTTTATATACAATTTCCGTCGAAAAAGTCTTCTAAAGTAATTCTATACGGAAATGTATTTTCAACTCAAAAATTTTTTTTATGTGAGATTTTACCCTCTTAAATAATTTTTTGGGAACTCTGGTTTATTTTAATGAGAATCATTTTGTCGTCTTGTATTACCGCATTAAAAATAATTTGGTATTTCGAAAAAGTTTCGATTAAATTGCGAATCTTGACCAAGACGAGTTCATTTTTTTATAGAATTTCTTTTGTTTGAGCCATATTCTGTAAAGCTAAATATCGGTATCTTGTACATATTCTGAACGTTACCAGATTTGGCTCTTAAGAATACTTTGCGAATTGTTATATGATAGTTGACTGATAGCTCAGTCAGTAGAGCGTCGGGCTCGCATCAGAAGGGTTGTGAGTTCTGTCCTCGGCGGAGCCTGCAATTCTGATGATGATTGCGAGATCGGCGCTTCGACCTGGCTAAAGACCGTCGTGTTCACTAATGGTGACTGGGGCACGTTAAATAGGTCGTGGTCACAAAGTCCCCCATGTTCCCATACCAAATCAATACCTCTGGGGGTACCTGATCAGGAGGTTATCGGCCTCTAATTGGGTTCTAAATTACGATATGTGTGAGTGAATGGATGTATGAAAGGGACCTTCCTGTTAAACGGATGTGTCATGTATGTCGAGCTAAGTCGGACTTCCTCCCAATGGGGCTCAATAACATGGAAAGCGCACCCCCCTCGCCTCTTACCGTCTTTGACAGGGCCTGGCACTCCTCCGGTCTGCCTGTGTAGGCATAAGAAACAACACTACATTGTAATGCAATCGCTACACGTATCATGCGTGAGCATTTGAACATCAAAAGTCAAATCTACGCAGAAAATACCTGGTATATAAGAAGTACTCAATGCTTTGCAATTTGCACCAATGTACAGAATTTTCAATTTTTTTTTCTTATTGTATAAGATCTAAGATTCATATACACTACTGTTTGTGAAAATTGCAACACTATGAATGTGTCATGCAAATTAAACAAAGCTTGCAGAAAATGCAAAACAGGTTAGGATAAAGGATGCGACATCGACAGCAAAACATCGATGTTCAAATTAAAACATCGATGTTTTAACATCGCTTAAAACATGCGATTTTAAATGTTTACATACATCGCCCAAAAACCATCGATGTTTTTAAACATCAGTGTATTTAGACTTTTTTCCCTCATTTCTTGAAACTGTGGTTTAGCAGCCTCAAACATTAATGTAATTCGGGGTGGGGGATTTAATATGTCATTTGCAGTGTTTATTAATTTATATGTAAGACCTTTTTTTAATATAAAAAAAAAGTCAAAAAATTAATAAGAACAATTAACAAATCTTTTATTTTCAAATTGAACAAAATAAAAGAAAATAATATTTACAACAATTTGACATAGGTACTACTAATTACAAATACAATTAGGTTGGTACATAACAATAATTATCGTTAATTATTATTATTTATTTATCAACTTATGGGGAGGAAAATAGTAATTTACTAGGGGGCCCTCCCCCTGCTCGCTAACGCTCGCCAACCCCCGGAGAATTGCTTCGCAATCCTCATTGGTTCGCTGCGCGAACATATGCTCGCTTCACTCGCATCAATGAAGACATGTGTCCTAGCATAAGAGAATGTTTACAAAATATAATATTCCAAAAAAATATTTTTTTAATCTAAATTTTTTTGCTGTTTTTCAGAAAATATATATACAGTACCTATGGAATCAGAATTCAAATGAATACTTTGAGCAAATTTGGCTCGAAATGTGAGCGCTGATTTGGAAATTGCACGTTATTTGTGTGTACATTTACCCCTGCACTCGAGCCACCCAAGCCTTTTTATTGAGCTTGTTGTCGAAAGTTGTAGTGCAAGCGTCTTTAAGAACTATAATTGTTGGCACTGAAAAGGACCTTTTTTTTTTATATGGCCCTGAAAAGATCGTACGCCTTCTTTGATTTCTATTATTAACTGCAACAGCTCGACTAAAATTAATTTTTTTTTCAATAAAATTTCATCCGATAACGCTATAAATTCAATGAAAGCGCGAGGCTTCGGGATAAACAAACAATCATACAATGTTGCCAAAACGCGATTACAAATAACGTCTTTTTTGAGTGCCACGTAAGAGAATTATATATATAGATTTTTATTTTATGTAAATAAAAAATATTAGGGCCTATAATTATTATAGACCCCAATATTTGTTACTTACAGTTTGTAAACAAAGAAGTTTGTTAACCTTCTTCTTAAGCCGACATCTTTTTTCACTAACTATCACACCAGTTAGGGAAAAAACTCTTTCTGATGGGACAGATCACGCCATCACTGACATATACTTAGTTGAACGGCTATTTTTCTTAATTATTATTACGGTACTTTTTTCGTTCAAAAATGAAACATTGAAACACGATGTTAAAAGACATCGGCTCCACTACATTGATGTTAAACACATCGATGTTTTTCTATAAAACATCGATGTTTTGAAAACATTGACATCGATGTCGCATCCCTAGTTAGGATATGCAAATTATTAGAATTATTAGAACCCTTTGAAATGTGTGTATCGTCGTTTGACTGCTGTTAATGATTGATTAGTCGCCAGAAAACGCAGAGTGCCTTGCGAGCAACAAACGGAACTCGAACGGTACCGCATGATCGACCTCTGTGAGGGCGGACTTTCGTATCGTGAAATTGCCACTCCCACTGGCCGTAATGACACAACAGTGATGCGTGTGTGGAAGAGATGGACCACTGAGAACCGTACAACTCAAAAACCCAGCAATGGGCCACGCAACATGATATTACCACGGGACGACAGACACCTCATTCACATGGCAGTGACGGACCGTACAGCGTTCTCTCGTACATTGACACAACTTTGAAGCACGTCTCCAGGTCATTGTCTGCCTCCAATGGTTCGTCGACGTCTTCTGCGCCATGGGCTACGTACAAGAATTCCTCTGCACATGATTCCCTTGACGCTGAACCAACGACGCCTCCGGCTATAATGGCCTTTCAACACAGTCCACGGCGTGCCGATTGGCAACAAGTCGTCTTCTCAGACCATATACAATCTGGACTATAACGATGAACGCTTGCTCTTCAGACGCTACACAGGTGAACGCTTTCTCCCGGAGTGTCTTATTTAGCGTCATACTGTACGAACGCCAGGCGTTATGGTCTGGGGCACTATTGTATATCACGGGAGAAACCGAATACTCCAAATTGCGAGGACCCTGTACAGCGGGCGCTACATCAGGGAGCCCGACGTCCTACCCCTTTTGCAACGCATTCCCGGAGCTGTATTTGAGCAGGGCAATGCCCGTGCACATGTTGCTCGGAATATATAAACTGTCTTCTGTGAATAACGTGGAATCAATTTAATTTATGTCTGATGATTCTTTCATAGTGTTGTAATTTTTACAAACATTAGTGTACTTGCATACATAAGCATGGTCCACTTGTTCCATGGCCTGCACATTAACCGGATATGTTGCTCATTAAGCAAGTCTGGGATTACATTGGTCGGCGACTGGCTCTTACCGCTCGTCGGACAGAGAGTACGGCTGAACGTTGGCATCAAATAGAGGCCATCTGGAATACCATTCCTCACCATGACATTCAGAATCTGTATGATTCGATGCCACGACGTGTACAGGCTCTCAACGGTGCGCGTAGAGACTGTACATGATATTGATTTTCGGCATTACTTTTTGTTTTATTGCTCTGTAAATTTGATCGTTTATTTAAACCGCTATAAGTAATACGTGGAATAAAGTTCATTTATTTCTGATGATTCTTTCATAGCGTTACAATTTTTACAAACTGTAGTGGACTTGCATACGTATGTAGGTGGCTGTATGTTTTCTGAACGTGATGTTCTTGGCTTGGAATACGATTTCATGTAGATAATAGATGTAGATAAAGATATAGATAGATATAGATGTAGATAAAGATATAGATAAATATAGATGTAGATAAAGATATAGATAGAAATAGATGTAGATAAAGATATAGATAGAAATAGATGTAGATAAAGGTATAGATATATATAGATGTAGATAAAGATATAGAAATATTTTGATGCAGATAAAGATATAGATAGATATAGATGTAGATAAAGATATAGATAGATAGATAGAGTGTGTGTGGGTCAATATAAAAATTTGAATTTTTGGTAATAATTAATTTTTTGTAGAAGCGTCTCCAAGAGGGTGAATATTAAAGAATTTTCTTCTAAAGACAAAAAACAAAACGGTATGCATTATTTTTTTTAAATCGAGATTAATGGATACTTAAATGAAAAAACCAATTTTAAAGATGAAATACTTCTGAGGCTAACATTAGAAATAAACAAGCAAACATTTCAGTTATTTCTGTACTTTTCACTTTCCAACCATTTGGATAGGCCTCTACTTGCGATTTGTAGTCGCGCGATTTTTCAGTCGCAAAAATAAAACTCATTGTTTCAAATACAAGGGCACAAACTTTAGACTAAGCAATCGGTCCAATTATCGCTGCAACGCGACTGTCCCCTTATCCAATAAATCGCACGGACAGGTATGGACATGTACCCACTTGCGATAAGTAAGTCGCAGTTCTGAAACAGTCTTGTTCTGATCTCTGCTTAAAGCACTAAAAATACTTGTCTGAAATGTCTGACAACGAATCTACCGGAGGTGATGATGAACGAATATTAGTAGTAATTGATACTGAATTACTTATTAACAAAATTGAAAAGAAGAATTTAAAGAAATTGAAGATTGTTATCACAATTACTTTGCAAATAATTACAAATACTTCGTCAGTACAAATACTTCGCAAAGTAATAGTAATTTAGTCGCAGTTCTGAAACGGTCTTGTTCTGATCTCTGTTTAAAAGCACTACAAATACTTGTCTGAAATGTCTGACAATGAATCTACCAGAGGTGATGATGAACGAATATTAATAGTAATTGATAGTGAGTTACTTATTAACAAAAATTGAAAAGAAGAATTTAAAGAAATTTAAGATTGTTATTGATGAACCCATTATTCTCAACAATTCATTAAAACTAATTTTTGTCATTCGGTAATACTGGAAATACTATGCAGAGTGCTCCCATATATCTTCAAATAACTTATAAAACTGCCCTTTTAATAACCTTTGACTTGTTATTGGATGCACCTAATAACAATGCTTTCTCCGTTTACTCTCCCGAAGCAAAATATCGATCGCTCAAGTAGTTTCAATGACATCTATTTGAAAACTATTCGAATTCAACGATTTACGTATCTATCGTAATGTGTGAACCTTGTAGATTTTCTGCGGCAGCTAATTTTTGGTAGCCACGACTAAAAATCGCAAGTGGACCATTTACTCGATGGACGAATTATTTACTTATTTGACAATAAGTGTAATAATTTTCGACTTCACTCTAAGTGTTCGTTGTCAATAAATCCGCAGCTGATATGTTAAATATTAGCGCTGTCCAACTATATACAAAAGGTGTTTTGATATTTCCACACTTCATCTTGACGGCAGCATTATATATGAAAATTATATCATGGGTTTCAATAAAAACTAACATTTATAAATTTCTATAAAACCTTGCTTTCATACGCTGTAATCGATACATAAAATAAGCTTCATGTTTATTTCTGAAATCAATAAATTGCAATTTCCTGAATACAGAATTCTTGAATATTCTCCAAATTTCAATGTTTGGAGAATATTCTCAATGGTAATGGTAATTTTAGTTTACGTCGTACTAGAGCAACACAACGGGCTATTGACGACGGTCCGGGATCAGTCCCTTAAGGGAAAGATTCGAGGACAGCTCCTCGTAATTTTGAACCACGGTCAGATGACGAAGCAACACCTGAGCTGATACCCCACTCTCCAAACTTCCACACCAACCCAACGTGAGGATTTTTGGCCACGACAGTTTAAGGTGCAACAGCCGCCTCTACACCATACTCTTACAAACATCCATGCCCGGACCCGGATTCGAACCAGGATCCTTCCTATCTAGAGGCTAACACCTTAATCCCTATACCGGTTGGTCGGCGAATATTCTCAAATTATTTTCGTTCTCGAAGAATATTCTTTGCCAACCACTCTAAATATAAATATTATTTATTTTCTCCAAACAACACTTATCTTTTTACTTCATCTACTTGCCATCGTATGATCATTATTTTAACACTTTCATTTCTTTCCATTTCTAACAAGAAGAGTAAAAAACAAAATAACGATTTGAAAGTTTCTATTATTGGAGAGAAATATCTGTCAAAAACAGATACAAATAAAATCTTCTGGAACCCATTTCAAAAATTCTATATGAATGCGTTCTCTAATTATAATTTTCACAAAATATTCTTTCTCTCTCTCTTCAAGAGTATTCTCTGCTACACTCTCTAAATATATTATTTATTTTCTCTAAATAATCCTTCTATTTTTGTTTATTTCCTCTTCTTCGATCTTCTGATAATTTATCGAACTTTTTCATTTTTTGCCATTTTGAACGAAAAGAACAAGAAACAAAATATCGATTTGGAAGTTCTAATATAGTAGCGCAATATCTGTCAAGAACAAACACAACAAAATCTCCGTCTGGAAGCCGTTTGAAAAATTCGACCTGAATGGGCTTAGACGGGGAAAAAACCTACATGTCTGCTGAGGCAGACGACTTTTATGTTCCTAACCCTCAGGATGTTAAGCAGTCGAGAGTGCTTTGCTAAATAAGTAATTTGAGAGACGTCATATTTATTTTTCTCTGTGCAAATAAACGAGGAAGCTTTTTAATATTCATCCTTAGGATTTCACTTGTCTGAATTTAAAGCACCGGTGATTAGGGTAGTCTTTTTTTAACAGTGCATTTGGGTGTTAAGAAAATTTTGCAATTTTGTTATGAAGTATTGGTGGGCTTGCTTAAGTAAACGTCTCGAGATAAAGAGGTTTACATACTAAAACATTTGCTTCATATTGTCTGTCTTGTGTCTGCCCAAATGTGGACTTAGCGCCATAAAACCTAACCTACAACCAACCGTACTGAAATATAAGAGAACACTACTTTTATATATATATATATATATATATATATATATATATATATATATATATATATATATATATATATATATGTATATATATATATATATATATATATATATATATATATATATATATATATATTGAATCAATAGTTTCAATTTGTTCTTGACAAACTTTGAAGATAGGAAAGGGGAAGACATTTACTTTTTCATACATCGTTTTCTTTTCAACTTTTATTAGACGCGTAAAAGCTTTAATTTCTTCAAAAACGAATAAACTTCGAGTATGAGAATAAAAATAAAATATAAAACATAAATTGAAAGAAAGGCCTAGCTGTTTTAAACATTCGGTAATCAACAATTTGTAATGGCCAGTCATATATATATATATATATATATATATATATATATATATATGCACACCAAATCTGGTACACTTATACTTCAGAACTGCGGAAAACATAAGCTATTACTTTTCTGTCTTCATACTAGGGATATCAATAACCGTTCGGTTAAACCGATAAGTCGGTTTTTTCGTTTCGGTTAACCGGATAATTTCGGTGTTTTCTTTTCACGGTTATAACCGCGGTTGTTATTTTAAAAATTAATAACCGGGAAAAAAAAGGCCCGAAAATTCAAGAAAATTATATTCGTGGCCTGTGTTTATGGGATGCAATGGTTCTTTTTTCACAACTGATTTTTCAAGATCCTCATAGTTTATATCCCTTTTCAGCCACTCCCGTGACATAGCTTGTTCTCATTCTCTGACTTTGCATCGTTTAGTCTATGCGGGTTGAGGTATAAACAAAGGGGTGAGCGATGATCTAAAGTACATTAACACCAAACAACGTTTAATTACGATGTGAAATTCAACAGGAGATGCCAAACACATATCTTTACAGGCGTCGAGTTTGAATTGAGGGCAAATAATGTTTAAGAAAGTGCTTACGGTTATCTTTTTTATTATATACTAGCAAAATACCCGACCTTACTCGGTTTGAATTCGTTTACTCTAGATTGAAGAGATAATCAAAATATATAATGACTTACGTTTTTTGTAGAGTAAAAATTTATTTTAACACCTTTCGCCATCTTTATATTTTCTACAACTTACTTTGGACACAAATCCTACACATGCATATCCATTCATGTAATACATTTCACATACATCGCACAATTGCCGTATGACAAAGCTACAAAAAGACGAAAGGTGATACTAAGATTACTACTATAAAAGACGATTTATAGGAATATTTGGAATTCCCTTTCTTAAGTTGTTTTCATGTGCAACTCAATTAATTAAAATTACGATTTACGGCGAGTGCTCTCGCACTCATAGTCAACAAAACAATATTTTTTTACCTGTGGCACTCTTGCCTCCGGTATGCGACATTGTGAAATTTTGCAATCTTCTCCTGTCATTACTACAACGAATTTTTTAATGTTGGAAAAAGTTCTAGTTTGGATTTTTAAACATTATTATTATTTCAATAACGACATTATTCTTTAAATAACGGCATTATTCTTTAAATAACGGCATTATTCTTTAAATAACGGCTTTATTCTTTAAATAACGGCATTATTCTTTCAATAATGGCATAACTACACTTAAAATTTACTGAAAATTTATACTGACTTACCTAACATTTTCAAGTCCAATACTTTGTGGTGCTGTTGGGTGTGATGAGAAGGAAAACACATTTATTAAAATAATAAATATTTAAAACAGGAAACAGCAAAGTAAAACAAAATAAAAGATGTCGTAAAAAATTGTTCTAAAGATATTAATTTGTGATTCAATTTTATCTCTTGAACTCGCACAGTTGCCACAACTTACAACTAAAAGTGTACAAAATTTAGAAATGTGAAATTAATTCAGAGCGAAAGAACCAGAAAAAATGTCACTGCTCGCGCGATCGTGTTCATTCTCGTTTCATTGAAAAATATCGTCTGTCCCAAATATTCGGAAATCGTTTTCATTGCGTAAAGAATAAAAATAAGACTCGAAATAAATGAAGTATCAGAGATGAAATTCCATAAAAAAAAAAAAATTGAAGAATAATTACTTTTTCAGCAGTACTGGTAAAGCAATCGAATTAATCGTAATATTCAATAGACATTCCAATTTTTCCAAAACTACCAAATTATGGTTGATTTAAGTATACTTACTCAGGTGTTTTAGCATGAAACTCGTCTAAATATAACAATAAAGAAATGTTTAATATTGCATTCACTACAATAATAGATAATGTATAAAATAAAATACAATGCAATCAAATATCTGGAATACAATTCATGTGATGCCTACGCAAACACACAAACACAAAATCGAGCATAGAACAGAAAGACGGACAGACAGACTTTCGCAACCAATTCCACTCACTAAATCAAGATAAGTACTCACTGTATGCAAATTTCCATGAAAATATCTTAAACCGCGTGGACGTGTATAGGGCACAACATACAGACAGACAGACAGACACCAAACGAGAAAAAGGCGGATTCGGCATCAGAAGGGTCTAAAACGTATAGAAAACTTGAAATGTGTCGAAAATATTGAATGTACAAACAAACACTCCATTCTTATTTATATAGATTTGTATCTGATTTATGGAGAAGTGTATTGCAACTCGCCTCGTGTTTTAATTAAGTGTGCTTGAATGTAAATGGTCAGAATTTTTGTTCTCGCAAACAGAAATGACAAGAATCCATCAACCAAACGAAAAACGAGCAATAAAGTATGCGAATAAGATCTAAAAATTTATTCGAAATAGCAATCACAATAATTCATTAGAATACATGGGACTAGGTGGCTCAGTCTATGGAGTTAGTCATTTTTATTATTCCCTTCCACTGATATCGTTCTATTTATGTAATTATTAGTTACGGACACTGAGCTTCACAGTTTTCATTCCACCGTCTAACCGCTATGCCTTCGTCGAATGTTTGGAAATATTTTGCTAAACTAAATAAAAACAAAGCTCAATGTCATTTTTGCCTGGAGCCAATTAAAAGTGGAGCAATTAAAAGAGGAATCTCGAATTTACGGCAACATCTGAAGTGCAAACATCTTAATTTTCAAGATAAAAAGGTAAGTTTAAATATTTTTTCCTTTTAAAATTAAAAAATATTTCGTAAAAATTTTATACATTTCTGGATTAGTTAAATCAGCTACCTATTAAGTACCTTCAATTTGCTAATCGCTTGACAGTTCGATACCGTTTTGACTATTTTGCCTCAAAGTACTAACAATATACAGTAACTAGATAGGTTAAAGTTTAAAAAAAAGTGTCTTATGAGAACATCCCATGCAAGTACTTTCTACCATTAATTTTATATTTATATGTTAAATTTGAATTAAAATTAGGAAAAAAAATAGATATGTTTTGGCTTGCTTTAGTATTGCTAGCTTTTAAGTATTTGACAGTTGTTGGAAGTTCAGTACTATCTGAAACGTTAGTATCTGCTCTGAATTCTGTGGTTTCGGATGACAGAAGTCGATTAACTCACCAACATATAACTGAGCGAGTATTTATGAGCAGAGTAAATTAAAAGTATTGGGTTGAATAAATAAAACAATATTAACAAGGTAACTAATGTTTTAATTATTTTATTAGTATGTGTACCTTCATTTTGAAACAATTAAGTTTTGGTTTATTTTAGAATGAATATGAATTTTTGTAATAGTTGTGATGTGATAAATAAAAACAGTTAACGACATTTAGCATTTTTTATATACAACTAAATAAAAACATCTTGAAGTTCTTAAAAATCGATTATTTTTCCGGTTATTTTAAAAACCGGTTTTTTGACTCGGTTAAACCGGGGCAGTTATAACCGGACGAAAAAAAATCGGTTATTTTCTGAGAGTTGACATTCCTACTTCATACCAATCTGTAGCCATGAAAATTGGCACACAGGTAGCTCTAAATGAGACCCTAGACAGACTTTCGCAACCAATTTCACTCACTAAATGAAGATGTATTCACTGTATGCAAATTTCCATGAAAATATATTAAACCGTGTGGACGTGTATAGGGCACATACATACAAACAGACAGACAGACAAGAGGCGCAAGAGGCGGATTTGGCATCAGAAGAGTCCAAAACGGATAGAAAACTTGAAATGGGTCGAAAATATTCAATGTACAAACGAACACTCCATTATTATTTATATAGATTTTTAAAGTGATATACAGTGATATGTATATAGATTTTTAAACTCTTTATACTATTATGAAATCTTTAAAGAAAATTACCTTGCATTTACTAATTTCACATTTCCAATTTTTATACTCGACCATAGAACCAAATTTTAAACCTAAAACTCATAAAACCTCGTTTTTCGAAAAAATAAAACATTTCCTGAGAGATATTAAGTTTAGAATTTTATCTTTCATAAATTTTTTTATTAGGTTGAAGCTTCAAAATGTTTCTCAAATTCTTAAATTTCATACAAATATTAGTTCGAAAAAGAACAAGCAAAAAACTTTCATTAAATTTTTTTTATTCAAGAGTCGTTTAATAACTTTGTTCAACATTTCTCAAAATGAAAAATGGAGCTGGGGAAATAAGATTATAGTTATATACCCACGCTCATTTAATTTGGGAAAGAATCCTTGCTTTGCATTGATGTGATCATTTCAAACACTTGGTGGAATCTTATTTACCCACATAAATAATAGTTCAAAAAGAATCCTGAAACTAAATGAGCAATGCAAAACAGCCTTTATAAAAAGCCCGGAAGAGCTCGATTGAAATAAAAATATTAAGAAAAATATTTAAATATTCTTTTCCTTTTCGAAACTGAATTCTTTTCAATTTACCCAAATTGAGCAAAACAGACCTTATCATTCTTGAAAAAATATAATTTAATAATTTTACATCTTAAAGTTTTATCAGTGATCTTAAATTAAAACAATTTTGGGCATTTTATGAAAACATCGTAGAACTTTTGTAAGCATAACTTGTTTTGGAATCCACAGAATAAACAATACCAGTTTTTAAGGGTTAAAAAAGTTTTCAGCACTTATCGGATTGCATGATATACATCAGTGAGTTATTAACATCACTTTTTATGTTAATTTTTACACAACTAAATTATGTACATATGTTAGTGTCTCTCAAAAACAAACAAATCAAATATTATTTAAAAACAGTTTTTTTAATAACTTGTTCTTTCCTTTCTAATACGTTGGAGCTAATGCACATTAAATCTGTCACGAGCTCATCTCTCGTTATGTTTTCATGGTGTGTAAATTTGAATAGGGTGCCAGCTCAGGTGATTTGACCCCGTCATCTGACCAAGGTTCAAAATGACGATGTGCTGTCCTCGGATCTTTCCCTTAGGTATGAATCCCGCACCGTCTCCAATAGCCCTTTGTGTTATGCCAGTGTGACGTTAATTCAACTACCTAACTACTTGGTATTTCTAAACCACTGCAACTCGTTCCCGCTCACTACGTTTTCCCCTTGAAACCACAAAAGGAAAATTTACTATCAGACAACACGCAAGAAGAGATCACTCAACGCAAAACGCCAAAAGCTGTTCTGAGTCAAGCATCGGGAAAAAATAAAAACACATGTGGAAAAAGTTCAAAAAGTGGTGAGACGGCACAACAATACTGCTTAAAGTATGTTGATCTTCAAATTAAATACACAGAGCATGTGGGCGGAGCCTCTGTCACAATCTCTGAAGGGTAAGTTACGTGAGCATACGAATTGACTTAGCCGGTTGGCTGTTGAAGCGCAGACAAGCGGTTTTGATCACGGCGGATACTCACTTTTACCAATTCATTATTTATGGTCCATGTTTTTTCCACCACCACGCGACAGAACCAGCAATAACGCAATACCAAGCTTGGGCCACCAACACTATCAGCAACAATCAGGCTCAAATAAAAATTATGAATGTTATGAAATTCTTAGTGGAAAACATTAACATTATCACCAACTAACAATCAGAAGACTGTGTACATTTGTATTTTATTGTTAATTTTTAGTTTCAGTCTTTTTGCTGTACATAATTAATGCATTTAATCGTTTACTATTTAAATATTAGTGTAGTTTAGATGAAGTAAAAAAAAAATGATTGTTACTTCGTTAAATCAACTTTGTGTACGTGAGGCTGGTGGGAAAAGCAGGACTGCACCTGATATTTTAATTAAAAATTGGGGAAACTATTAACCTTACCAAAAGAGGAAAACTAATTTAAAATTTAAATGCAAAATAGTAAGGGGAAAGTCTTGCAGACCCTACCGGCCCATGTATTAAATGTTCTATCAAAAGGATATTTTAACATTATTTTCAAAAGGATATATAATCAGTATTATCAAAAGGATGTATAACTCATGTAAAATGTGTATCAAATGTATTTACAGAAATTTCGTCACGGGGTTTCCTTTGACGGGTTCACTCGATTTTTCCGTGGGTGACTAGTAAACCCTTTAACCTGACTAAAGTCGGGAGGTGAGGGGGTCACCTGCGGTGACCAACCAACCACGTGACCGATCTTCAAACCTAGCTACCGCAAGAAATACATAAAGTTGCGAGAACATGCTCCGTCTATTTCAGTATAAGGTCGACTGAGAAAAAGGGGTGCAATTGTGTTTGCCTGGTGCACCAAAACTCTAGCGCAAAATCGTATAGTAAATAAATGCTTGGTTGTGTTTGGTTCTATAGCGAAGGACCATATTTGACCATGTTTGAAGGATATATTTGACCATGCAACGTAATTGCTGTCCATTAGCTTTTATGTGGAAGAAAATTGGGCATACCTGTTATATCTTGTAATACTGAAATAAGAATGTAACTCCAAGTCCAACAACACATTTAAAAATTGAGCCTTTCAAAGCCAATGTGATGTGTCCCACTTTCTGAAAAATCTGAGTTAATGATGGTAACAAATTCTGAATATGGAAAACTATTTATAAAAAAGGTGGTGTAACTTCTAATTCCCCAAAAAACAACACAAATGGCAGCACAGGATTCTGCAGTCAGTGAAGCTATCTAACGCTACTATTCTACTAAAAATCTCTATATCTCGAAACAATGTTTGATGGACCTACACCACTTTAGCTTTAAACGGCTCAATATAAAGAGACATCTGCAATAGACAAGTGTTAGAACGATACGAACAGCATAAAGACCCAGAGGCCACTGATTCACTGCGTATTTTGAATAGGATTGCATCAAACAAATGAACTGATAAGAATTTGCATACAGAAAACAGAAGTGTAAACACATGAACTCGTAAAACTAAATGCAGGAAAGATTAATATAAAACACTGGTGATTTACAACACTCATAACTAAAGCTCGGATTTTGCATATTTTGCATACATTTTTTTAGTCCCTAACGTTGATAGAAATCCATCATTAGTGTTTTTTAGCAATTTGAAACAAAAAAAAAAACCCGAATTTATTTTGCATGTTTTGTGCATATTTGGACAATTTTTCTCTATTTCTAAACATTTTACAAAAAAAAAATCAAAGAAATATGCTTAGCGCGTTTGGAAGGAAGGTTTTCAGAAGATATCAAATTCAAATCAACTACGACTCACAAACACAAAAAGTAGAAAAGGCGCAAAAAGATAAGAATATTCAACAGCCTTTCATCGCGTCGAAAGTTTGAGTCAGTGTCCCAATCTTCGGAGAAGAACGAGATGTACCAAGATCAAATCAATGTTGAAATCCAATATTGCTCTTTATAAGTTGGCGAATGAACATTTTAGAGCCTTCTTGAAAAAGTACACATGTAAAGAAATTCCATTATGAATCGACACTCAGAAAGAACTACATTACGCCAGTGTACGAGAAGGTCATACAACGAATCCAAAATGAGATAGGTGATTCCCCCATCTGGATGTTGATGTAACGATTGACCCTTGCTGGCAATACCAAATGTATGTAAAGAGTTGAAAAAAACAAATCACTCCACGATCGCCAGGACAGTGGGTGAAGCGATTAATAAATAAAATTATGTATTAATTGAATGAAATTGTGGCTCATTTTCACTTTATCCTCCTCACTTCCCTTTTCGTAAAAATGAAAATTTTTTTTTTGCAATTTCACATATTTTGGGGTTTTAGTGCATATTTTGGGATTTTGTAATGCAGATTTCAGGCCACATTTTTGCATATTGATCCGAGCTCTACTCATAACATAAGCCAGGGCTCGAAATACCCGGATGCACAGGTGCACTGTACACATGAAAATAAAATTGTGCACCTAGTTTTTTTCCCGCTGGGTGCACGTTTGCACCTGACGTTAAAAAAAGGGAAGGGGGGGGGACGTGTTTTATGTTATTTTGATGTTTGAACAAAATATTAGTATCGACCTCTCTCGCTCTAAAAGAACGCAATTAAAATTCCTGATTAAACACTATGCGAAAACAAAATCACTGGGCCATAACGGGTTTATACAGGAGGAAGGTTTACTTGTGTCACTGCCACCCGAACATTCCGATGATCGAAACATTTTCCAGATGGCTCTGTTGAAGTGACTGTCGTGACAGCCGTTCGCCGGAGAATTTCGATTTTTAAATATTTTTATTAACAATAACGAATCCTGTATTAAAAAATCTATTTCGAGGCCTGACATAAGCACTTAAAGAAAAAATATGCAACAATACCAAATTGAACTACGGTTATTTTTTGATCGACAAGAGATCTCATTAAGTTTGGTAGATTGGGTTTTATAGCGCCATTTGCCAAGCTGTGCCAAAAAACTTCAACTAAATGGACCTAATACACACAAGCAAATTTTTACTAAAACAAGAGATAAATACACCTAGGGAGAAATTGAATCGGCATCGATTCCCATGTTGCTATCACAATGGGCAAACCCACTGAGGGACGACGACCCCCTTGTTTCGGTTCGCTAAAATTCAAGCTCATGAAAATCCACACAAACTGCATTGTTGACTCACAGTTACCAGTACACAGTGCTCTTCAAGATTAGACTAAATTCAGACTGCAGTTTATGCCGAAGGATAGCGCTTAAGGGACATGGGAACAGGAAGTACCATTTCTGTATAGGAAAGTTCTCCCATCTATTTATACATTGCGGGATGTTCTTCGGTTGTTACACTTCCTGCCACATGCAGTATTCATGACAAAAGATTTGGAGAGGGGATTTCTGAAAGCAAAGGCACCTTCTTCGAACATCTTTCTTTTGTAATAATATTTCGGTGTTTTACAAGCCTTCCGAGAGTTTACTTTGCTGCGAAGGGGAACGCGTTGCATGGCATCTTCTTTATGGAAACGTTGTGGGAAAGGGTTTCGTTTTGTTTTCCGGGAGCGATGATTTTGAGGAATGTTCCAGCGACTTTAAAATAAAGTTTATTTGTTATTGTTATAGAGTCGTGCAATGCTTTGAAATTTAGTTCTCAATTTATTCCATCGCTTGCATTTATGCATATTGAAACGTAGTGAGTGGTGTGCCAATGAAACACGATGGCACAGCCCCAAAATTATACTTTTTATTTGCTTTAAACATCGATTGTTTTACATTGTCTACACGCAGGTGTTTGTGTCCCTCTGTTGTTGTGGTGGCTATATGCAATAGAGATGGGCGATCCGCTCAGGAGCTGACTCAAAGAGTTAGCTCTCTTGACGGAGTGAGCGAGCGCTGATTCGTCAAAAAAGAGCTATAGCTCTTTTTTAACCAATCAGGGCTGAAGAGCGGTAACTCTTTTTTAACGAATCAGCGCTTCCACTCTCGAAGAGTCATTTCCGCATGCGATCACCAGCTCAGTGATTCCTTTGGGAGTTGATTCTTTTGGGAGTTAACTCTTTTCGACAGTTGGCTCTTTCGAAGAATCATTTCCGCATTCGATCGTTTGCGCTCACTGATTCTTTTGGGAGTTGATTCTTTTGGGAATTAACTCTTTGGCTCTTTTCAAATTTTTAAATATCTATGTATTATCATAAATGTTATTTTTTTTTTAATTTAATTCAATTTCAGATAGAAAGGGTGTTTTTACGGCTTAAGTCATGTCACGCCTTTTAGCACTAATTAAAACTAGTCTTAAGGTTGTTATTAAAACATATTCTAACAGTTATTATGTTATTAACTTAACATTAATATAATAATTATAATAAAACCTTGATTTCCCGGGAGTGATATAATTTAATAAAGCTACACAAAATTAAATTAAACGTAACTCGTTTTTATTACATTGCCTTCACAAAACAAGGCATTTTGAAAATATTTTATTAAAAGACAGGGAGGGGACTTGGATTTTGAAAATATTAGGGACAACGAGTATTCGAGGGTATTATATACCTATATCTTAAAATAAATAGTTAAAAATCTTAAGTACTTAAATAAATTATTAATATTTTTATTATTTGATTTTAAAATATCATTTAAATTATTAGGAAGTCTCATTTGGTGACTAAGTGGTTTTAGAAAGAAATCTTAATGTATCCAAACACGTCCAAGACACTTTTTTTAATGTGGTATAGAAACATTTTAATGATATTTTTATGTTTTATGTTTTAAACAATAGCAATGGGCTATAAATATTAAAAGTATATATTAATAATTTTGTAAAAATATGATAATTATGTATGAAATTTTAAAGAAATGTGTCAAAAACTTCAAATGTGCTACATGAAAATCTCTTAAACCAATTTGAAAAATTATGCTACCAAAATAAACTACATGCATATTTCTAGGGAATGAACTAGAATAAAAGGATATTTAAATAAACATGTAATGTAATCTATTCTTTTCGTAATCTATTCTGATCTGCTGCCTTCATCGCCCGAGCTGTGTACTCCAGGAGAAATACCTAATGTCGAAAGAACATTACTTTTTGTAATGTTCTCCTTGTTATATGAGGCAATAGTTTTATTGTCCCACTTTTTAATGTTTATAATTAAAAAAAAATATATATATTTTTTTTTGGTAACCGGGACCAGATAATGCTACTTACACTCTCATTGCAGTTTTGAGTTTTGTCGTGTAAGTATTTGGCAAACAGATCAGGATCTGCCAAGTCTCTATAAATATATTTAAAGTAATTTATAACATCTGCTGGTAATGTGTTTTTATGGTTATAATTTTCACCTAATGCAGTCGCTAGATTGTAACCACAACAAGTGTCTTCGTTTGTTGGGCAAAGACCATGCTGTGGGTTTTCATCTGTTTATACCTTATGAAAGAAAGCCCATACAGCTTGTTTCATGGACTTTATGCTATCTGTATTGTTTTTTATGACAATAGTTAACCTTCCACGTCCACCCAATAACTTTTTATCACATAATTTGTTTCCCTTTCATCTTGAGTTTAAATTTCTTATTCGCGTTCCCGTTCGCTTTTCAATGTACTCAACACATTCCAGCTTTTCAACTTCCAAATCTCCGTACGGCTTTAAATCTTTTACAGCTAAATCTTTTACCCTAAAAACCTAAAAAATGATCAAAACCGTCACCTAAAAATTTTGAGTACCGCAGACCATGCAAAATTTGCGAGAGCTGAAAAATTTTAATCACACCAGAAACTTTCATACTACTGCTATTTCCAAAATAGTTGGCACTACATCGATTACTAAAACGTGACATTGTTTATTTACTTAAAATACTATGCATTAAAGAAAAAATAACACAATAAGCTAAACTAAAACGATATTCAAACAACAATTGAAGAAATAAAATAAAAGTTAGAAGCAAATACTTGACATAAGCAAATACTAGCATGAAAACAGCTTGCTTTAAAATAAAAACACGAGAGTTAATTCAATTCATTTCTTCTTTTAGACGTTGTCACTCATACAATTAAAAAAAAGTGTTTAAAAAATAAATAGGGAGGCTTAGAAAGCAGTAAGATGTTTGTTTTGGTAGGAGTAGACGTGGAACTCCGCATTTGACGGATCGTAAACAATTTTTAAAAAATATTTAAAAATACTTCTGTTATAGCGAGAGAAATAATTTTAACACCATTAGAAGCACAAAAGTCTGTAGTTTTCAAATATGCAAAAATTGAAAAATGGGTTTTTGGGTCGAAAAGTGTGACCCTACCCCCTTAAACCAATTTGAAAAATTATGCTACCAAAATAAACTACATGCATATTTCTAGGGAATGAACTAGAATAAAAGGATATTTAAATAAACAACAATTTTACAAGTGATTGAAAAATGAATAGAAGATTTTTTATAGTTTTACAGTCCTATTTCTTAAATAAATAGTAATAATTTAGAAACTTTTGAACTCAGCATAATTATTCTAGTTCATTCACTTGACAACATTATAAATAACAAACTCTCAAAAGTTTACTAGAATCCAGTTATAAGTTTTTGTATTATAACATTTGAAGTGAGGAAATAATGCAAAAATATTAATTTAGAATTAAAGGTAGTTTCAAGTGCATCGCTTGCTCCCTTGCGTTTGCTCTTTGTGTAAACAATTTTGTTCTTCCTTCTCTTTAAAAAAGTTCACTCCATTTCCAAAAGAGAAACCATTTAAATATCTGAAAAAACTTTCTAAAATTATATTTGCAAAAAAAAGTAAGGTTTAAATTTAGATTTTGCCATGTTTTTGGCCTTTTAATGGCCATTTCCAGTGTTTTCAATTCTTACTTCTTGTTTTCCCGGCTTGATTAAAATCTTAATACTTCCTCTAGTAATTAACAGAGAAAAAATTAAATATGTTTTGGAAAGTCAAATAAATACTCTATCCAATAAAATCGAAAACTTTTTTAGAATTCTTGGTAAAAAATGAGATTTTTAACGTGTTTGGATATTTTAATTGCTACTTCTGTAATCTCAACGTGTTCATGACGGGAATTACAAAAGTAGAAGTGTCTCAAAGTAATTTATTCTTTATGGACAATTTCAAAGTTTTTGAATTGACATGGTTTTGGGCCATCTTATGCCTTAGCAATTAAATTTTACAGCTTAGCAGCCCTATGCTGCAATGCCTATCGTCCTCGGGCCCCGTCTCCCTCCTTTTGTTGATTTTAGAGGTAAACTGCGCAATTGCTGGATGAGTGAGTGTTTCAAGTGTTGTGTGCGTGGGTGTTTCAAGCACGCTTGGCGCCTCTTCGTCTGGACACATGCGCTCACGTGATAACGAGGGATGTTCGATGGCCCAAACATATTGTATACATTTCGATATGTTATATACATTATTATATATCTCAAAGGAGCGGTGAGTCATCAAAAAGAGCTAGCTCTTTTTAGTGAGTGAGCGGTTCCGATCCGATCCCTGAAAAGAGTCATTTTCCCCATCACTAATATGCAAACAGATACACAAATCTCAAATATTCCTTCCTGTATGATTAATTGATGATCCCTTTGCGTAGGCGAGGGAGACTGACGCCGATACTTCCGGTGTAAGAAAACACGTGAAAGACTGGGAGTCATCAGCGTTTTTTGGTCAGTCAGGTTTAACTTGTCCTCGAGGATGTAGTGTTGTGTGTTTCGCTTCTTATGTGTCTTGTATCGTAAAAATTATTCGTGTGTACTGTTATTGGGATGTTCAATAAGTGTGCTGTGTCGTAGAAATAGTCTTTCATGGTTTTTACGAACCAACAAGTCAAATTTCACGAGGAGAAAATGGGTTTCACTTAAACGAGCACCAAAAGAAAAACAGATCTGTTCCTTTTGAGCTCTGCAATAGTTCTTTTTCCACCAGTTTTACTGGGAGATAGAGATGGGCGATCCGCTCAGGAGCTGACTCAAAGAGTCGACTCTCTTGACGGAGTGAGCGAGCGCTGATTCGTCAAAAAAGAGCTATAGCTCTTTTTTAACCAATCAGGGCTGAAGAGCGTAACTCTTTTTTAACGAATCAGCGCTTCCACTCTCGAAGAGTCATTTCCGCATGCGATCACCAGCTCAGTGATTCTTTTGGGAGTTGATTCTTTGGGAGTTGATTCTTTTGAGAGTTGATTCTTTTCGGAGTTGATTCTTTACGAGGGTTGGCTCTTTCGAAGAATCATTTCCGCATTCGATCGTTTGCGCTCACTGATTCTTTTGGGAGTTGATTCTTTTGAGATTTAACTCTTTGGCTCTTTTCGATAACTATCGCTCTCGAAGAGTCAATTCCGCATTCGTTCTTTTGCGCTCCCTAGCTTTTTGTTACTTTTTTGAAGTTTCAAATTTTTAAATATCTATGTATTATCATAAATGTTATTTTTTAAAATTTAATTCAATTTCAGATAGAAAGGGTGTTTTTACGGCTTAAGTCATGTCACGCCTTTTAGCACTAATTAAAACTAGTCTTAAGGTTGTTATTAAAACATATTCTAACAGTTATTATGTTATTCACTTAACATTAATATAATAATTATAATAAAACCTTGATTTCTCGGGAGTGATATAATTTAATAAAGCTACACAAAATTAAATTAAACGTAACTCGTTTTTATTGCATTGCCTTCACAAAACAAGGCATTTTGAAAATATTTTATTAAAAGACAGGGAGGGGACTTGGATTTTGAAAATCTTTGGGACAACGAGTATTCGAGGGTATTATATACCTATATCTTAAAATAAATAGTTAAAAATCTTAAGTACTTCAATAAATTATTAATATTTTTATTATATGATTTTAAAATATCATTTAAATTATTAGGAAGTCTCATTTGGTAAATAAGTGGTTTTAGAAAGAAATCTTAATGTATCCAAACACGTCCAAGACACTTTTTTTAAATGTGGTATAGAAACATTTTAATGATATTTTTATATTTTGTGTTTTAAACAATAGCAATGGGCTATAAATATTAAAAGTATATATTAATAATTTTGTAAAAATATGATAATTATGTATGAAATTTTAAAGAAATGTGTCAAAAACTTCAAATGTGCTACATGAAAATCTATTCAACCAATTTGAAAAATGATGCTACCAAAATAAACTACATGCATATTTCTAGGGAATGAACTAGAATAAAAGGATATTTAAATAAACAACAATTTTACAAGTGATTGAAAAATGAATAGAAGATTTTTTATAGTTTTACAGTCCTACTTCTTAAATAAATAGTAATAATTTAGAAACTTTTGAACTCAGCATAATTATTCTAGTTCATTCACTTGACAACATTATAAATAACAAACTCTCAAAAGTTTACTAGAATCCAGTTATAAGTTTTTGTATTATAACATTTGAAGTGAAGAAATAATGCAAAAATATTAATTTAGAGTTAAAGGTAGTTTCAAGTGCATCGCTTGCTCTCTTGCGTTTGCTCTTTGTGTAAACAATTTTGTTCTTCCTTCTCTTTAAAAAAGTTCACTCCATTTCCAAAAGAGAAACCATTTAAATATTTGAAAAACTTTCTAAAATTATATTTGCAAAAAAAAAAGTCAGGTTTAAATTTAGATTTTGCTATGTTTTTGGCCTTTTAATGGCCATTTCCAGTGTTTTCCATTCTTACTTCTTGTTTTCCCGCCTTGATTAAAATCTTAATACTTCTTCAAGTAATTAACAGAGAAATAATTAAATATGTTTTGGAAAGTCAAATAAATACTCTATCCAATAAAATCGAAAACTTTTTTAGAATTCTTGGTCAAAAATGAGATTTTTAACGTGTTTGGATATTTTAATTGCTACTTCTGTAATCTCAACGGGTTCATGACGGGAATTACAAAAGTAGAAGTGTCCTCAAAGTAATTTATTCTTTATGGACAATTTCAAAGTTTTTGAATTGACATGGTTTTGGGCCATCTTATGCCTTAGCAATTAAATTTTACAGCTTAGCAGCCCTATGCTGCAATGCCTATCGTCCTCGTGCCCCGTCTCCCTCCTTTAGTTGATTTTAGAGGTAAACTGCGCAATTGCTGGATGAGTGAGTGTTTCAAGTGTTGTGTGCGTGGGTGTTTCAAGCACGCTTGGCGCCTCTTCGTATGGACACATGCGCTCACGTGACAACGAGGGATGTTCGATGGCCCAAACATATTGTATACATTTCGATGTGTTATATACATTATTATATATCTCAAAAGAGCGGTGAGTCATCAAAAAGAGCTAGCTCTTTTTAGTGAGTGAGCGGTTCCGATCCGATCCCTGAAAAGAGTCATTTTCCCCATCACTACTGGGAGACAGTTCAATCCCAGGGGGGGGGGGGGTGTCGTACGCCCCGAAAGAATATCTGGACGGCAAGTAGAACCCCGATATTTGTTTCCCGATTTACGGCCAGAGGTTAGGGGTGTTGACCTCTGATCCCGAGCTATAGACGTTAAAATACATGTGCCGCTGTGGCCCAGTTGGAAGGTTAACAGATTAGTAATGGGAGGATTGTGATTTCCAAACTCGGTCCAATCGTCGTGTACGCGAGGGCTGGTGGAGGTTAGACCTATCGTGGCCTCAAATGTCCTCACGTAGGCGTGGTGTGGAAGTTTGGAGAGGTGGTCGTCTGACCGTAGGGTTCAAAATGACGAGGTGTTGTACTCCTGTATTTTCCCTCGGTATTGATCCCAGACCGTCGCCAATATCCCGCTGTGCATCTCCAGTGGGACGTTAATTCCAACTACTCATACCCATATTTATTTAAATATATATATCTATAGAAGATTGTCAGTACATCGAATGAAGATACCGACGATTCTAATTTGATGTGATTTCTTTTACATTGATCACACATACAAACACTAAGTTCGTGAATATTTCATGTAATATGTATTATTAGTGTAGTGTATGGGTATGGTGAGGGATGAAATCTCTACAGATGGAAATTTCAAGAAAGTAGTACTCACCGACTGGTCCCTGGCATTGAGGTGTCGCTGATAAGGGGTGTGTTCGGATGAGGACGATGCTACTGTTCCTGGAATCACTTTAAGGTTTCACTTTGGTGTTGTCGAGGATCTCGTTATTTCCCCTTCATCCACTCTCAGCATCGTTCTGGTATCTCGAGATGGTCTCAGCTTTAATTCTCAGCAATAAAATCCAGCTTCATACCGAATGCCATAAGTCTACTAATCCCATATTGGTACAGCTACACTCGACGTTTATGAGTGATGGCAACGACTTGGCGATTCTTTTTGGCGCACTTCTAGTAGCGAGTTACGATAAATTAAGGCAACCCATCTTTCGTTTCGGTTGTTATGGTTTTCATGGCAAGCTCGGCAAATGGAAACTTTCAATTTTCATTTTGAATATTCTAGAAAGTTCTTCCAAAATTCGTTCAAGTCGTTTGATTTCATTGATTCGTTTGAAATGTTTTCTTTCCTCCCATTTGTTATTTGGATTTTAAAATATCCTTTGATTGCATTGGTCGTTTTAAATTTTTTTTCTTTGATACCATTGGTTCATTTATTTGTATTTCTACAGTTGTGGAATTTAAATTTCATAATAATTTTTTTTCACGGCAGAGTTCTGACATGTATTGTTTTTTGCATTTGTGGAATATTCTTGTTTCGTAATTTTTTTTTCTCGGAACCGTTCTGATGTATCAGGTTGTATTATTTCTTGCTTTTTTTCTTTTAAAAATCGTTTTCTTTTTCAACTTGCCTACTGTATTTAGTGTAATTGATAAGTTTCAGTGTATTCTTTATCCAACATTCGTAGCTTAGTTTCTCTGCTGGGTCACAAACGTGTTTTGATATGTGCTTAAGTTTACTGCTTTTTGTGAAAGTTTTTTTAAATATTCTTTTCAAAACGTTCTGAAAATGTTTAAAAAGTGTGTTGTAAAACGAAAAAAAGTTTTGACAGTAAAAGAGTTAGGAAATAATTATTTCCTTGGCGACTAAAGAAGTTCGCCAAAAAAAAAATCGCCAAGTCGTTGCCATCACTCATAAACGTAGAGTGTAGCTGTACCCCCATATTCAATCACTGTGCCTATTTGACCCCTCCCAATTCACAATGATGTAACTCATTCCATTTGTGTTCTCCTGTTCAGTTTGTGGGGACAGTTATATTTGATAACATAATTTTTTTGATGAAATATTGGGTCATCCGGAAAGTTCTGCAGTTTTTTATGCTAAATACCAACGAAGCAGTATAAAAACATAAGAAAATATTTATTGAATCACATAAACAGCATTTTGTTCAATTTTTTGCCGTCTTTCCGGCAGCTGGAATTTTTTTAAAAATCATTAGGCTTATTTGTAAAGAAGTTATCGAGGTGCTGTTTTGACCAGTCTCCAAAGTATTCAACTCCAGGCCGTTCAGAGAATTTTGAAGTGACCGAAAGAGGGGAAAATCTGAAGGGCAAGATCTGGTGAATATGGGGAGTGACATAAAACATCTCAGTTATACTCAATAAGTCTTTGTCTGACATTCAGCGAAATGTGGGGGGAGCGCATTGTCATGCTGGAAGACAACACCTCGACGATTGCGCGAACAACATCTTCGAACTGTGCCATCAGAAACTGTACTTTGTCCACAAACAGCACACATTTACGAGCAGTCTGACTAGCATTTTTTTCTTTCTTAAATAAAAGAACATAATATGACGGATTAAATGAACTTTCTGGTACTCCATTCTTTGCACTGAAGTTAAACAAGTATTATGACACAACACAAGCTAGAATTATGCAGTGACAGCAGAAAAGACCGAATTTACACATCTACTTCAATCAAGGTCACTCCTTATCAGCAGCAGTAAAATAATAGTAACTAAGCGCGATTCGATTTGAAATATCGCATAACTTTCCGGACGACTCAATACATGATATTTATTCCTTCTTGGTTACTCAATATTTCAATTTTTATGAATAAATTACGTTATTGTTTTCTTGAACTGACGGTTATTTTCTGTCTTTGTGAATAATCTAGATAATCTTTCTAATGTCGATGTGTTTATCGGAGTCTATTGGGTAATTAGAGGCTTTATTATGTCTTCGTGAAATAATCTAGTTTATCTTTTTGATGTATGTTCATCAAAGTCTCTTTGATAGAGCCTCTCAAGAGTGTTAATTTGGGGACCGCGTTAGCTCAGTTGGGGGTAGCGGATTAGTAACCGAGAGTTGCGAGTTCGAAACTCGATCCAACCAAACTTATTCGTGGTTGTGGGGCTGGTGTAGATTAAATCTGTTTTGGCTGTCTTCACGTTGGAGTGATGTGGAAGTTTGGAGAATGCCTTGCCCGCTCAGATGTTGACCTCGTCATTTGTGCTTGGTTGAAAATTACTCCGATCTTTCCTTTCGGGCTGTATCCCGGACAGTCACCAATAGCCCGTTATGTGACTCCAGTGCGAAGTTCATTCAGCAACCTACGTCAAAAGTGTCGGAGGGATGAAATTGTTAACATCCCCTTGATTGTCCAAGGCGTAGAGCTATTGCTGAATTTCCCTTCTCCCAATGGTCAAGACGACCTTCGTATTAATATAAATTGCCCGACCCTTTCTGTAGGATCTGCGATTTTCTTGGGAGGAAATGAACGCCAATCACCCACTTCGTTTCCCCTCGTTCATTAAGAACTCTCTTTACGATCGCCTTTGGGAAGCCAATGACCATTTGGGCTTATAGACTGTTTCTATAGCTGCACCTTGTGCTATTCTGTAGATTATTATTTATGACATAATTGTAGTAATACATTTAGTAATACTTTTCGAATTTTTTGAATTGTGTCCTTTTGGGTTTTGTTGCGTACACTCTTGTCCCCTAAATACTCTAATTAATTTTTCCCCTTCTGTTAAAACACAATAACGATACTTTTGTTTCATGACACATGAAAAATAAACATTTAAGCTGACTAATACCAAGATACAACTGATCTTTTGGGTCGACTTTCTATTGGCAGAAATATCATCGAATAGTTATGGATCGAACGTCGCTAATCAATTTCTGGAATAAATCAAAAACGCCATTTTCAGCAGTGAATACATTTTTCGGTCAAATGATTTTCGGGCCGACATCTTTAATATCAGGTTGAATAAAAATGTTTTCCGCCAAAAATTATTTTTTTATTTCAAAATGATAAATACATACGAAAACAGCAAAGCTAATGAGGATAGGAATCTCCGTTCAAATCTACAATGATCTACCAACGTTTTGGCAACTTTTCAATCCTTTCTGTGTAGAACTGTGGCGTGCGCGAGTCCAGAAAGAGATCGACATCATTTATGATCTCCTCATTTGAAGTGAAGATTGCGCCATCAAGATACAGCTGCAGATGTGAAAACAGATAGAAATGTGAAGGGGCCATGTCTGTGATATATGGTCTGGGTGTTGCATCCAATCCCACTCCAACTTGTATAGCGTCCATCCTGTAATCCTACTAACATGTGGCCGGGCCTTACCTTGATGAAAGAGAACCACCTTCCTTCTGAACTCGTTTCTTCGTTTTTTGCGAATGGCATCACGAACGGCATCAAGATCTGGCTAGTTTCTTCTTCCAATGACGAGATATCTAGTCCATCAAGATATGACCAGTTTTATCTTCCAGCGAGGAGATATCTAGTCCATCCAAATATGACTAGTTTCTTCTTACAGCGACGAGATATCTAGTCCATCAAGATCTAACCAGTTTTATTCTTCCAGCGACGAGATATCAAGTCCATCAAGTTCTATCTAGTTTCTTCTTCCAGTGAGGAGATATCTAGTCCATCCATATCTTGCTTGTTTTTTCTTCCTGCGACGAGATACCTATTCCATCAAGATTTGAGCAGTTTTTTCTTCCAGCGAGGAGATATCTAGTCCATCCAAATATGACTAGTTTCTTCTTATAGCGACGAGATATCTAGTCCATCCAGATCTGTCCAATTTTTGCTTCCAGCGACGAGATATTATCTAGTCCATCCATATCTTGCTGGTTTATTCTTCCTGCGACGAGATATCTATCGCCGTAGTATTGCCATAGTGTAGGCAAAGCCGAATGATCCAGAAAGTCGCGGTACACGTCTGCGTCCATGGTACCAGGTACATAATAGGGATGCGACATCGATGTCGATGTTTTCAAAACATCGATGTTTTTTAAAAACATTGATGTATTGGAGTCGATGTTTTTGTAACATCGATGTTTATACTTGTCGATGTTTTATTTTTAAATTAAAAAGTACCGTTACAAAAATTTAAAAAATAACCTAGTATTATAATTTTAATAATCAGCTAATTGAACATACTTTTAGACCCAAGTGGCCAAGGCTGAAGGGTCTGAAAACTAGGGATGCGACATCGATGTTGATGTTTTCAAAACATTGATGTTTTATAAAAAAAACATCGATGTATTGGAGCCGATGTCGCATTACTAGTCACTAAACCAGTTTTAAGAAAAGAAAAAAAGTTTAAATGCAAATAATTTTAAAAACATCGATGGTTTGGAGGCGTTGTATTATCAACATCGATGTTTTAATTTTAAACATCGAAGTTTCAAAACATCGGTGTTTTGCTGTCACTGTGGCATCACTAGGTGCTAAACCAGTTTAAGAAAGAGAAAGAAATGTTTAAATACACTGAATTTTAAAAACATCGATGTTTTAATTTTGACCATCGATGATTTGCTGTCGATGTTGCATCACTAGTACATAAAGCAATGGGCAGAGTCCTAACCAAAAAAAAACCGCCTCACACTAAGATGGATCCTCCTCCTAATATCTGCAGTGTGCAAATACTTTTGTCTATATAGTGTAGTTTTCATTTTTCGTTCTACTACTCAGGTTTGGTGATCCCAGATCGATGTAAGCTGCTAGGATGAGACTCATAAGTGGGCACAACCAAAGTTCGTTTTTCGAGAACAGGGACAAGATTTTCCCCATCATAACATGAACTCATCGACTCTCTTTCATATCATTGACTGCATCGGTACGTCTTTATGCTTTTTGGTGGAATAACAAGAGGAGACAGCTTATCTCTTGCCCAGATAATAGTACAGTAGAACTCCAATTATCCGAACTCCGACTATCCGAATCGCTGATTATCCGAATCGCTGATTATCCGAATCGCTTTCTTAATTTCAGAAAAAAAATATTAGACGGAAATGTATTGGGATTCGCAAAATAATAATTCTGGTTTTCACATTCTAAATGATGATGAACTTGTTGAAGTGGATGGAGCGACAGCCCGAGTGTGACCACATGCAACTTCTCATTGTCAAGAGGATGCGCGACTTGTAGGATGTAGACAGTCAAACAGCTTACTTTGACCGAGATGTTTAGCAAGCAATGACTTTCATTTACAGTACGGTACATACTGTACTAATGTACAGCACTTGTAAGTACGCTTAACATGTAATAGTGTTCCCTTCTCATTTAATTAATTAAAAGCTCTTTTTCTCTAAAAATAGTTTTTTTTCTCCCATTTTCAACCATACATATAGTAATTAATTAAAATACAAACAGACCCTTTTTTCGGAAACAATCCAATTATCCTAATGGGATCCGGTCCTAATTGATTCGGATAATTGGAGTTCTACTGTATCTTATGGATCTGGTCTATACTCATCTAGACCAGGTTCGTAAGATCCAAGTCTAGAATTTTCAATACCAGGGTGAAAGGATGATTTGAACAGGATGACATCGTGACGCCAGTGCGAAGCTGTCAATTTGGTGCAGGACTGATGGATCTCCTAAAAATCTGAACAACGAGGGGGAAAAGTAAGGTGTGGGGTACAATAGGGGTAAAAATATTTGGTTCGCTGGGGTTGCTCTGAGACAGTACGTTATCTGTTGTTTTTAAACCGCGTGTGTATATTGTAAACAACGATTTTGATCAAAACAAAAAGTTGAACCTTATAAATGTTTTTTTAATTGAGATCAGAAAACTTTACTGAGGGGTATAACCAACAATAGGGATTCCCCTTGAAAGCAAAAGGAATCTGAATACTGTCTGCATGTTTCTAAAGGATATGCTCGGTCTCTCCATTTGAACAGTTTCCATCAGAAATCAATAAATTGTCAGCTTAACCCTTCAATTGATTCGACGAGATATATCGTCAAAGATCTGGTCAATTGGGTAGGACGAGATGTATCATCATGACAAAACTGCCCTATTTCTTAAAGGGGAAATGAAACGGGAGGATAAACCACGAGGAGGATTAAGGAAGTATAGTTTTCATTTTTTGTTCTTTCGTCGTTCGGAACAAAAGCATTTTTTGAGTTACGGCGAATCTGCCATATGAGGTTAAGAAGAGTCGCATCAATTCATGATACTTCTACTCCATAGAACTGGATGAATTGTCCCCTTCATCTCTTCAGGATCGTATCCATGTATCCAATATCTGCAAAAACAGTTTGTCGTTGAATGTCACAAATCAAATAATCTCGAATCCCTCGGAGGATAACGTAATTTGTCTCTTGGAAACTCAGTCGCCAAAAAGTTTGTATCCCCATCTCAAATCACCCACCGTTCAATTTGATTTGTACGATGGTACCAATCAATGCCATAAATCTACGCCCAACTGTATTTCCTCCGAAAGAAATAGATTATCTAATCCTATATCCATCCATAAGAAATCATCCTTTTCGTATGCTCCTTCACCCCAAAAAAGCCGGAAATCGATTGGTTATCCGTTCTCTTACGTGCTTAATACGACACTTCTTTTACAAGGAGTCGTCCACCCACGCAAAATATTCCAACTAAGGGTTATTTTTCCCGCTTGGGGCAGAGAGATCTCTCCTTTCAGCAGAGGAAGCAGGATTCTGGGAATGGGATTTTTTTCTCTTATAATAGTCCAGCCATTCCCTCTATTACCTACTGGATTTTTCCCCCCAAGTGTGTATCTGAAAGTGGGTTACTGTATTTCAGAGTCAAAGTGGCTTTCAGGGGCGTAAGATGGTAGCAGTTACATGGATACGTTACTGACATTGAGATCCCAGTGGATTATTCTAGGGTGTGCTTTACCTACAGGTGTGTTTAACTCCTTGAGCGTCACGATACTTTCGAATTGTGTACTATTGCTTATACCCAACACACTCATAATTACTGAGTAACCATATCTATTGTGTGAGGTAAGGTAATTTTAATTAACGTCGTTCTAGAGCAACACAACGGGATATTGACGACAGTCCGGGATCATTCCTCTTGGGGAAAGAACCGAGAACAACATCACGTAATTATGTACCAAGGTCAGATGACAAGGCAACACCTGAGCTGGCATCTCACTCTCCAAACTTCCACACCAACCCAGACGTGAGGACTTTCGGCCACAACAGATTTAAGGTGCACCAGCCGCCTCAATAATACGCTTACAAATATCCATGCGCTGACTCGGATTCGAACCAGAAACCATCCTATCTAGAGACACCTTAACCTCCAGACCTGTTGGTCGGCTCTATTGTGTGAAAGAGTCCATCGATTATTTCAACGTTTAGAAATATTCTATTCTCCCTTTCCTTAGAATATAATCCTTTGGAAAGATTCGATCGCTCCTTTCCCTAGTACAGAGTTCTTTGAAAAGATTCTATAAGCCTTTTCTTAGAAAAGAAACAAAGGTGTCTAGTGCAAGTTAAATCTGTCGTGGCCTCGAGTGACATCACGTTGGCGTGGTGTGAATGTTTAGAGAGCGAGGTGCCAGCTAAGGTGAGACCTCGTCATTTGACCGTGGTTCAAAATTACTCAGTGTTGTCCTAGGATCTTTACCTTCGTATTTGATCCCGGATTGTCGCCAATAGCGCGTTGTGTTGCTCCAGTGCGACGTTAGTTAAAATACCTACCTACCTTTGAAAAGAATCCTTTCAGGAGATTTGATTGGTTCCCTCCTTCGAATCCCGTGAGAATCTTCGAATCCAGTTCTTTTTTAATAGTAGAATTTGTTGGAAAGATTCTACTGCTTGATATGAAAACTGATTATAAGTCATGCAGGGAAGACTGCAGGTTGCAAGATGGAATTATAACGTTGTGAACCTCTTAGAGGGCTAAGAATTAAATAATGGCAAAATTTAACAAAGATGATTTATTTACAAGATATCGTTAGCAAAAATAGCATAAGCAGTAGTTAGCTAGGCATCATAAAAATGATATATTCAGTAGTTACCTACAGTAGAAAGTGCAGTAGTGAATTATCTTCAAATCAAATCTGAAGGGTTGCCAAAAGATTAACCTCTGTAAACAGCTAAATGTGTGTCGCCATTTTTTTAGGTAATTTTAATGGCAAAAAATACAAGTCTCAGAAATTATAATCAGTTTTGTAAATCATATTATCTCGTTAAATCCCTCTCGATCAAATTATTCCGTCAAATTTCTCTATACTAGATTATCTCGTTAAATCTATTACATTATCTAGATAGGATCTAACAAACTACCGAATTCCAATCATATTATCAGTGGATTTCAATTATTTACTTCATGTTTACTCTTTTTATTTGTTTAGCTATACACTCATGATTCTGTTTTGGAAAAAAACCTATAACATTGTGAATGAAGAGGTTTGACTAAACGCTACAAAAGTATTAAAAGCTAATTTGAATTTTTTTCCCTATAGGCCCGAGAAACTATATTAAAATGAAATTAATTAAACCAGTTTTGTTTGCATACAAAAATTATACTATTTAACATATTTACACTATTATGTAGTCTCTAATATTATAAAAGGAAGTGTTTGTCTGTCTGGGGTTTTTTTAAGCGGTCTGCCTCAAAATCCTGACGATTTTATGGCACTATCAGCAATGAGATTTAGCATATAGGTAGTCTAAATTTCATGCAGTTTTTGGGCCGCGGAGAATTTTAAAATTCAATCTAGAACATTTAAAAAAGAATTTAATGAAATTTAATTATTATTGTTATCTTTGGAATGGCAACCGCATTAAGATATGACAGATTCTAAATTTATTTTTTCTGTTTCCGTTTTCATTTTGCGCAGAGGAATGATTTTCCTGCAGAAGATAAAAAAAAAGTTTTAACTTTAGTTATGTAGTTCTTTTTTCTATATCCTATACCACTAGAGATTGATACTTAAAAATATTATTTTCTTTAAATAAATAATTTTTAATTTGAATACATCTTTTGAATTTTCGCAAGAGATTGTGACGTCACGCAAACTTTCTCTTTCCAAAAAAAAAAAAATAATAATAATAATAATAATAATAAAAGAAAAAAATCAGATTGCATCTTCTGCCCTTCGCGTTAAAAAAAAAGAAACAGATTACATTTCCTGTCCATTTCTATTCCGCTAATGAGAGCAAGAAATAAAAAACATATTGATTGGGATTGGTAAGTTTTTTTTCGTAAAATCGGAATCGCTAAAGATTAATTAAAAATTTCAACGGTTTTGAAATCTGCGGAAAATTTCGCATAAGATCCATACCTAAAAATATTATTTTTTATATAAATAACTTTTTAATTGAATATATCTTTCAAATTTTCATATGAGATTGTGACGTCACGGTAACTTTCCCCTTACAAAAATAAACAAATTGCATTTCGTGCCGTTCCGTTAAAAAAACAATATTACATTTCCTGTCCCATTTACACGAATGAGAGCAAGAAATAAAAAAAAAACCTATTGACTGGGATTGTTAAGTTTTTTTCGTAAAATCGGAATCGCTAAAGATAGATTAAAAATTTCAACAGATTTGAAATCTGCAGAAAATTTTACACCAGATTAATATCTTACACCACGGGCACTGGCAACGCCGAGCTAGCCACGCAGTGGCTAGTATAGTATATAGTAAAGGTTTTAATAGTAAATCTATAACGGTCACTCGTTTGCTTAAGACAATATCGTTTTCAAAGGAAATGTAATATAGATGCAACTGGCTTATCATTCTATGGTTGGCTAAATGAAATAATTCTGGACTTTTCCTGCACTGGACATAAGGCCATTGTCTGATAGAAATTTTGAAAAAGACTCTCGCATCGAGTTGTAAATTCTATATGTATTTGTGAAGTTCACTTCTTGGTCAGGAACTAATGATGCCACAATTTCGAATATTTTCTTTTTAATATTGCAATTCATTATTCCACAGATATTGATAAATAATGTATTTTGTAACCTCTCCCGACATTAGGGTTGTTGTACGACAGAACAAAATCAAATATAAGTTTTGGAGAATACTTCCACGTAGACTTTTTGTCCTGTCACAAACCTTAAAACGATCCGCAGCTTTAACACTAAAAAATCTTATCAGTCCTCAAGTCGACTTACATGAAATTTCGCTTCACAGTCCTTAAATCGATTTACACACGATTATCGTTACGAAGACCTCAGATCAATCCACACACAATTATCGCTTTTTTTATACCACAAATCGATCGACACGTGATTTTTGTTTCACGGAACTCAAACCAATCTACATATGAATATCGTTTCACAGACCTCAAATCTGTTTATAATCAACAATCGTTTGAGAGCTCTCTGACCGATCTGCATGCAATTATCGATTCATAGACCTCAAATTGCCGACCGCTTTACATGAAGTTTGTTGAAATTAAAACTGAGAACGGTGCCTTTATCTTACGCAAACTAATTTACCATTTATTCCTGTTAAGGTTGCTCGTGATAAGCAAACTTTTTTGATATTTTAAAATACAGAATAATGCATCGGCTGTCACAGCAACCCTTCACGTTCAAACTTTTCCAAAATATTTTAATTGCAATCTAAAGACAGGACCCAGCAGATCTTTTTACATGAAGCTGAGACAACGAAAAGACGATGAATTATATCATACTCTGGTGAAAGTTAATAATCGAACCCGTTTTTTCTCTCCTACCTACGAAAATGTTTTCTTGGGGTATGAAACTTCATTAACGTTTCTTTCCGGATGACTTCACTTCTCGTCTCGACCCTCGTGGAGAGTAAAGTGAAACAAATTTCTAAATAAGCCCTCGATAACAATGTTATTAATTAACTTTTTTTGTATTTTACCCCGTGACTGAAAATTTTTGTTAGATTTTCTTGCGCGCCATTGATAATTAATTTCCGCGTTCGCAAAACGGAACAGCAGAACCATCAGTAGCGCTCATCCTATGATTAATTTCATTTGTATTTTTTGAGAATGTTCATTAAATAATCATTACGTTGAAAACCACTGTAAGCTAGTTTAAAGAAGGTATATGTCTTAGTGATATACGAGGATATACAAGACTGCTTTTCATACTTGAGTGCTGCAAGCTGAGAGAGAATAGCCTGTTTTACTAGTTCTGGCTAACTAAGTAAAAACTACATGTCATTAAGTAATAAAAATATGCACAGTGAACTGGTATAATGGCTTTCTCCTTTAACATTAAGTAATTCGTTTGCTTGTTAAGGGGGTCGGGTACACAACAATCGTCACATTTTCGAAATTTTTTAAAATTATTTTAAGAAATTCTCTGTGTTTTTCTGCTGAAAATGACGTCTAAATCATGTTTCTATCTTAATTAGAACTAGAGGTATAATAATTTTTGTGGTGCGTTGTTTTGAAAATCTAACACTCTTGACAGTTGTTGTCATGGCAACAACATCTGTCTTTAAAACTTTAAATGCGTTTTTCTCCAATATACATTTTTTCAAGATTTCCTGTATTCAAATTGCTATAAGTCGGAATCCAATAAAGTTTAAGGGTTGAAATTTGGAATATATCTTCTTCAAACATTATACTTTAATTTTGATTTAGCAAATTTGAAACAAATATTTACTTTTAAAAATATACTTAAAAAAAAAGTACCTTAAAATTTTCTTTCAGATATTTTTTATTTTCTATTAAATTAATATTTTTTAAATTGCTGAATCAAAATTAAAGTTTATAAATTTGTGAATAATTTATTGCAAGAATTTTGAAAATTGATCAAGAATATTTCGAGTCTTAGCAATTTAAAAAGACCCCTCTTTCCTTCAAAATATTTTAATTTAAAATTTTAAAAAAAATTGAAAAATTTTGTGCAGTGATTTTGCTTATTAGTGAAATGGGTAATCAGTACAAAAAAAATTCAAAATTAAATTTTTTTTTCAATGTGTCCCGGATTCCCTTACGATGACTATCTTATTTATTTTCAGTCTTGATCATTTTCATTATAGCAATTTCTCGTTACTGAAACTTACATGCATGCGGTCATGTTTTTGAAAATTACGTTGAAGTTATTTTTTTTCGAAGCAATTTAAATATTTCAACACTTTTTCTAGCGATTATGCTAGGTTGAGTATATTTGGCCATGCTGCTCAACACTAGACAGACATCAAGAAATGGACATACACATGCAAGTAAAATTTTACTATCACAGAAGAGAGAAATACACCAAGGGAAGAATCGAACCTGCGCCGCCTGCAACTTGCAGGTGATGTTAGAAGAGATAGGTTGGTTGTTTAGGGTGGGTTTGGCGCAAGGGCCATATATGGTCAAGATGCCAAATAAAAGACAGACAACATAATGATGGAGGAAGACAAAGCCAGAAGCAGAAGGTTAGGCGAGGGTAAAATTGAAAGAGAGAAAAAAGAGATCATCCGGTGAAAGATCCCTAGAAAAGATCCCGGATACCTCGGGATTGTGATGCCCGTACACACCTAAAGTTGTGACACCGTGGGTGCTATTAGGTTAGGAATACAAGGTTAATATAGGTTAATAAATGTATTTGAAAATAACGTAATTTTATTTAGAGGAGGGACAGGAGGAATCCATTTTATATAAGTTCACTTTAAAATTATTTTATTCGATTCATTTCATTTGTCTATACAATCAACTAGATAGATGGTAGTTGAAAACCCATCGCAGCATAGCAACACAACTGGATATTGGCGAAGTTCCGGGATCAATCTCAAAAGGAAAGATCCGAGGACAACCACTCGTCATTTTGAACTGCAGTGAAATGACGAGGTTAACACCTGAATTGACATTATACTCTCCTAATTTTTATACCACGCCAAGGTGAGGAGTTTGAGGCTACGACAGATTCAAACTACACCCCCCCCCCCACACACACACGTGCATGACAGTCTGGTTGGTTCGAACTTAAACCCACAACAGTCTATTCAAGACGGTCCGGGATCAATCCCGAAACGTAAAATCCGAAGACAACAACTCGTCCTTTTGAGCTGCGGCGATATAACGAGGTTAACACCGGTGTGAAATGACATTATACTCTCCTAACTTCAATACCACGCCAAGGTGAAGGAATTTGAGGCCATGACAGATTCAAACTGCGCCAAAGCCCCACGTACACGACAGTCTGGTTGGTTCGAACTTGAACACACAACGAACTATTCGGTCCGTGTCTAGATGGAAGGTTCCTGGCTCGAATCCGGGTCCGGGCATGGATGTTTGTAATCGTATGGTGTAGAGGCGGTTGGTGTACCTTAATCTGTCGTGGCCGAAAGTCCTCACGTTGGGTTGGTGTGGAAGTTTGGAGAGTGGGGTGCTCAGGTGTTGCTTCGTCATGTGACCGTGGTTCAAAATTACGAGGTGTTGTCCTCGGATCTTTCCCTTAAGGGACTGATCCCGGACCGTCGTCAATAGTCCGTTGGGTTGCTCTAGTACGACTTTAACTAAAATTACCATTACGCGACGGTCCGTGATCAATCCCGAAATGAAACAATCCGAGGACAACACCTCGTAATTTTGTGCCTCGGTCAGCTCTTACCAACAGGGGTAAGTGTTGTTGGAATTTGGATGCCCCATTGCTATTGATAAATTATGCCAAATTAATGGCATAACCTGTTGATTACTTATTTATAAAAACTAAGATGGCAATTATTCCCAGATTATAAGTAAACTAATGTTTTAGGAATATAAATATTTTCCATCAAGTTAATTTAACATCCAATCATAATCTGTGGAGGCATTAGACTGGTATGGAATAAAATTCTTATTTTCCATCACTGCCTCAAGCGCAATTTAAAAACACTCAAGCAAATAAAAGAGAGAACTGGAAGCCAAGAATTCTGAGCGAAAATTTTAGCTACCCTCTCTTTGCCCATTTAATGTTCCAAGAGGTCCATTACAAACCCCCGAACGAAGTATCCGCAGATCCTTTACAAAGTAAGGCTTTGGTGCACTTAAAATGAGACTTTTCCTCTGAAAGGAAACTCCATGGAACGCAAAGGAAAGCGAGGAATTAAAAAAGAAGCTCCGAGAAAACTTCTAGCTGGTTTTAAAGAGATGGAAAAAAAGAAGAATTTGAATTTCGAGAGCCCCGAAAAGAGAAAAAAAGTAAAGTGGGAAGATAATGGATTGAGTAAATTCGAGGGGTTTTGCATAATAGGTACCAAGCGTAATCGAATTTCTCTGATTTCCTTCCTCTGTCGTTGAGAATAAGATTAATGCGAAATTTCGTTAGTATATTTGTTAGCCCTGATGGATATTAGATTGCAATAGCGAATCTTACTCATCTATTGATTGTTAAGTAACTTCATTGAGTCAGTGAGACCTGGAGTTTTCCTATAATTTTAATGTAAAACGGCGTGTTTTAATGTAACGGCGTAATGTAAACAGTGTATCGGGGTGTTATAACAGGAGTCTCTCTATCTAACCACAGAGGTGTGCTAAAACAGTTTAAAACAAAAAACAATATACACCCACATCATTTTTACGGTTCAATGTTTAATGCTTTGCAGCCAACCATAGAACTGATATGCAGTGAAGCCTACCATTACATCATATTAAGTAGACCTTAAATATAGCGCATTGATGTAGGCGTTTGAAAGGAGTGAAGGATATGTGGTGAAGCTACCTTAACTACATATCCAATAGACCTTAAATATAGCACATTGATGCAAGCCCCTTACTAGTTTGCCTTTTGAGTTGACCCCCACATACCACTTGAAGCCGGTGGGATGAGATCCAGTTACCCTTTCCTCCAATGTTCATTCTTTCCAGTGAAACTTCAGACCCAGAGGAGTGCGGACACTGGATGTACGGGGTTCACTTGAGACGGAGACACATAAAAGGCGGTGACGGGATTCTGATGGTGCACGCGATTTTACGTGTCTTTCAATATAAACCTTACTTTTCTCATATGTGTGTGCATGTGTATGTGTGTACACTACCCAACAGTAATGGACCGGATGCTAGCAGATTTGCATAAAATCCGACAACTTGTTTTGGGGTGTTTTTCGTGGGACCTTTGCATGCTGTTCCTGGTCAATTGAACGCCGACGCCTATATGAACATTTTGGACAATCGGGTTCTTCCTACGCTCTGGCAATTTGATAGAATGGACGAATGTTACTACCAGGACGACAACGCTCCATGTCACGTAGTAGCCTCTGTCAAGCAGTGGTATCAAGATATCGATGTTAAACGTCTTCTCTGGCCTGGTCAGAGTCCCGACATAACATTTGAGGGACGAGTTAGAGCGACGCTTACGGACCAGAGAACCACGTTCGAAATCTACAGCTGAGCTGGCGATATTATTGCAACGAATGGACACCAATACCCATAGCTGTGTATCAAAACCTCGTTGAAAGTTTGCCCAGAAGGGTTGCTAGTGCAATTGCAGCACGTGGGGGATAATCCCCCTATTAAAGCATGTATTATTTCCCTTATACCATCACATCTTGCTGTCATGTCCATTATTGTAGGGTAGTGTATAGAGATATTATATCCTTTATACTATCATTCGTAAGTCACTATATTATCACGTCTCAATCTTCTATAATAACTACAGTAGATACTCATCTAACACTAATGTTCTCTTAAACTGAAAGTTTCACAGATAGTGGAGGTTTATTGTTCCGAGTCCAGTGTTGCACCGGGCTCTCGCCTGTTACAGATTTACCGTTTTTGCAGCTGATTCATTACAGTTATTTTTGGATAATTTGAAAATATCTCTATTCACTACAGACAGTTTTCATACGGGTAATTAAGCAGTAGAATTTACATCGCACTGGAGCAACACAACGTTGGGACGGTTCGGGATCAGACTGGAAGGGACACCACGTAATTTCGAACCACGGTCAGTTGGCGAGGTCACACCTGAGCTGGCACGCACCCTCCAAACTTCCACACCATGTCAGCATGAGGAAAATTTTCACCCACGATTGTTTTAACGTGCACCAGCCCCCTTTGTACACGACGGTCTTTGGTCGGATTCGAACTCGCAACCCGCGCTGCGTCACATTCAAGACAGCCAGCAAGTAATGGTATTTGGTATTTTTAATCAGCGTCGTACTAGAGCAACACAACGGACTATTTACGACGGTACGGTATCAATCCCAAAGGGAAAGATCTGAGAACAACACGTAATTTTGAAACACATTTGACGACATCAGGTAATGAGCACATATACCCACGTGTAAAGTTTTACTGACACAGTAGAGAAAAATAAATCCAGGAGAAGATTCAAAGCTGCGCCGCTTACAACTCCAAAGTTGTTTGTGCAGTGGGCATACCCACTGAGCTACAACTACCTAAGATATCAAATAATATCGAAAAGCATTGAAATTTTTAAAATACTTCTGTGGAAATTATTTGAATCTTAGATGGCGCTGGCATCGTTGACGTCATGCGCCTTTCCTGCTTTCCCACACCTGCAGCTTTTGTCAGTTGAAGTTCGACTCTTGATTCGATTTCGAAAGAACCTAAGTGTTCTTAATTTGATTGATTTGATTAATCTCGATTTGCATTAATATGTATTTTTATCTATATCTGTAAATATTGTAATATAGTAATTAAACTTTAATTTAACTGAAGAATATCTTTAATCGTAATTTTTGTATAGATATAAAAAATACCACTAAACTCATTCGATATTAGAAATCCTACCATTTTGCTTCAACTTCTATTTCTTTTAAATGAAATTCCAATGATACTGTAAAATCAATATGCTCCTGAGACTACCATGCATACCATACCCTTTACTAATGAAATGCAAAATAGTGCATATAGTACAAATACCGGAATTCACCATAGATTACTTGCAAAAATATGATAAATAGTTATTTATAGAGAGGCATGTACTCTCTCTCAAAAGATTCCCCATGCAGTACACTCCAAACAAAGCTTTTTCCTACTTAACCTATTCTCTTATTTTCCTGCTATCATAGGGTACTGCCAACTTTGCCAGTGAAAATATGATAGATGATATCATCTTACTCATAAACAAAATGATATCGTTCTATTTCTTATAATGATATCAACGATATAGACCGTAAATCTATATGATGTATCATTGGTGTCCGAAGGGTTTGCATGAAACAGAGCTCAACTGGGTTAGAATGCTTACGACGCTAAGAAATATATAGAAAATGTTTTATTTGTCACGTACTTTTAGGTTTCGAGTGATGATTTTGCTCATTTCTGAAATTTATACCGGGCATTTTTGAAATCACTTAATTTCGAGTCGATTTACTATCAAATTTATAATATTCCAAGCATGTATTTTCTAATTATCGCTCATAAGAGCTTGCATATTCCCTAAGTACTTCAGATTTGATTGAATTTTAAGATAAATTAGAGTAAACACGCAGTGAATTAAAATAAACTATCACCTATTAGGCTGATATGAACTTAAGTTACTAAAAGTACACATGACGTAGTCTTTAAAAATCCAAACTAGAATTTATTCAAAAGATAAGAAATTAATTTAAGTTAAGATTAAAAGATTACATTCGACACATAGTTACATTAAAAGGTAAATCTAATAACTTGATCGAAGAGATAAAGTAAGCGGGTACGTGATCAAACAAGTGAGAATGGCAATTAAAGCGGGAATTCCTGTGCAACAGATTGCAACCGCTTTTATGTAATAGTATGGAAGATCACGTGACAAGATTTGCATAATCGTGATAAGATTTGCATAAAGTACGAATCAGATATGTTGGTTTAGTAAAATTGAGAAAAGGAAGGTTTTTCCTAACAAGATTTTTATAAAATTCAGTGATTTTCAACCGCAAGATAGCATTTTTTCTTTAATACAACGTATCATATAAATTATTTTAACGAGGCTTTTTTTAACCACTTTGGGATAAGTGTAGGTTATTACTTATGTTTAATTTTGCATGTTAATAAACGCATACCTATTTTTCTGGTCGGATCGGATAGCATATCATATATTTTAGTGTGCCGTATTATTATAGTAATAAGTTTATGCCACATGAGATAAAAAGTTTCAAAATCGCTGATGAAATTTATAGTATCTGAAGGTAAGTGTACCGGTAATATAGACATTTTAAGAGAAATTTTCAACATTAGAGAGAATCACATTATTAATTTTGATGGGGGACCCTACAAACTGATTTAGTTAGATAGTTAATTGATTTTATTTGTTATAAAATTTTTTTAATTCTGATAGTTGATATTGCATCATTAATAGACACTTGAAATCTTCAACTATCCAGTATTAGACACTCATTTGTACCAGTAATAGACAGGGAATTGGAAAATTGGACATATTTATTAGAAAAACTATAGCAACTATATACACTACCCTACAATAAAGGACCAGACATCCGCGGATTTGCATAAACTCCGACTACTTATTTTGGGGGTGGTTTTCGTGGTATGGCTTGGGACCTTTGCATGTTGTTTCTGGTAAATTGAACTACGACGCCTACATGAATTTTGGACAATCAGGATCTTCCTACGCTCTGGCAATTGTATGTATTGGACGAATATTACTTCCAGAACGACAACGCTCCGTGACACGTTGCAGCCTCTGTCGAGCAGTGGTATCGAAATATGGATTTAAAACATCTTCCCTGGCCTGCTCATAGTCCCGACCTAAACCACATAGAACATTTGTGGGATGCGCTAGAGCGACGCTTACGGACCAGGGAACCACGTCCGAAATCTACAGCTGAGCTGGCGACATTCTTGCAGCAGAAATGAATACAAATACCCTTAGCTGTGTATCAAAACCTTGTTTAAAGTGTGACCATCGTCTGACCGTGGTTCGAAATTACGAGGTGTTGTCCTCGGATATTTCCCTTAAGAGATTGATCCCGGACCATGTGTTGCTGTAGTACGACGTTAATTACCAAATTACCAACAATCACGTGACCTTCGTTATGAGATGTTTGAATCGAGCTATCGGGAATACGAATATGAAGCTGCACGTGCATACTCAGTCGATCTCATTAGAAGGTCAATTTCGTCGCTTCCGTGGCGTTAGCTATGGCAGTTCATCTTTTCCTTTACTTCAAAGAGTGTTTCGTTTTCTAAGGTCTGAAGATCCATTAAACTACAATAATGGTCCGGACAGCAAGATGTGATGGTATAAGGGAATAATACATGCTTTAATAAGGGGATGGTCCCCCACCTGCTGCAATTACACTAGCAACCCTTCCTGGCATACTTTCAACAAGGTTTTCATACACATCTATGGGTATTTGTGTCCATTCCTGCTACAACAATGCCGACAGCTCAGCTGTAGATTTCGGACGGGGTTCCCTGGTCCGTAAGCGTCGCTGTAACTCGTCTCACAAATGTTCTATGGGGTTTAGGTTGGGACACTGAGCAGGCCAGGGAAGAGCTTTTACATTCATACCTTGATACCACTGCTTGACAAAGGCTGCAACATTACATGGCGCATTGTCGTTCTGGAAGTAACATTCGTCCATTCCATGGAATTGCCAGAGCGTAGGAAGAACCTGATTGTCCAAAATGTTCATGTAGGCGTCGTCGTTCAATTGACCAGGTACAACATGCAAAGGTGCCACGAAAAACACCCAAAAACAAGTGGTCGTATTGTATGCAAATCTGCTAGCATCCGGTTCATTATTGTAGGGTAGTGTATATCTATTGAAGATTTTCACCACGGAAAGGAAATAATGTTTTCGAGCTGAGTAGTGTCTATGAATGAATTGAGAAGTTCAAAATGTTTCACTCAAGTGTTAGACATAAAGTAGCCGACCAACCGGTATAGTGGTTAAGGTGTTAGCCTCTAGATAGGAAGGTTCCTGGTTCGAATCCGGGTCCGGGCATGAATGTTTGTAAGCGTATGGTGTAGAGGCGGCTGGTACACCTTAAATCTGTCGTGGCCGAAAGTCCTCACGTTGGGTTGGTGTGGAAGTTTGGAGAGTGGGGTGCTAGCTCAAGTGTTGCTTCGTCATCTGACCGTGGTTCAAAATTATGAAGTGTTGTCCTCGGATCTTTCCTTTAAGGTACCGTCGTCAATAGCCCGTTGTGTTGCTCTAGTACTACGTTAACTAAAAAATACCAATTACCATATATACTACCGTCTGCTAACACAACTGACAACACTGATTAATTGTGTACTCAAATGACCACGAGCCACGAACTGAATATGTGTCTCTCTCTGCTTCACAGAAAAACCCTTATTGAAGGGCAAAGCTTGTGAAACGATAGAACAGGTGTGTTGAAAAGCAAGGGGATGATGTTGAAACACACGTGAGATGTGTATTTGAAATGAAATAAATTTATAGCTGTATTGATGATTATTATTGACACTTTCGTATATTACTTCTATGGGATAGGTTGGATTTTTTTTGGCACAAGTGTCATATTTGGGCAAGCTGGGTCAAACAACGGCTAGTACAGTAACAAACACACAAAAAACGGCTTAACTGACACGTGAAAGACACACTTAGGGTAGAACTCGTGCCGCCTACAACTCGCAAGTTGCTAGAGCAGCAGACAAATCCACTGGTCAACCCTCAATAAAAAACAGCTATAGGACTTTGTACAACGGGTAGGTAGTAGAGTTAACGTCGCACTGGTGCAACATAACGGGCTTTTGACAACGATCCGGGATTCATCCCGAAGGGAAAAATCTTCAGGACACCACCTCATATTTGAAATGACGATGTTCACAGCTGAGCTGGCACCCCACTCTCCAAACCCCACCAGAGTACATTGTAGGCCACGACAGGTTCAACGTGCCCCAGCCCCCGCGCGCACCAGCTTTTTACTTGACCAAGCAACATCAAGTTAAGAGACCTCGTACTCAAGGAATGCTTCACTGACACAAGAAAAATAAATTCACCCTGAGAGGAATCAAGCCTGCGCGCCGATTACATCTGGCAAGTTGCTTGCTCAGCGGACGATCCCACTTAGCCTTTCATAGGATAGCGAAAAAGATCTTTAATAAATGCTCATTTCATCAACTCCATTCGGTATCCCCGACGTGCATGAAGCCAGTCGCCGATATGTCCATTGAGTTAAGCAGCACTCTCGATTCAGAGTGCGGCCTAATTCGCGTGACCTAGAAAGTGGATTTCCCAGGAGGTCAGGCCGTTCCCTACGCGCAAATCGAAAACCGATCTTCTTTGCTTCTCTTCCCGAATCAGTCTCGTTACGAGCGGAACTCCGGATAAGATAAATAAAGAACTGTAAGGCTATTGGTTGAGCGTACCAACAGAATTTGCACTCTCTAAAGATCCGAGTGATTCGAATTTTCTTGCATAGGAGAGTGGGAGATAGTTTGTAAGGTGAGTTTACTCTGAGCTGTGTAGGGTGAGAGGGCGGATCGGGGAATGTACGCTTTGGGTGATTATTTCTTTAAACCCTCTGAGATTCTCTGGATTTCCGAAGGGTGTAGTGTTGCTTTTGCCGCACAACACGCTGAAGTAATAAATAACCACTTCTAGAGCATCTATGAATTTTTTCCCGTTAGAAAAATATTATAGGTCCCTTATCCTATTATATCCCTTAGAATAGGATCTTTCTTTACAGTGATTCTATTGGTCCTTTTCTTGGAATAGAATACTTTGTAACGATCCTTTTCACCCATTCTGTGGAATAGGATACTTTGAAAGGATTCTATTGGTGCTTTTCTTAGAATAGAATACTTTAGAACGATCCTTTTCACCTATTCTGTGGAATAGGATACTTTGGAAATATTATGTTGGTGCTTTTCTTAGAATAGAATATTTTGAAACGATTCCATTGGTCCTTTTCTTAGAATATAATATTTTGTAACGATTCTAGTGGTCCTTTTCTTGAAATAGAATACTTTGGAACGATTCTATTGACCCATTCTGTGGAATAGAATGCTTTTGAATGATTCAATTCGTGTTTTTCTTGAAATATGATACTTTGGATCGATTATATTTGTCCCTTTCTTAAAATAGAATACTTTGGAACTATTCTATTGACCCATTCTACGGAATAGAATGCTTTGGAACGATTCTATTGTTATTTGTCTTGAACTAGGATAATTTGCAACGATTCTATTGGTGTTTTTCTTGAAATAGAATTATTTGTATCCTTTCTATTTGTCCTTTTCTTGGAATAATTTCCTGGAACGATTCTTTTGACCCAGTCTGTGGAATAAAATGCTTTGGAAAGACGGCTCTTTTCTTGGAATGGTATACTTTGGAACGATTCTATCGACCCATTCTGTGGAATAGAATACTTTGGAAATATTCTAATGGTTCTTTTTTCATACATTATAATTCTTTATAAAGATACTGAAGTCAAGCAGGGAAGACTGCGGTGTGCAAGGTGGAATTATGCCTGTGAACCGTTAAGATGGTTAACTACCGTTAAAGGTACAATAACCCTTTGATAAATCGAGCTTTTTGGAGGATAAGTAATTACAACGATATATCAAGGGAAGCGATATGTCAAGGGTCGAAGAAAAGTTGCTTATGAAAAAATCACACATAAATTAAAATACATTAATTTATTTAATATTTTCTATCAAAAATATTCTGGAATTATACAAGTGAACTTTTTGATGGATTCACGCGCATATATCCCTTCTGCAATTTTATAACACGTTCTTACCTTCTCAACCTATAAAACGCCCTAGGACTCTTTCATTCGTTAGACAGGATATTTTTCTCATTGAGTGTGTTGTATTAAAGATTCAATAGATTCTTACAACCTTTAGAAAGGTTCAATTGGTCCTTTTCCTTGGAATAGAAACTCTTGAAAGTATTATATTCCAAGTAAAAGAACCAATCTCTTGGAAAGACTAAATTGGTAATTTCTTAAAATAGAAAATCGTTTTATATGATTCGATTGTTCAGTTCCTCAAAATTATTTGAAAAGTTTCTATTGCTCCTTATCAAAGAATAAAGTCCCTTGGAAAGATTCTACTGTTCCTTTCTTTAGAATAGAACCGTTTGGAATTATTCTACTGCTCCTTTCCATGGAAGTGAATCCTATGGAAAGATCCCTTCACCCTTTCCTTAGAATAAAGCCCTTCTATTGTTCCTTTCCTTAGAATAAAAGCTATTGGAAATATTTTATTGAAACTTTTCTTGGAACAGAATTCAATGAACAGATTCTATTGGTGACGACGATCAAAACTGATTAGAAGTCATTCAGGGAAAACAACGGGTGGCAAGGTGTAATTACCCGTGTAATCCCCTTAGTGGGTTAACTATTAGATTAATTAACTTCATTTCAACGCTTTCAGTAACTATACGAATTAAATCACCTTACATCCTTGATTTTCTGAGAAAGCGCCTTCCTAAACTCTTAAGGCTATAGTTTCGAAGAATATTTGGCGAAAGAAAACAAATCCCTTTGGATTGAAGTGGAAATCTTCACAAACCTTTGTTTGACGAAGCTTTCTTTCGCTACCGTTCAATTACCCATATTCGGGCTTTGTACCGCTCTTTGACAAATGAGTAATGTCCTCTTCTCTAAGTCCGAGTCTCAAGCAAAAGAACGCAGCACCAAGTGTCTTCGTTGACGGAATAAGCTTCCCGGAATCTGTTGCTTTTCAAGAGACATTGGAAGCAGTTTTAATTAATTGTTATTCACTCCCCATTGAGCTGCTCGAAAACCTTTCCATGAGGAATGTTGAGATAATTGAGTTGCAACGAATAGACCGAAAGCTTATCCTGTGTCAAAGTAACGGTGAACTTGTTTGTACTGCAACTGCTTTTGTTTAAACCACGAAATAAAACCTGTTGTAAGGCTCTTGTTCAATTAAGGATTGGAATTATTTGCGAGGTAATTTCATTCGCTTTAGTTTAATCAAATGTAAGTTAATACAAATTTTCGCGTTACGAGTTTCACCCTCAAGAGCAAATTTGCTTTAGAAAGATTTTATTGGTCTTATAACAAAATCATTTAATGAGTTTCCATTCGTCCTTTGCTTAGAATATAGTCCTTTGGAAAGATATTGTTGGTAATTTCCTTTGAATAATCAATTGATGGGATTTTATTGTCGCTTTCCTTAGAACAGAGGGACGGCAATGGTAGCTCATTTGGAAGAGCAGCGGATTAGCAACCGGAGTGTTGCGAGTTCGATGCTAACAAGAACCGTCGTGTATACGGGGGTGGTGTATGTCAAATCTGTCGTGGTCTCAAATATCCTCACGATATCATGATGTAGAAGTTTGAATAGTAGGGTGCCAGCTTTGGGTGTTGAGATCGGCATCTGACCGTGGTTCAGGATGACGTTTTACCTCCGATCGTTCCCTTTCGGATGGATCCCAGACCGTCTTCAATAGCCAGTTGTGTTGCTCCAGTGGGAATTATCTACCTACCTATTATAAAATTTTTTGCAATACAATCCATATCTGATACACTGCATAGTGAAAGTTTGGAGGTCGTAACTGAGCTATTAAAAGAGTCTCTTATCGGTCAATTTACTTAATAGCAAACTACGCATCGTTACCATGCAAGTACAAGAAAATTGAAACTCCTCGTCGTATAGCTGACAAAAAACAACTTTGACTCGAATATTTACACGAATTTATGTTTAATTATATTTCTGTGCTATCTTACATTTCCATCGAAATCTAATGGTCTCGTGTAACATACATATCTTTCTAGAAGCTCAGAGAAATAATTGGTGAAAATAATCCGATGATATTACATAACTAATCCACGTGTTTTTCGTAATTCTAAAGTTACCCATTTCAAGAGAATAACTACCTAATTATTAGGCAAATGTGGGAGGACCAGAACTCACGAAACGGGAAAAAAAGTAACTTTATTTAAATTAGAAAATAATCACGAAAGATAAAACTGAGATTGAAATATATTTTCTGTTAAGAGTCTTTCTTTTTAATTACTAAGGTTTGAATTTCCAAAAAGTATTACGGTAATGGGCAGCTATTGAAGAGATTTAATTGAAGTTGAGGATATGATTACTTCAGAAGAGATAGAGGATTATTTAATTATATTTCGTGTTGGGTTACCACGGTCAGAGTTAGATTTACCTAAATTCTTCGAGACATTTCCTTTTTACCAGGTAGATAGGTATTTTAATTAACGTCGCATTGTAGTACCACAACGGGCTATTGGTGACGATCCAGGATCAATCAACAAGGGAAAGATCCAAACACAACATGAATTTTAGCCAGTGTCAGATGACGAGGTCAATACCTGAGATGGCACCCCACTCTCCAAACATCCACACCACGCAAAGGGGGAAGGAAATCCGTACCGTTATCATATGGTTCATACCTGTCAAGGAACACGTCTCTAACACCGTGCATCAAGAAATACAGAAGTATTTCACTGTAACAGCTAAAATATTTATCAATACTCCGACACAATATTCAGTTTCCTTTCAATAGAACCAAAAGAAGTCTTACAGGATGTATATAAACGAAGTTCTCAGAAACCGTTACTTTCATCATCGCATAAAAGAATCTTGTCTTTTTCCTACACGCTTCACTTCTCCTTCGTCACATCCACAAAATATATTCCTACATCTAAAAGATGCACGGAAATACTAGCGTAAACATTTACGCGAAAAAATAAACTTATTTATGAATGCAATCCTAACTTCTTTTCACCGTTCAAATGGACACTCCGCGTGTTGTTTAGTCATGCGCGAATATCCTACTTCTATTGTCAACTTCTCTCTTAATTATATCTCGGAGGTATACATTCAAATAAAAGCTCCGTCTTTCTTTCGGTGCGTAATTGAATAAATACAGTCACAATATTTTACTCCATTAGATTACGATTTCCAATAGAGCAGCGAAGGCTCCAATTCGCTTTGGGAGTAAATCTTCGTAGGCTCGGTAGTGAGATTACTTATAAATTATTCAGATAACAGTTTGCAAAGCACACCCGACGAAGTTAGATGCGATAGCATCAAACGTCGAGCCAGAAAGTAGAGATCGAATGTTTACTTTTTCGAACATCGTGCCGTTTAAGATAAACATTTCTTCTTCCCTTTCATCGTGTAGTGTTGGTTCTAGGTCAATATTTTCGGTGTACAAAGTTTACTTTCTCTATTTTCCTATCTTTTTAGGCAGCAATTATTCCATTGTATGATACTGTAGTCGTTTATTTCGCAATTATATTATAACTAGGGCAACTTTTTGCAACAAATGCAACTTTTTTCCACATGTTCTACGCTGCATGTAAAGTGCTAAAACCAAAAGTCCTCCTACATGTGGTGTATTATAAGTGAGTTATAACCGCAACATAAATGCAACCAACCTGCAATTTTATAAAATTTAGCTTAAAATTAATTTATATGAAATTACTATTTAATTTTTTGCCCTCTGAACCAACTCTTCGATCACGTGTGTCTGATCTTGCGTACACCGAAGTATTGCGGATCGTACAAGAAGTTCATGGAAAGAAGCTGTTCGTCCTAACAAGCGAAAGTGAAATTGCAAGAAGTATTTTTAACACATTGGTTTTCACTCTTGATAATGCAGAGGAAATTTGTGTTATCGACTGCAGAGTTTGCGAAGTGAGTGTCGATCATCAATATGTTGTTCGCCTTGTAGATATGACGTTTTAAAATCTCTGAATGATGAGCGAAAGGATTTGGCGCTTCTGCTATCCAATACAGCACATTATATGAATGCGGCTGGCGCAGTTTTTCAATGTTGAAGAAATCACTGGCCAAAGATCGGCCATTCAACGCTCTTCTGTGTTTAAAAATGTATTATAATACTATTATACACGACTAAAATTGTCAATATATTTTGAATTTTTTCATATTTTATGAATAATTTATTTAATAATTTAGTGTATCAAAAGTAGTAAAAATACAACTTTATTTCCATAAATGCAACTTTAGGGAATGATAAATTCAACTTTAGCGAATGATAAATGCAACTTTTCCTATTTTTTCTGCAACAAAAAAATTACCCTAGTAATTATAATTTTTACAAACTTATTAATATATATTTTAAATACTTATAGCACAATGCTATTGTTTAATAACACTAATCATAAAAATATCATTAAAACTTTTTTATACCACATTTAAAAAAAGGTCTCAAACGTGTTCGAATACCTTAAACCAATTCGGAAAAAAAAATTTGAACAAATTTGAAGATGAAAGTTGAGGTTCATCGCAAGTCATCGAAGCCATTCAAAAATTGAAGAAAATTAACCCACACGTCAGGAAAAAGCATAATCCCCTAAGACAGACGACCTCGAATAAACTTAATGAACGCTTTCTTAATGGGACATCAAAACGTCGTTTTTCCTCCCTCGTGGCAAATCCAGCTAAGTGTCAGAACTTTGAGTGAAACTCGGAATTTAGGATCGCACCGATACTGTAAACAAACAACACCCAGGAGTGATGGACACCGAATTTAATTTCGTCCTGGGGGTCGAGCTGACAGCAGAGATATTGCCTTCCCGCTCACTGCAACCGTCAGCTGTAGGGATGCGTGCCGCGATGCGATAGAGGGTGGCTTAACCTCGCCAATAAACCAGCACGGGTGGAGGGAAGATTTGGGAGCTGAGCGATGAACAAAAACAACTTGTTGATAAGAGTCATCTTCTGTGTTAGAGACTGAGGGCGAAGTAAAAATTTTAATGGAAATTCCGGAGATGGGGTGATGCAAACGATAAAGGCCGTGGGGGGGGGGGGGGTTCTAATGTACTCGACAGCTTCGAAGCTATGAAATCATCCGGTGTCAGTCATGTTCGAGAACCGAGCTGTGAGAGGTGAAAGTGCATCTGAAAATCCAATTTGTTTTTAATCTTCTAAGGGTCGCCCGGTTGGTTGAGTAGAGAATTAGCAACAGGTGGGTTGCTAGTTCGAAACTCGATCCAATCAAAACCGTCGAGTACGTCAGGGCTGGTGAAAAAGGTTGAAAATCGCTGATCTATATAATCCTTTTCGGATTTACTAATAAGTATTTAACAGTTCTATGCAATACAGTTCATTATTGTTCAGAGAGGCCGAGGTAGTTGAAATAGTTGTGGATTAGCAACCGGATTTGCGAGTTCGAACCTCGATCCAGTCAAAGACCGTCGTGTACGTGGGGGAGGGTGCACGTTAAATCTATCGGGGTCTCAGATATATTCACGTTGTCGTGGTGTAGAAGTCTGGAAAGTGAGGTGCCAGCTCAGGTGTTATTCTCGTATCACCCGTGGTTCAAAATGACGGGGTGTTGTCTTCGGAATCTTTCTTTTGGGATTGGTCCACGATCGTCATCAATAGACCACTATATTGCTCCAGTGTGACGGTAATTCAAATACCTAACTCTTGAGTGTCTTCTCTGAGTACCTTCTCTGAGTGTCAGAAGATTTTCGAGCAGTGTAATATTGTGTTTCCCACCACGTAATGAGTAAATAGACGATATAGATTGGTTGGAAGAATCCTATTAGATTTTATGGGTCAGCAAGATCGAAAATGATTAACAGTCATGCAGGAAAAACTGCAAGTCATCGCAGGAGGGATATATCGGAATCACCACGCTTAAGGCACCAATCAATCAAATTGAAATTTCTACAAAAACACGTTCAAAGTTTCGATACTTTGGGAAATATCGAGTTACGACTAAAAAGTTGTTTTTTCATAAAAATTGGCATTTCAAGTCATAGCAAGAGGATTCGTGATCTTATACTGCCCTGGAGAAAGTATAACGTTGGGCGAAAAATCGCACAAGTATGGAAAACTACTGCGATTTCAAACTATGCAAATGTTTTTCGACTTAATTAATGCTATCGAATAATAAATTAAAATATATTTGTAGAAAAAAACCTAATATTAATGTTTATTGTGTTACGTAAAAATTATAAAAATAGGTGGGTAGCAGCTTGGAAAAAAGTATAAAGTCGTCTGCTGATTACATCATCTGAAATATTAAATAAACTGTGAAAGCATTTATCTTCGATTCTTGAAACGAATACCAGTTTTGTGAATACACAATTGTTTTATTCTCGTGTGTTTTAACACAATGCCGAGGATTGCCCCTATCAGAAACTGAACAAGTCAAAATATTAGCTTTTAAAGATGCTGGTTACAATGGTGCTGAAATTGCGCAAAAAATTGGAAAACCGAAGGCTGTAGCTAACCCTTTTCTCATTAATCCTGGTAGCTATGGCACAAAAGAGCGAACAAGAAGGCTAAAGATAATTTCCTCGAGGTAAGAGAGGCAGATCTATAGGATGTCCTGCAAGCAAAAAATGAATTCCTCACAAATTAAAGATGAGATTCAGTTGTCCTGTACCAGCCGAACAATAAGAAATTCACTGCATAGAAATCCTTACGTTGTGTACCAGAAGTTAAAAGGAAAATCTCAACTTTCTAAGCGGCATATTGATTTACGTTCAAAGTTTGTCCGGAAACATTTAACGTCTGGAACCAACTGGATTGATGTGGTGTTTTCGGACGAAAAAAAAAGTTTAATTTAGATGGTCCAGACGAATTTAAGTTTTACTGGTATGATCTGGTGTAAAGAACACCATCTTTTTTTATAACCCCAATTCGGAGGGGATCTGTCATGGTTTAAGCCGCACTTGCAGCCGGTGCTTCAGCTCAAATTGTTTTTGCCGATGACAAAATTAATTCAGTGTTATACCAGTATATGCTGGCAGATAACTTGTTGCCGGTTGCTCTACTGATTACATCAGGCGATTGGACATTTCAATAAGACGATGCATCTGTGCATGCTTGGTGGTCCACAAAATCCTGGATAAAGGCGAACGCGGTAAAAACTCTTCAATGGCCATCTCGTGGTCCCGACTTAATCCAATGAAAAACCTTTGTGGAATTCTAGCTCGAAATGTTAACAGGAATGGACGACAATACAACAGCAAATCTGATCTAAAAACCACATTTAAAAATTCGTGGAACATTGTACCGAACACCTTCCAAGCTCTGTCTCGTTCTATGAACCGACGATTAATACAAGTAATAGAAAAAAAAGGTTCTCGCATCACTTACTAAAGAATAAATCATATCGATTCTATAGTTTATTCCAACTTCAACTGCATGGTAATTTCTTATAAAATTTTACATAGTGTAACTAAACTTAATAATAAACTTAAATGTATTTTTGCCGTGATTTCCTTATATATCATGAAGTATCCTTACATTTCATAAAAATATGATATATATTACTTGTCTTTAGTCATATTTTTTGCGACGTTATACTTTTTTTCCACGACTGTAGTATAAAACATGAAATGGTGACTCAAAAAATGCATTTCTGTGAAAATCGCCCAAATGCTGATTCGTGCCTTTAGTGGGGTGGTAACGACATGGGTGAGCGTCCCTCAAAGAATTAAGAATCCGGAATGATTCGCCAAAGATGACATTTCTTATTATAATTTATTGTCTTCAAGCGGATATTAAAAACAAAACGGTTTTTAAATTTTGAAATCATTTTCATTTTTAAACAAAAATCTGTAAGTAGTTTTCACAGAAAACAACTTTAAACAAAAATCTGTAAGTAGTTTTCACAGAAAGCAACTTTAAACAAAAATATGTAAGTAGTTTTCACAGAAAGCAACTTTAAACAAAAACCTGTTAGTAATTTTCACAGAAAGCAATTTTAAACAAAAATCTGTAAGTAGTTTTCACAGAAAGTAATTTTAAACAAAAATTTGTAAGTAGTTTTCACAGAAAGCAACTTTAATGTAAAAATATTAATATAGTAGCAGAAATACCCGGCTTTGCTCGGGTTGAATTAATAATATGTTGATTGAAAAGTCATCATCAATTCTTTTTCATAAAAGAATGTTAGCATCATTTAAGTGTACGGGGAAAAAAATGTAATACCAATTTAACTTCTCCGTCGCTTTTACAATTTACTTCGGACACAAATATGCATATATGCTGTATCCAACGATATTATCCATTTCATATTCGTCACACTTCTGCTGAAGTTGATTTTAAGTTTTCGAGTGACTACGAATATTCCCGTGCATTCAATTTCAGTAAAAATGACGAATTTTCGGTGGATTGTCTTGCATTTTCTTTTCCTATGAATATGTTTTCATTGTGCCATTCTTTCATCTAGTAAGCGATATTTTCGAATTTCATCATCAATATGAGAAGATAGTAAATTAAATTGTTACAGCATTTGTTACTAATTTAATATGAAGCAAATGCACTTTTCCTGAAAATTCCATTCAGTGACATGTGGAATAACAGAGATTTTGTTTGAAATACATGTCATCAGAGTAGACAAATCAAACCCAATCGATAACAATTTTTTAATAAACAGAAGGTTGATTTTACAGCCCTTTTACAAAAAGAAATACACTTTCAACGAACGATTCACATGCATATAAGTTGCGTAAGAACAGCTTCAATAAATAGTGTAAGCAACCTTGACTTTCTTTCTCATAAGACATAAAATTTCAATTTTTCAAAATTACTTAGTGTGATATTATTCCAAGATCAACTAAGTCTTGTTAAAAATTCCCGTTTCTCCAACACACATACAGTTTTAAAATGAATCCTTATGGTCCTTTTTATGATCAGAAATTTGGTTCCTAATCAAAATATATAATGACTTACGTTTTTTGTAGAATAAAAATTTATTTTAACACCTTTCGCCATCTTTATATTTTCTACAACTTACTTTGGACACAAATCCTACACATGCATATCCATTCATGTAATACATTTCACATACATCGCACAATTGCTGTATGACAAAGCTACAAAAAGACGAAAGGTGATACTAAGGTTACTACTATAAAAGACGATTTATAGGAAGATTTGGAATACCCTTTCTTAAGTTCTTTTCATGTGCAACTCAATTCATTAAAATTACGATTTACGGCGAGTGCTCTCGCACTCATAGTCAACAAAACAATATTTTTTTACTTGTGGCACTCTTGCCTCCGGTATGCGACATTGTGAAATTTTGCAATCTTCTCCTGGCATTATTACAACGAATTTTTTAATGTTGGAAAAAGTTCCAGTTTGGATTTTTAAACATTTTTATTCTTTCAATAACGGCATTATTCTTTAAATAACGGCATTATTCTTTAAATAACGGCATTATTCTTTAAATAACGGCATTATTATTTAAATAACGGCATTATTATTTAAATAATGGCATAACTACACTTAAAATTTACTGAAAATTTATACTGACTTACCTAACATTTTTAAGTCTAATACTTTGTGGTGCTGTTGCGTGTGATGAGACGGAAAACACATTTATTAAAGTAATAAATATTTAAAACAGAAAACAGTGAAATAGAACAAAATAAAAGATGTCAGAAAAATTGTTCTAACGATATTAATTTGTGATTCATTTTTATCTCTTGATCTCGCACAGTTGCCACAATTTACAACTAAAAGTGCACAAAATTTAGAAATGTGAAATTAATTCAGAGCGAAAGAAACAGAAAAAATATCTCTGCTCGCGCGATCTTGTTCATTCTCGTTTCGTTGAAAAATATCGTCTGTCTCAAATATTCCGAAATCGTTTTCATTGCGCAAAGAACAAAAATAAGACTCGAAATAAATGAAGTATCAGAGCTGAAATTCCATTAAAAAATATAATTTTTTGAAGAATAATTACTTTTTCAGCAGTACTGGTAAAGCAATCTTAGTAATCGTAATATTCAATAGACATTCCAATTTTTCCAAAACTACCAAATTATGGTTGATTTAAGTATACTTACTCAGGTGTTTTAGCATGAAACTCATCTAAATATAACAATAAAGAAATGTTTAATAGTGTATTCACTACACTAATAAATAATGTATAAAATAAAATACACTGCAATCAAATATCTGGAATACAATTCATGTGTTGCCTACACAAACACACAAACACAAAATCGAGCATAGAACAGAAAGACGGACAGACAGACTTTCGCAACCAATTCCAGTCTCTAAATGAAGATAAGTACTCACTGTATGCAAATTTCCATGAAAATATCTTAAACCGCGTGGACGTGTATAGGGCACAACATACAGACAGACAGACACCAAACGAGAAAACGGCGGATTCGGCATCAGAAGGGTCCAAAACGGATAGAAAACTTGAAATGGGTCGAAAATATTGAATGTACAAACAAACACTCCATTCTTATTTATATAGATTTCTTTAATATATTTCTTTCCCAATTCAAAGGCCGAGATTTTATTCCATTCATTTTAAGAACATTTAGAAACCTTAATTGGCATGCAACTCCCTCAGAGGAATTAGAAGGCTATCGAAACTAATTTTTTATCACATTCCATATCATGGTCACAGTTCGAACGTGCATATCTATATAAATAAGAATGGAGTGTTTGTTTGTACATTCAATATTTTCGACCCATTTCAAGTTTTCTATCCGTTTTGGACCCTTCTGATGCCGAATCCGCCTTTTTCTCGTTTGGTGTCTGTCTGTCCGTCTGTCTGTCTGTCTGTCTGTATGTTGTGCCCTATACACGTCCACGCGGTTTAAGATATTTTCATGAAAATTTGCATACAGTAAATACTTATCTTAATTTAGTGAGTGGCATTGGTTGCGAAAGTCTGTCTGTCCGTCTTTCTGTTCTATGCTCGATTTTGTGTTTGTGTGTTTGTGTAGACATCACATGAATTCTTTTCCAGATATTTGATTGCATTGTATTTAATTTTATATATTATCTATTAGTTTAGTGAATGCAATATTAAACATTTCTTAATTGTTATGTTTAGTTGAGTTTCATGCTAAAACCCCTGAGTAAGTATACTTAAATCAACCATAATTTGATAGTTTTGGAAAAATTGGAATGTCTATTGAATATTACGATTACTTCGATTGCTTTACCAGTACTGTGCTAAAAAAGTAATTATTCTTCAAAAAAAAAATTTTTTTCTTTGGAATTTCATCTCTGATACTTCATTTTTTTCGAGTCTTATTTTTATTCTTTGCTCAATGAAAACGATTTCCGAATATTTGGGACAGACGATATTTTTCAATGAAAAGAGAATGAACAAGATCGCGCGAGCAGTGATATTTTTTCTGGTTCTTTCGCTCTGAATAAATTTCACATTTCTAAACTTTGTACACTTTTAGTTGTAAGTTGTGGCAACTGTGCGAGATCAAGAGATAAAATTGAATCACAAATTAATATATTTAGAACAATTTTTCCGACATCTTTTATTTTGTTCTATTTTACTGTTTTCTGTTTTAAATATTTATTATTTTAATAAATGTGTTTTCCTTCTCATCACACGCAACAGCACCACAAAGTATTAGACTTAAAAATGTTAGGTAAGTCAGTATAAATTTTCAGTAAATTTTAAGTGTAGTTATACCATTATTGAAAGAATAATACCGTTATTTAAAGAATAATGCCGTTATTTAAAGAATAATACCGTAATTTAAAGAATAATGCCGTTATTGAAAGAATAATAATGTTTAAAAATCCAAACTAGAACTTTTTCCAACATTAAAAAATTTGTTGTGATAATGACAGGAGAAGATTGCAAAATTTCACAATGTCGCATACCGGAGGCAAGAGTGCCACAAGTAAAAAAATATTGTTTTGTTGACTATGAGTGCGAGAGCACTCGCCGTAAATCGTAATTTTAATTAATTGAGTTGAACATGAAAAGAACTTAAGAAAGGGAATTCCAAATCTCCCTCAAAATCGTCTTTTATAGTAGTAACCTTAGTATCACCTTTCGTCTTTTTGTAGCTTTGTCATACAGCAATTGTGCGATGTATGTGAAATGTATTACGTGAATGGATATGCATGTGTAGGATTTGTGTCCAAAGTAAGTTGTAGAAAATATAAAGATGGCGAAAGGTGTTAAAATAAATTTGTATTCTACAAAAAACGTAAGTCATTATATATTTTGATTATCTCTTCAATCTAGAGTAAACCAATTCAAACCGAGTAAGGTCGGGTATTTTGCTAGTTTAAAGATATATTTACAAATACTATGGTTTGTACTTTCTTCGTAAATATAACATCAATCTATATAAATAAGAATGGAGTGTTTGTTTGTACATTCAATATTTTCGACCCATTTCAAGTTTTCTATCCGTTTTGGACCCTTCTGATGCCGAATCCGCCTTTTTCTCGTTTGGTGTCTGTCTGTCTGTATGTTGTGCCCTATACACGTCCACGCGGTTTAAGATATTTTCATGGAAATTTGCATACAGTGAGTACTTATCTTGATTTAGTGAGTGGAATTGGTTGCGAAAGTCTGTCTGTCCGTCTTTCTGTTCTATGTTCGATTTTGTGTTTGTGTGTTTGTGTAGCCATCAGATGAATTGTATTCCAGATATTTGATTGCAGTGTATTTTATTTTATACACTATCTATTAATATAGTGAATGCAATATTAAACATATCTTTATTGTTATATTTAGATGAGTTTCATGCTAAAACACCTGAGTAAGTATACTTAAATCAACCATAATTTGGTAGTTTTGGAAAAATTGGAATGTCTATTGAATATTACGATTACTTCGATTGTTTTACCAGTACTGCTAAAAAAGTAATTATTCTTCAAAAAATTATATTTTTTAATGAAATTTCAGCTCTGATACTTCATTTATTTCGAGTCTTATTTTTGTTCTTAGCGCAATGAAAACTATTTCGGAATATTTGAGACAGACGATATTTTTCAAGGAAACGAGAATGAACAAGATCGCGTGAGCAGTGGTATTTTCTGTTTCTTTCGCTCTGAATTAATTTCACATTTCTAAATTTTGTGCACATTTAGTTGTAAATTGTGGCAACTGTGCGAGATCAAGAGATAAAAATGAATCACAAATTAATATCTTTAGAACAATTTTTCCGACATCTTTTATTTTGTTCTATTTTACTGTTTTCTGTTTTAAATATTTATTATTTGTAATAAATGTGTTTTCCTTCTCATCACACCCAACAGCACAACAAAGTATTCGACTTGAAAATGTTAGGTAAGTCAGTATAAATTTTCAGTAAATTTTAAGTGTAGTTATGCCATTATTGAAAGAATAATGCCGTTATTTAAAGAATAATGCCGTTATTTAAAGAATAATGCCGTTATTTAAAGAATAATGTCGTTATTGAAAGAATAATAATGTTTAAAAATCTAAACTAGAACTTTTTCCAACATTAAAAAATTCGTTGTAGTAATGACAGGAGAAGATTGCAAAATTTCACAATGTCGCATACCGGAGGCAAGAGTGCCACAAGTAAAAAATATTGTTTTGTTGACTATGAGTGCAAGAGCACTCGCCGTAAATCGTAATTTTAATTAATTGAGTTGCACATGAAGAGAACTTAAGAAAGGGAATTCCAAATCTTCCTATAAATCGTCTTTTATAGTAGTAAACTTAGTATCACCTTTCGTCTTTTTGTAGCTTTGTCATATAGCAATTGTGCGATGTATGTGAAATGTATTACATGAATGGATATGCATGTGTAGGATTTGTGTCCAAAGTAAGTTGTAGAAAATATAAAGATGGCGAAAGGTGTTAAAATAAATTTTTATTCTACAAAAAACGTAAGTCATTATATATTTTGATTATCTCTTCAATCTAGAGTAAACGAATTCAAACCGAGTAAGGTCGGGTATTTTGCTAGTGTAAAATACTATTTTAAATACGTTAGTATTAAGTGCACGATAAAAATTAAATCGCTTGCACGCTCTCACATTTTCTCTCACGAGCATTTATATTCCGAACCAAATAATGTAATGGAGATTTCGAGTTTATATTACCTCTTCCCCATCGATATAGAGTTGAGAACAGTTAATAAATTATTCATACAATATATTAATCACCTGGAGTGGAATAAATACCCAAAACTTTCTCTAAAAGTTGGAAATTCCAATAAAGTTTTTGCTAAAAGAATTCTCGTAAGATTTCCCCCGGGTCATTAAAAGCAAGCAAACAAGAAAGCTGGATGAAAAATACCCGATATAGATTGGAAGGGGCAGGACTAATTACGGTTTGAGTCTCTGTTCTGTTTCTTAATTACGTGGGATTACAATCAATCGACCCACTCGTTTTGTTTTAATCAAAACATACAACTCTTGCGGAATTAATCTGACTGAGACGAAACGAATCCTCTATGAGAACATCAGTATTGATTAACAGTAATAACTGTCAGTGTTCTTTCCAACTAAGTAGTTATCTGAATCCTTTATTTACAACACAGTGATATGAGTTTTTTTTTCTTTTCCTTCCTAGTTGAACTTGAAATCCGTTCCGCGAGGATTTTTTATTTTATTTAATCAACGGTTTCTCGAGTCTAATGGTATTTTTTGCCGAAAAGAAAGTAAATCTCTCTTGAATTTAATTTTCTTGTGACTGACTTTCTTGTGGCGTCTTTCTAATACTGCTGTCTCTCAGGCATAAACGACAAGTAATTTCGTCGTCGCTATTCGTAAAGCCTAACAATCCTTTTACGTAGTATAACGAATTATGTAAATATTTCTTAACTGCAATTTTCTTGTGACTGACCTTGGTGTATTTTTCTAAGATTCTGATGTCCCTCAGGAATAAACTACAAGTATTTTCGTCATCGCTATTTGTAATTTTTGTGCACACTATATAAAAACGGAGTATGAAAACTATATGAGAGCACAAAGTACATAAAATGAATGAAGCATGATAAAATAGCATAAATATTTCTCTGTTGGAATTCTAACTCTGAAAAGCTTCAATTGTTTTGGACTGTTTTGAGTATTGAAACGGGATAACATTCAAAAGTAATTAAAGTATATTTCTAAGATTTCTCAATCCAAAAGCCACAGTTCAAACTATTGAATAAATAAAATAAGAAGAATGGGAAACGGGTATGTTAGAAATAAAATATATGCGACTCCGGGACAATTAATTGCATCTTGACAAGTCGAAGTCATATGACAAAATCTGTATAACTCTCTTTTCCTTCAAGAGACTTATTATGAAAAGAAAACAACTTAGGCTTTTCTGTCGGGGAGGGGGGAGGGGGATAGATTTTAGTAGGAAATATGTCGAAAAATATCTGATTCGCTCTTTTCTGTTTAAAACAATTGGTTATGATGCAAGAGTACTTTCTTTAAAATAGAAAATTTTATCTGCATTTTGCTCTAACCAAAAACGCTTGCACTTTCCCTATCGCTATGAAGGATTAAGGAATAGAACTTTACATTTTTATTTAGGTTAAGCATATTTTAAAAAGTTTTGATTAGTTTCTGGTAGGTAGTTAATTGTTCGTCACTCAAAACCAACACAGTGATCAATTTAAGGGAAAGATCCGAGAACAACATTTAGTATTTTTGAACCACGGTCAGATGACGTAATTAGTTTCTGAAACTAAAATAATCTAAACCTGTTACATTTCTTTCAAACTTTTAGGTTTTGTGACAAGCAAGAATCTTTCTGGCAAATAACCACCTGTTTAAAAGTCCTGTCGCCATGTGAAGTGATAGATAAAAAGGCTCATACCACCATAGAGTAAAATCTATGGCTGGATACTATAAATCGTGTAACGGTAGCGATCTACATCTAGTGTAGTGAATGAAATTACAAAACCTATATTTCCTATAGCGGTAACTGTTTACCTTTCTAAGTTCATAGTAGCCCTTATACCCTGAGCTTACCCTTAGACGTGAAATGTAAGTAGACTGAGAAATGCTATTGAGAGAAGCTTCAGAAAGTGTGACCAATATGTTGACTAGTCGTCACGGGACTGCAGAGTTTGAAAATTTGACTTGGTTGGCCAATTTGGAATTCCATTGCCTCACTTGACGATGTATCTTAGGATAGGGCAGATGTATGAAAGCTTACTTCTATAAAATGCTTACAAAAATGGTGAAATTGCCAACGTGTACTATTAGATCGCTCGGACCAATCAGATGATGAATCAATGGATCATCATCTCCATTTTCGTGGACCAATCAGGTAATGAATGATCGTTTTCGCCAGGCAAACGAAAGTAGTTTAAGTTTAAGTGTCACGTGACTACTAGGTTTGGTTACGTGATCCTGGGTACATAAATAGGTCACCTTTCCTCACTCGGCTTTTATATTTCTTCTACGAACTTACTGTTGTCTAACTCACTGCGTTATACAGGAAGACACTCTCTATTTCAACATCTCTCTTTGCTTAGCAATCAATACATTTTCTCATTTAAAATATGTTCCACTCGGAAACACGATTCCAATATTACTTTCCTCATCAAAAGTACTTTTCGCTGTCAACAATGCATTTAAAGGAAATCATTTATGAAATAAAAAATAACCTATGCCATGAGGAAAATCAATAAGAGCTACATCTCGTCACTCTAATATATTTTCACCTAGTCGAGCACCATTTTAGTGTGTCGTATTACCATGTAACAGGTCCTGACAATCCTCTTTCTAGACTGTAATGGGACATCAAAAATTGACGATGAATGACGTTGTATTTTCATCGTAAGGTCGTGTTTTGTTTGTGGTTTGCTGGAAAGCAGCGTGTTTTGACATTCAAAAGATGAAAACATTTTCCTATTGCTGAGATATTTTCACTTTTATAAATTATCTCAACTCTTGTCATTCGTGAAATTAAAATCTTTTGTAGATTTGAAAAGTATGTATTTTTGTATTTGTAGCTATGTTTAATCGACTCTTCTTCATACTTGAGGTGAAATTTAAACATGGGTATACTATGAACAAAAATTCTTGAATTAATTTTATTATTTAATATTTAACTGAGCCGCGATAGCTCAGTCAGTAGAGCGTCGGGCTCGCATCAGAAGGGTTGTGGGTTCTGTCCTCGGCGGAGCCTGCAATTCTGATGATTGCGAGATCGGCGCTTCGACATGGCTAAAGACCGTCGTGTTCACTAATGGTGACTGGGTCACGTTAAATAGGTCGTGGTCACAAAGTCCCCCATGTTCCCATACCAAATCAATACCTCTGGGGGTACCTGATCAAGGGGTTATCGGCCTCTGATTGGGATCTAAATTACGATATGTGTGAGTGAATGAATGTATGAAAGTGACCATCCTGTAAAACGGATGTGTCATGTATGTCGAGCAAAGACGGACTTCCTCCCAATGGGGATCAATAACATGGAAGGCGAACCCCTCTTGCAGTCTTCTACGGGCCTGGCACTCCTCCGGTCTGCCAGTGTAGGCATAAGAAACACAACATTTAATATTTAACTATGTATGATTAAAAACTCTACTCGTTTATCTTAGTTTAGTCCTCTGGAGTGGAGCTTTTCAAATTTTGATTACACACAATTCTTACATTAAATAATTCAGAGGTGTAGGTGAAAATGCTTACAATGAAGGTTGTGTGCCCCCTTAAAAAGCATTATTTTTAGGATCCCTTTCAAGGGATTTAGAACGTAGGCCTTTCCGGAATGCTAACAGCTTTTTTTAAGCAGTTGTTTAGGGGATGTTTAAAATTCCTTTTGAAATCATTTTGTCCCTTACGTCCTTTTAAAAGCATACTTTAAAATATCCAATAAGGTATACTTAAGAGATAGTTTCTTAAGGGATGTTTGCTCAACTCTTTAAGAGCTTCTTAATACGCTACATTTTTAAATTTATTTTTAGAAGACATTCTTTCAATTGAATCCTACCCTTATGTGTGAAGTATTTTCTGCCAAGTTAAATGTAGGTGTAAAATAGGTTTCTCCGACGATATGTGTTTCCTGTAAGTATTCTGAACAGTTAACTTATTTTCCGAAAATGATTTTGGCAATTAGCCAACAAAACTTCCAAATAATGATTTCAGAATTTATTTGTGACTAGAATAACTGGCAATAACAAAATTTTTTTTATTTTGGTCAGACTTCATTTTTTTAACCTGATGGTGAGTGATCACTGGCTGTGTATAAACCTTTTTCCACCATTATCTGTCAATTTTCAGGTGTTGCTTCGTCATCTGACCATGGTTCAAAATTACGAAGTGTTGTCATTGCATCTTTCCCTTAAGGGACTGATCCCGGACCGTCGTCAATAGCCCGTTGTGTTGTTCTAGCACGACGTTAACTAAAATGACATGACTGTCAATTTTTGTTGATCACTGGCTATCTATAAACCTTTTCTGCTTTTGTATCCGATCTGTCAACTATCTGTCAACTTGCCTTGCTTTCGCAAGGTGTTGTTCTTTGAGCAATTTATACTGGTAAAACAATATTATTGGAAAATTTAATTTTTGATCAACACTGGTAAAATAATGAGCTGCGTACGGCAATCGTTTTATATTTAATGTTATTTCCATGGCGATTTCAAGAACGTAATTATTTGTGATATTTCGTATCTCGTTTCGCTCGTAACATCACACAACCAATCAAAGCAATTAGAAACTATACCTACTCGTGACATCACGCAACCAATCAAAACAATTAGAAACTACACCTACTCGTGACATCACGCAACCAATCAAAACAATTAGAAACTACACCTACTCGTGGCATCACGCAACCAATCAAAACAATTAGAAACTACACCTACTCGTGACATCACGCAACCAATCAAAACAATTAGAAACTACACCTACTCGTGACATCACGCAACCAATCAAAACAATTAGAAACTACACCTACTCGTGATATCACGCAACCAACCAAAACAATTAGAAACTACACTTACTCATAAAATCACGCAACCAATCAAAACAATTAGAAACTACACCTACTCGTGACATCACGCAACCAATCAAAACAATTAGAAACTACACCTACTCGTGACATCACGCAACAAATCAAAACAATTAGAAACTACACCTACTCGTGACATCACGCAACCAATCAAAACAATTAGAAACTACACCTACTCGTGATATCACGCAACCAATCAAAACAATTAGAAACTACACCTACTCGTAACATCACGCAACCAATCAAAACAATTAGAAACTACACCTACTCGTGACATCACGCAACCAATCAAAACAATTAGAAACTACACCTACTCGTAACATCACGCAACCAATCAAAACAATTAGAAACTACACCTACTCGTGACATCACGCAACCAATCAAAACAATTAGAAACTACACCTACTCGTGACATCACGCAACCAATCAAAACAATTATAAACTACACCTACTCGTGGCATCACGCAACCAATCAAAACTTTAATAGCTACGGAAATACAGCAGAATCTGTCATTTTATGTAATAAGATAGTTTATTGGTCAACCTCCATTAGATTAAAAGCCAAGCGATACCAAAATGGCAATAGAACTACATTTAAAGATAACCACGATACGTATTATGATATAGCATTTGGGTATCGGAAGTAAAATATCCGCGTACTGTATAGTTTATAACACTGAAACTTTTCCCATAAACGCGACGCAGGTTTAAGTCATCATAGGGAAATGTATGAAACAAGATTTGAGAACAATAATACTGAATACTACAAAACACAACGCATACATAATCAACAGCCGACCAACCGGTATAGAGGTTAAGGTGTTAGCCTCTAGATCGGAAGGTTCCTGGTTCGAATCCGGGTCCGGGCATGGATCTTTGTAAACGTATGGTGTAGAGGCGGCTGGTGCACCTTAAATCTGTCGTGGCCGAAAGTCCTCACGTTGGGTTGGCGTGGAAGTTTGGAGAGTGGGGTGCCAGCTCAGGTGTTGCTTCGTTATCTGACCGTGGTTCAAAATTACGAGGTGTTGTCCTCGAATCTTTCCCTTAAGGGACTGATTCTGGACCGTCGTCAATAGCCCGTTGTGTTGCTCTAGTACGACGTTAACTAAAATTACCATTACCATTACATAATCAACAAATAAAATTTTAGCTGCATCAAATTCTGTATTTTTGTTTATAAAAAAGACTTAAAATAAAATCTTACCTCCAAATTATTCTTGTTCCATTAGATTCAGAACTTTTCCATTCCCCTGAAAAACAAACAATCGAATCTAGGAGTGAAATACTTTTTGACTCGTAAATACGAATATTTTAAGCAAGATATCTTCATTACAAAAAGTAGTTTTCTGATAAATTTGTTCATAATATATACAGCTTATAGGTGTGACGACCAAAAGTGAAAGACATAACTGGGCATCTGATGAATTTGGAAAAAGTTAATGTGGTCATGTACGAATCGCGCTAATTTAACTGAGCAACCTGTGTGAACTTTTCTTTTCTGGGTTTACTGTCTTAAGTAAACACGTAAATACACCAAGCGATCTTTTCTTCGTCCTTTTCCCTACTTTGTACCCCAATCCCTATTTTTTCTTTCGCACTTTTTTACATGACTTTGTTATGGGTTCGGTACCTGCGGCTTAAAACTCGTATCACAAACGAGAAATTACCCAATATTTTCATAAAGAACAGTGTGGTAACAGAACCTGGAAAACCTTGAAATCAAGGAATTCTCAGAAAACATTTTAATTCTGGAAAAATCAGGGAAATCTCAGGGAAAATTTCCAAATTTCACAAAAAATCAGGGAAGTTTTGATAACTTAAACGGCATCTATTACAATTTGTCTTATTTAGAGATGCGCGATTACGAGTGCTTTTGAGAATGGAATAAATCGTATTTGCAGAAATTGTATAATAATTCGAATAAAGAACACATGCATCGTAATTTTTAAACACTGCGAAAAACCGTCTCCGCCGTTTTTTACGCGGTTGCAGCGACTTGTAGCCGTTAAGGCCGGTGAAAAAATTTGTGGAATACGATTAGAAATTTGTGTAAAAAATGATGTTTTTTTGTGTATTAAATTAATATTTTGTTTGCAATTACTAAAGGGCTCCCCCCCCCTGCTCGCTATCCCTCGTCAACCCTCGATGATTGCTACGCCATCATATTTACTTCACTTCGCGAACTAAATATGATATACTTTATGGTATCCTTTTCAACAATAAGGGGAGGGCATTGCTTCACAATCCATCTCCACTTGGATCACTGCTGGATTGATACCAGACCTCTAGTACGACTTTAATTGAAGATTCCCTTCCCATTGCGATATTTATCGCATGCACCCGAGTAACGGATAATTGCCTACTTTTTTTGCGAGATTAGCGGATCCGTATTTAAGCCGATTCCGGTACTTTAGCTTTAGAAAACGTTCCAAAAGTTATTGTCTTATACACGGAAATATACGGTAAATAAAAACAAAATGTTTTTATAACTGTCAAGAACAAAACATCTCATTTCCATATAAAAAAGAAAATTGTTAAATAAATAAAATTGTTAAAATTCAGATTAAATCTTATAATTTTAAATGTTTTAGCTGATTCGTGTTGTAATAGCACTTTTTAAGATTTTCATATTCTATTGTTGCTATGGAAAAGGCGACAAAATTTACCGGTTCTTTTGAAAACATTACAAACTTTCTAGCGCATACTCTCAAAATTTTTTTTATGAATGCATTATAAAAAAATACAACTGTGTTTATCGTCTGCGCGTGCTCCAAATTCATTAGCCCGTGGATCCACAAGACTCTCTATTACGTGATTCGCTATCTACCAATCACAAAGCGAATAAACCCGAAAAAAACCTTTTTAGAAATATTTACATTTTTATAGAATTCTTTATGTATATTTGCATTTGATTTTGATGAATAGTTTGATTATGTAGGGTCAGGTGTAAAAAGTTCATAGTCAAAATATTTTGTATTTTTTCTCCAGTTTTTCAATTGCTATTGTAAGAGTTCTATTAGGGGTTCCAACCCTTACAATAACATTTAAAATATCCGAAGAGAAAAATTCAAAATATTTGTGGAGAATGATCCTCTTACCCCATCTAACCCTAAATATTTAAAAATATTGTTGTGTGTATACTGTATATCGATATCAATCACGGATCACAATTCTTTAGAAAATTGTAAAATAAGGGACATTTTTGTGAGACTATCAGGGAAATATTAGGAAACTTTTTTTCTAGGATTTTATTAACACCCCGAAGAAACTCGTTGAATTGGTTCGATAACTCTACAGTGGACTATATTTGAATTATTGCAATTTGTTGTAACAAAAACAACCTTTATTTACAGTAAACGTAACAATGTCGTGGATGGACCACTCTCATTTAGGCGAAGGAAGTCTAGTATCAATTAGGGCTAAGGAAGCCGCGTTTTCATCAGCTCTAGGAGAGCACCTCCGTGTCTCAAGCCTCAATGTACCCCACGCGCTCCCACAGCGCCCTCTACAGTATGTGGGAGACAACACTCCCCTCGCTCACACAGCGCCCTTTACAATGTATGAGGATTTAACACTCGTGTAAACGTTTGAATCAATTTTTTGGTTAAATAATTTTTCGGGCCTCGGCAGGCCAGTTGGAAGAGTGGCAAATTGACAACCAGATGGTTGTGATTTCGAAACTCGATCCATTAGAAGACTTCATGTAGTACATGGGGAGCTGGTACACGTTAAATCTGTCGTGGTCTGTCTCAAATGTACACACGTTGGCGTTGGTGTGGAAGCTTGGAGAATTGCTGACCTCGTCATCGTGATTTGAAATGACGAGGTGTTGTCCTGTGATCTTTCCCTTCGGGATTGATTTCAGTCCAACGTATATTGTCCGTTGAGTTGCTTCAGTGTGACGTCAATCGACCTTTACGCTGCGGCAGGCAGACAATTATCACCACTACAATTTCGTCAACACCAAAGGCATGGTATAGATCTGTGTAAGGTGAATGTTATCCCCCTTTTAAGTGACCGTTGGCATCGATCACCATTTACGAGCTGTCAGCGATTGACCTTCCAGAGGATCCCTCCTTTTGTTCGATACCCTACCCTGTCGACCGTGAGGTGTGAACGCTTTGGGGGAAAGACAGAAAGTCGCTCTGGTGATATCTCTCTAGCGCCAAACAATGCGCCACACAATACTATGAAAGGAAAGCGTCAGTCGTAAATGCCACTCAAGGGTCTATCGCTCAAGTTAGGTAATTAAGTATGGGGGGTCGGACATGTAGTCGAAAGCGCCGTTCCTGGTGACAATTGAAAAAAATCTAAAAGCGGCAGCGTACAGGTTAAAATACCTATCTACTTAGATTGCACAGGCCACGGTCGCACCTTTAGTAGAGCAGCTAATTAGCAACCAGAGGGTTGCGAGTTCGAATCCAACCAAAGACCATCATCATGTACAAAGGCTAGTGCATGTTAAATCCATCGTGGCCTCAAATGTCGTCACGTAGGCGAGGTGTAAAAGTTTAGAGTGGGGTGCCAGCTCGGGTGTTGACCTCGTCATCTGATCATGATTCAAAATACCGAGGTGCAGTCCTTTGATCTTTCCCTTTCGGATGATTCCCGGAACGTAGCCAATATCCCGTTGTGTTGTTCTGATGCGACGCAAATTCAACTACCATTTACCATCTTATTTTCCTATATTGAGCAGTTTTTTCTGATATCTAATATTCCCATCCAATTCGACATCTTAAAATCAAAATTAAATCTTTATTTAGACTTTAAAGGGTGGGAATGCATTTACCTCGAACATTCGATTGATAAAAATATCTTTAAAGTAAACAATAGAAAGCATCCACTTGAGCCGTAAATGCCGATCGAAATTGCTCTAGACAAGTGCTGAATCGAATGTACCAAAGAATTTGTGCTCTTTTTTGTCAGCGATTTCCAGGTTTCCTTTTATTTTCCATGAACCCCGACAGGACAGAATAAGTGGGTCAGTTAGTCAGTGGAGTCGGATCTAAAATACGGCGGGGAAGCTAATACAGGGTTTAAAAGAATGAATTCAGACTTCCTTTGCGATTTACTAAAACTTGCTTTCAAGCATTCTTAAAGATTGGAACAGTTTTTAGCTGTCTCTTCAAGTTCGCGAGCAACTGCTCAAGTTACTTCGAAACAAGAGGACCAAACTTGGGTTGTAATCCCCTCGATGAAAAATATTTTTGAGGATGCTTTCGAAAGAGAAATAATTCGTGAGAGCCAAATATTTTGAAATAGTCGAGACAATACTTAAAGAGTTTGAAAACATTTGAAGGAAATATAATCTCAGTAAAACTCGTCGCTACTTAAAATATTGAAAACGCGTGTTTATTTATATTCTCTATTTTTTTAATTTCTATTTTATAATCTTCTATTTCTACTTCAGTCTTCTATTTCTACTTTAATCTTCTATTTCTACTTTTTTTTAAATCTATTTTTAATTCATCTTCTACTTTAAAAAAAAAATCTTCTATTTTTAATTAATTTTCTGCTTTTTCACTTTTTTTACTTCTTTAATCGTTATTTCTACATAATATTCTATTTCTTCTTTATCTTCTATTTTCACTTTTATCGCTATTTCTTCTTAAGGTAGATGTACTCACTAGAAATCCTGAAAATCGAACAGAAAGTCTAAATTTTTTTTTCTTCAAAATATTCTTCAATTCTTTAGCTTTAAATCGATGCCAAGATCTTGCAAATATTCGAAATAGTTTTCTTTAGTTTACCATGAACAGGCATCTCTCCAAAACTTTAAACTCATTTTCTGAAGAAACAAGTTTTTGCAATAGGATGCTTTGTTCGAACAACGATAACTCAACAGTAAATTAATCTATTATAATTATTTTTGTATCATTATAATCTAAATAATAAAGTGGATGTTTTGACTCTCAATCAGAGTTATTAATTAAGAAATAAATTTGCGATGGATTTTTAAATCCTAAATTTCCAGAAAAAAGATCATTATATCTTAATTAGCGAATTAATAATTAGTTTAATATAATTTTTTTCTCACTGAAATCGTTTTAAGAATAAACCAATAACTTAATATGAAAAACTGGATAATCTTCTATTTCTACTTTAATCTTCTACTTCTACTTAATTTTCTATTTCTATTTTGATATTCCATTTCAAAGGATACTTTTATGTACTAATAACACATGAATGTTTCTGGTATATATTTATTTCACATCTAAGGCATATATTGCATTAGTTCTGAGTATAAAATGAAATACTGAGTCTGAAATATTTTATCAACATTAATTGAATTTAACCGCCTATCCCTTTTTGTTCTTTTGTTAATCACGTGGTATGCTGACTTGGTACCCTGGCTTTCTCTAGTCCCTAATTTTAAATACCAATATGTTTGACAGCCTTATTCCATGGCCAACGAAATCAAAGGATGATGAGCGGAAATGAAAAGAACTTACCGAAATATTCAAGAACTAGGGGGTTACGCTCGCCAAACCCCGGGGACAGCTACGCAATCAAATTTGGCTTGCTTCGTAAACCAACACTCCTTTCACAGAGTACCTTTCGGGGGCTATTTTTTCACAACGGTTCATATTATTTTGTCCAACCTCTGTAATAGTAATAAGACGTGACAGTTTTTTTTTTTTTAAGTAACGAAAATGTCCCGATTTTTCCCGAATTTAAAAAATATATATTATCAAGAAACCAAATTGAAATTAAAAAAAAAAAACTCAACGAGCTGCAAAAATTTATGTTGAGAGGTACTCTTTAAAAAAATACTCACTGCTGAAGACTAAAAATTTGTATGTGTTTTGCTCACTCGCGGAAGAAATTTCGCTTTTCAACTTTGACACTTAATAAACCCTAAACTAACAACCACATCGGAAAAAGATCTTTGCAATTGTCCAGGAAACACAACGAAGAAGAAACCATGTTAATTTCATATTTTTTTTATCCGTACTTTCTCAAGAAACCATCTAAGAATCGAGCTGAACAACACAGTTTTCAATCCTGCGACCATGTCGGCAATAATTTTTTTTAATATAGAGAGACTATATAGGGCCGGAAATAAAAATTTTAACTTTGAGAGGTTGACATATTCTTCATAAAGCTGGGTGGCATTTGCCTGCCTCAACTCGTTTCAAAACGCCAAAAAAAACGCCAAAAGCGATGCCCCCCTTAAAAGTTTCAAAATCAAAACTGTATCATTCAAGTTTGACACTAATCGAAAATCACAAGGCACTGCAATGTAAAGTTAATGCAATAAGAGAGCCTGTGCAATCCTGTTTCCGTAATGTTAAAATTCTCAAATTTTAAGGATCTTTTTTTTTTCAGAATCTTTTGTATGTATTGATTTTAATTTTTTATACAGGTTATGAAGACACTTTTAAACACTTTAGTACAGGGTTTTTTAAAAAACCTAAAATTAGAAGCGTTAATATTTTTTTCCCATTCAACTCGTTTTTTTTTTGTTTTGAAAAATCATCAATTTTTATTTTTTTGAACAATTAAAATGAATTTTTCTCAGCAGATAGAAAAAGGTATCACTTTTTAACCAATTCTATTCACATTTGCTTGAATAGACTTTAAAAAAATCTCCCTTTCATTAAAAAATCTACACATATTGAGATATTGAAGTTTAAAGAATATATTCACCTTACTACTGGTACGTACAGGTAAATTTCAAAAAATTATTTAAAATACTTCTACACAACGTATCTTCATAGATAATATGAATTTTAAACATAATTCTATAAACATTTATTTCAATTTATAAAAAAAATTATATATATTATAAAATATTTTGACAGATTTTTGTGCTCCGGTCCCTTAAAAAATGCATAACAGCAACAAAAAAGGGCTAATTTGAAAAGTGCAACCACGTAACAAAAGACACCCATTCACTTTTAAAGTGGCCGCCTTGCATGCCGAAACAAGCATGATTTGTTGTCCTTAATCCCCAAACCCTTAACACCACAATTTCATTAAGTAGCATACCTTGAGGAGAGGGGAGTATTGTCCTGTTTGATGCGGACAACATTCCAGTAGTGGAACGCGAAGAATTTATCTTTAACAACCAACCCTCCGCAATAATGAAAATGATATATCTTGAGAATAGACACCTCATAGACAGTTCAAACAAAAACAATTTGTTCATTGCATATTAAATTTTTTTTATCAGAACCGAAAGTTTAAAATAACAATGCTGTTCCTACATAGTAAAATATCTTTAAGCTGAAAGTCTTCAAACCTGATTTTAACTATCGATTTCAGATATCATTTTTACTTGAACTATTAATAAACTATTTTTAGGGTAAAAAAATGTACAAGTTTTTAAAAATATTTGTATATATTAATCATTGACTTGCGGAAAGAACATTTTTTAAACAAAGAATATTTTGCTAATATTCTTAATACGTGTTTACATTCCGTTCCTAAAAATTTAATATGCTAACATGAAATCTATTGTGTGAATTTGTCATCAATTATGAGGATTATAGAATATAGTAAATCAATAACATTTTAGATTTAGAATATGCAAGTCGAGTGTTTTTAGAAAATACAATCGTGATATAAATGCTTTAGCAGTCATTATTATAAAATCAAACAATTTTATTTTTAAAGCATTTAATAATTTTTTTTCTGATAAAAGGTTCCTGTGTTCACTTTTTTTTTATTATGGAAAGTGTTTTTTTATCAAGAATAGTGTCAATAGAAGGTTTTCTTGTGTCTTTTTATTTTAAAGTGTTCGAGATGCAAACGAACTTAAATTTCGAAAGTACGACAGAACTGTCTCTGCTCGGACAACTAATAATATGACAAGTGGTTTTTTAAAGAAAATGAACTTTTCCTAAGAGCTTTTTATTGAACTTTAGAAGTTGTATCTAGCTGTCAAAACAATATTTTTACTCAGAAGACAGCTTAGTGTTATAAAAATCATTTAACATTTATTTTTAGTATTTATTTTCTTCGATAAAAATATTTTTCTACCTTTTGTCGGTTTTTCTGAGTTTCTCTGATTACAGTTTTATTTTCTTCCATCTTATACTTCAACAACATTGTTGTCTTGTCTTATTGTGAGAATAAACGTTCGCGAGCTAACTGTGACGAAGAAAGTTGAATGCCACCAGAACTTTATTGGATAAAAATTCTATTTAGAGGATAAAAACCAATTTCCTGAAATTCACTCGACCTTGTTGGAAAAGTGGAGATGTAACCAAAAACAAATACTTTTGAAGAACTTGAGCTAACTCCATAAATATCTATCGATTCACGGAATCCCTAAATCTTTATTCAATTTGCTTCTGGGCAGAGTTGAAATAGAATCGCCAATGCAGTTACTATTTTCTTTTTAGAAGATAAACAGAACTGATAAAACGATTACAAAGTCATCCACTTTTAACCACTTTGTGTAGTTCTTTTTTAGTTCAGTTTGACACTTTTTACAACAGTGGCAGTGTAGCTTAGATAAAGAGTTTCGTATAAATATTATGCAGGATGATTGGTTTATTGTGTTTTATGGCGCAAGTACCATATTTTGCCGCTGTGCCAAACACAAAACAGGAAACGCTAATAGACATACACACAAATACAAATACAACTACAAATATTGACGACCAGCTACAGGCTCAAGCCCAACAAGGATGGTCCTTTGTTTATGAATTCCCCAATTCCCACTGACTATCCAATTGTATCTTAAATTCGTACACTCCCTTTGAACTAACTATATTTTCTGGCAACGCGTTCCAATTGTCTATTACCCTATTAAAGTAGTAGTTTTCCTTAAATCCCGATTAAAATGTGTCTTATTCAATCTATACCCATGGCCCCTTGTTCTGTTATCCCTATTGAAATTTAAACCCTGTGTGTCCCCTTGTTTTACCAACTTGAAAAGCTGAATCAAATCCCCCCTCCTTCTTCTTCTTTCCAGTGTATACATGTCTAGCTTACTTAAACGTTCATTATAGTCGAGATTTGCTATCCCCTTTATTATTTTTGTAGCTCTGTGCTGAACCCTTTCAATTGATTCTATGTCCTTTCTCATATACGGAGCCCAGAATTGTACAGCATATTCTAGATGTGGTCTTACTAAACCCTTATATAACGGCAAGATTATATTCTTATCCCTTGAAGTTACAGTCTTTTTAATATACCCCAATAACCTATTAGCCTTTTTACCCGCAGCTGAACATGGGTGACCCATTTTAAAATACCTGTGAATTATCACCCCAAGATCCTTGACTGTTTCTCCCTCCTTTACCTTTACTCCCTGCAAACAGTACTCGGCTCCACTGTTCCTGTAACCCATATGCAGAACTTGACATTTCGCTACATTAAATGACATACCCCATTTTACAGCCCATCCGGATATCTTATCAAAATCCCCTTGTAAATTCTCTATCTGTAACTTGGTATCCACTGTCCCCCATATTTTTAAGTCATCTGCAAATATACTGATTTCATTCTTAATCCCCTGACCTATATCATCTATGAAAATTATAAATAAAATTGGTCCCAAAACAGATCCCTGAGGCACCCCTCATATAACTTCTGAACTCAAAGAAAGTTTTACCTGGAGAAGACAGAAATACAACCAATGAAGAATCGAACCTGTGCAGCCTACAAATCACAGGTTGTTAGTATAGGGGGCATACCCACTGATACACGGCGGTTCCTCTTACACAGGGAGTTTCAAAACTTTTTGTACAAACTTGATGAGCGGGTAAAACTAATTGACTAGATAAATTTACTTAGGGGTCAAACAAATGTTTAAAAGGTCCTTTAATACAAAATTTCTAAGAAAATTCTATTTTCATGACTAAGTATCTAGGTAAAAAAGTATCTAAAGGTAAAAAGAAAATTAAATGGTTTTCACAGTAAAAAAGAATACGTCACTTCGCTTAGGGGCCTACATTAATCAGCTTCGAGAATTCTGTAACTCGATTATAGTTATCGACAATCTTAGTTCAATATTTTTAATTGATTTAAGCCCAATCCTCAAAATGAACGGAAAACTCTTAATTCCATAAGATATAGTTGTGGTAGTAGAAGATCTTGAGATGCATAAGTGCTGTTTTGGTGTTTGAATTTATATTTGATTGGCCGTAAAATAGTAAAAATAATGTATTTAAATATTCCGAAAGGAAACTTTTAAAAAGTGCAACACAGAGAGAGAGATTATACAGGGTGATTCATAAGTAAGTATAGTTTCAACGCACTATATAACAGTGGCAGTGAAAGATATTTTATGTTACCTGTAACAGAAGTGTAGGTGAATGTTTCAAGGTTTTTTTTAGAGACAGTCACAGATGTTCTATGTGTGCACCCTTAGTCACACTACACATATCGAACCAGTAACCCATTTCCGACCAGTCGTGTGTTAGGGTATCTGAAACAAGTGCAGTGATAGTGGATGCGATTTGCTGTTTCAACTCCGCTAGATCAACAGGAAGAGGAGGGTTAAATACGTTATCCTTTACGTAGTCCCAAAGAATAAAGTCACATAGTGTTAAGTCAGGGCATCTGGGTGGCCGTTGGGTTAGTGGTATGTTGTAGTCGGCGCTTCTTCCAATCCACCGGTGAATATGTTAGTAGAGGTAATTTCGCATGTCACTTGACCAGTATGGTGGTACACCATCCAATTGGAGAATAAAGTTTTTCGACTTTATTATCTAATTGGATAAATAAAGTTTTTGACGACATCTTCCGATATACTCGGTCGTCCTGGCTTTGGAACTTTGCACAAACAGCCCGCAGTTTAAAATTTTTTATACCAATCGTAAATGAATTTTCTGGTTGGAGGTTCTTTTCCAAATCGTGATCAAAATTGCCGTTGCACAACGGTGACAGATTCCGTTTTGCTCAATTCAAGAACACAAAACGCCTCCTCCACTGTAGACGCAACCATTTCCACAGACTAGTCACGCGACACGCTCACGTAAGATATATATATATATCACATCACGTGAGCGTGTCACGTGACTAGTCTGTTTAAATGTGTGTATGTGTATATATATATATATATATAATCCTCCCTGATGACGCATTCATCCACCAACATTTTTTATCATTTTGTAAAGACTTTTGTTTAAATTCCTGTTCTTCAAATTATATTGCCTACCATGCTATTTCTGCATATTCAGCGCGCTTGCATGTGTAGTTTCGAGTTTCGGTTTCTGTTTAAAGCACCCCGGCTGTTTTTTTTTGTTATTATTTTGTATGTTTTTTGTTAGTATTATTTTGTGTATTATTTTTTATGTTATTATATATATATATATATATATATATATATATAAATAAAAAATAAAAGTAAGGTCAGGTAATTTTAATTAACGTCGGACTAGAGCAACACAACGGGCTACTAACAACGGTCAAGGGTTCAATCCCCTAAGGGAAAGATCCGACGACAACACCACGTACTTTTGAATCACGGTCAGATTACAAGGCAACACATTAGATGGCACCCCACTCTCCAAACTTCCACACCAACCCAACGAGAGGACTTTCGGCCAAGACAGATTTAAGGTGCACCAGCCGCCTCTACACCATACGCTTACAAACATCCATGAGCTGACCCGGATTCGAACCAGAAACTTTCCGATTTAGAGGTTAACACCTTAACCACCAGACCGGTTGGTCGACCCTTACCATTATGATAAAGAAATTATTTTTTCATATTTCTTTAGTTTTATATATTGTATTACCAAAAATTGTATTTTATTATAAGTTCTTTTTGTTGGTTTACTTCATTTTTACAATAGTAAAGGAAGATACTGTTTTCAAGAACAACAAAATCGGAATCATATTAAGGAAGGACTCGTATTTCTCGTGAATTTTAATTATATTTACGGAATCTATCAAATCATAATTTCACAAAAATAATTTAGGAGACCGGGGTCGGTTGCAATATTTTCGACAAAATCGCTCTCTGTGACAACATTTTGACCTGAGAGTACTTGACAGATTTACCTTAATTGAACTTTAGTTAGCATTAGTTATCAACACCACGTACTTTTGAATCACGGTCAGATGACGAGGCAACATCTGAGCTGGCACTCCACTCTGCAAACACCCACACCAACCCAACGTTAGAACTTTTGGCCACGACATATTTAAGGTACTCCAGCCACCTCTACACCATGTGCTTACAAATATACATGCACCGAAGCGGATTCGAACCAGATACCTTCCAATCAAGAGTCTAACTCTTTAACCACCAGACCGAAAGAGTCACAAGATAGCAATCTTATTACATTAAATCCTAGATTCTACTGTGTTTCCATGTCTATTAAAGTTTTGATTGGTTGTGACGTCACGAGTAAACCTAGTTTCGTATTGTTTTGATTGCTTGTGTGTGATGGTACGAGCGAAACGAGATACGAAATATTAAAAATCTTTATATTCGAAATCCTCATGGAAATAATAGTGAGTATAAAGTGCTGGTGCACGTTAAATTTGTTGTGGCCGGAAATATCCTCACGTTGGCAAGGTGTGTAAGTTTGGAGTGCGGGTTGCGAGTTCAGGCGTTACCTCGTCATCTGACCATGGTTAAAAATTACGTTGTGTTGTCCTCGGAACTTTACCGTTGGAATTGATCACGGACCGTCGTCCTACGAGAATAGAAATAGATATAGAATATAAATATTCTATTGAAAGAGTCGAGTCTAAAAGGCCCTCTTGGCAGTTTAGAATTTTGCATTTTGTACATTTTAAGGATTTTCTCCCGGATCTACTAAATGGGTCCCGCCCGATCAAAATTCGCTAAAATGTTGATTTGGAGATTTTTGCATTTTTTTTTATTATTTGAACAATTTTGAATAAAATGGTGTATTACATGCAGAATTCCGAGTATTAGTATTTTTATTTAATATTTTAACGCGCGTAACCCACTCCTGTTAGCGGTAATCAAATAGTCAACTCAAACGCTCATTCTTAAGAATCCTTAATTTTTACTTAGGGAACAATTGTCTAAAAATTTACTTGAGATATAAACCTTTGAAACTTTTTACACATATGTTCTAAGTACATTCACAAATTTTAACACAGGGAATAAAATCTACCTGCAACATTTTTTTCTAAAAACTTTTTAACTGAAAAAAATGTTTAATTTTTTAAACACTTAAAAAATTATATTTTTCTCTGACTTTTTCGTAAAGCAAAAAAAAAAAATTCTGTTAAAATGTTATTAAATGTACTCATAATAAGGAGTATTTAGTTTAGAATTTTTGATTGAGTAGATCCTGAGAAAAGTGTTACCGAATTTTCGCAGTTTGACATGGACTCCAATGGGCTGACCGGTACCCCTTAAAAATAATTCTAATCGAAATACTTCCAGTTCAAGAAAATGGTATGTGAATGGAACTTTTCAATCATGAACCTTTTTTTTTTTAGATTCCCGTTAGGATATAATGTTTCTCTCGAATTTTCGGCGTGTGCAGTTCGTTTTTCAGTTGGATTTTTTTGAATCCGGATTTGTGATTCAAAATTCCAACTATAGGATGACTAACGCTTTTGAATCAGGTTGGGCTCAAAAGTTTTACCTCCTATTTTTATAAAACCATTCGCTTCTGTCCCATTTTATTCGTTTTTAATCTTAATTTTATGCTTCTGTCATCTTTTTCAGGGTCTTATATTCATTATTTTTTCCATATTAAAGTTTCGCTTCAACTCCCGTAATTTTTGGGTTCCTTCATTTCAACTTTCTGTTTCCCAGTATTACCGGGACAATTTGCGTTTCCTTTATTTCGGCAATTTAATTGTTTCATATCTTAATTAAAGTATATCAGAAAGAGAGAGCTCTAGCTAGCTTCGTGATTCTATCCGTAGATAGAGCATTTTCTTTTCGACTTGTAGTTTTCATATGAAGCTTTTTGCTTTTCTATATTCGAATCTGAAATTCCTTAACTTATTCTCCACACTTTGCACGGCAATTTTGATAAGTCATCCATCTTAATATACACTGTATTTTGCACAGGGCAACGATTATTGTGGTATTTTTTTCGTCAGAAATTCTGTACTGCACGTTGATTTTTTAGAAAATATGAATAAAAAAAATTTACAAATCCAGTTTTTTCGATAAATTTGGAAATGCATGAAAGAACAGAAAAAAAAATAAAGAATTTATTCCATTGAAAAATAAATGTTAATATATATATATATATATATTAGTACATTAATATATATTTTGAATTTAAAAGTAAATATTTTTTCAATTCAAATTTCTCAGAAAAATTTAAATCTCTGTTATCATACCCAAATTTTTCCTTTTTGTTGTTAGTCATCTGCAGGGAACCTCTTTCGCTTTTTAAATAAGGTTCATAATTCAAAAAATAAAATATTTGCTGTCCAGTTGCTTGAGTAAAATATTTCAGGACAATAACTGGATATGTTTGGTTCGATATTCAACGATTATTTTGTTCTGGATGTCCAACACTTCTTTGTAGTCGATGACACAAACTACTCATACTCGGATAATAATATCCCCAATCTTTGAGTGAAATATATCAGGACAATAACATGATCGATTTGATATGTCGAATTATGTTGTGCTGTCTACCATACTCTTTGTTATATGTGACAGAGACTAGTCAGACTCAGATAGTTATCCTCGATTTCCTAAGCCGAGAGCGCCATTAGGCTGTCAAGCTGGAAACACTCGTAATAAAAATCTACACTTTCAATTTTGGACATTGTACAACCGGTATCTTGTGCAGTCATTACTTTAACCTTTACGCTGCAGCAGATAGACAATTGTTACCACTGAAATTTCATTTACTCCAGCGGCATTGTATAGATCTGTGTACTATGGATGTTATCTCCTTTTAAGTGACCGCTGGCATCGACCACCATTTACGAGCTGTCAGCGACTGATCTTCTAGTGGGTACCTCCTTTTGTTCAGTGGTACCCTACCCTTTCTACCGCGAGGTGTGAACGCTTTGGGGGAAAGGCAAAAGGTCGTTCCGGTGATATCCATCTAACGCCAAACGAATAAAAAACTGTGTCACGCCAAACGCCCTTACTATACACCACACAATATTATGAAAGGAAAGCGTCAGTCGTAAATACCACGCAAGGCTCTATCGCTCAAGTTAGGTAATTAGATAAGGGTCGGACATGCAGGCAAAAGAGCCGATCTGTGAGACGATTGAAAAAAATCTAAGCGCCGCAGCGTAAAGGTTGAAGGAAAAGTACTACATGTGATAAGTTAGTCATTTTACCGGAATATTTGTTAAGGTACATTTTGAATTATTTTTATCCAAACAGTTATGGTTGGCTAAATATTAATGGAGAGAATGGTTATATTTGACCAAGCTGTACCAAACGCAGGATACTGGATACAACGAATGAGGAAAAATAGAAAAAGGTAGAAAGGCAAGAGGGGTTAAAGAGAAAGCGAGAACATATAGTTACGGTAACTCGGTCATACCACTACGATATTGTGACTGGTACAAGCGCCATATGTGACCAAGCTGTACCAAACGCAAGATATTGTATACAACGAATGAGGAAAAATAGCAAAAGGTAGAAAGACAAGAGGGGTTAAAGAGAAAGCGAGAACATATAGTTACGGTAACTCGGTCATATCCCTAAGGTATTGTGTTGTTGTTGTTGTTAATAATCTCCAATCTGGAAACAAGGAATCCGTTGACTTTAATGAAATCCAAGACTAAGAGAGGAGAAGAATGAATCTCCTCCCAGACGAGTCCCAGGCAGTCAAAAATGTGTTCAGGCGATGTTTGATGTCTCTGGCATCTAGGGCAAAGCGAGTAGATCTTGTTGCCCTCAGAATAAGTAAGGCATTTTTTATGGCCACTAGCAAGTCGAGTGAGGCAAGTACGGGACGCGATATTCCACATTGACTAACTCCCGGGCACTCGCGTCGCCAAGCTTGCCAAACCAGTCGAATTTTTAAGCTGTCTGTCGTTCTGCGGTAATCCCTCCCCCCTAAATTGGCAACCCACGTCCTCATGTTAACGCGCCCGTCTCGTACCGCGAACTATTGTTTGTTTGTTTATTATCCAGAGGCTTGATTATCAATTATCATGGAAGATAGACACGTTTAAAGACAAATATTTAGGCGAGTTGAAGATGGAATTCTTTCTTACATTAGACGGGGATAGTTGCACTGACGAAAAAAATCTTTTTTGATGTGCAATCCAAACTGAGGAGGAAATAGAATTTTGGAAAGCTTCAGCTCACTAACCAACACGTGTTGGATAGAGTGACTTCGTCGCAAGAATTTGAACAGGTGAGTTTTATTTTGAAATTGATTTCGCGAAGTGGTGTCGCACAAAAATGAGTGCAAACAAAATGTTATAGCAAAACATTAAATTCACCGTAAACAAACAGCGCGCGATCACTGCGGTTCACGAATAATCTCATGAAACGCGAGAAAGCGCGAGGTTGGCATCAGGGATTGGCGTAGTTGCGAAATCCTTGGCGACGCGAGTGCCCGGGAGTTAGTCAATTTGGAATATCGCGTACGGGACAGCCTGTCGCAAGGAAGCGACAGCGAGAGTCCTGGCTTTATTTCTTTGTACCAGTGATGAAGGGGAGGCGTCAGCCACTAAGGTTTGATTTGGGCCTTTTTCTGTGAAAATAGTTCTAAAAAAGTGTTCTCCAATGAGGAGGGGACGGGATGACTCGAGCCCTCCTTTGCCAGATTGTCGGCCAGTTCATTTCCAGGAATATTAACGTGCGAGGGGATCCACTGAAAATGAACATCATGTTGAGGGGAGATGGTCTTCAATTTTTGTAAGATGGATTCCGCATAACAGCCACAGGCAACTGCATTTGTGGGCAGGAGGGGACTCCAAACCATTACGTGTTTGAATGCCCACTTACAGCCAAAACCACCTGCTACAACCAACAACTGAACACTTCAGGGAGTGGGCCAAAACCACAGCAAACAACAGCAAGGCTCAAGCAAAGATAGTGCAAATCATGAAGTACCTAACAGAGAATATCGACATAATCAAACAATAGTGCCACATGGCAAATGCTATCACTCCGCAACTAAAAACATTAAACTTCCACCTTTGCTCAAATCTTACCAGTGCTGATAGCACTTACATCGTTAATATTTATACAATAGGCCCCCTCAAATTATTTTTTCTATTCTCATGTTTACTTTGTTTAACCCCTGTATGTATAATGTACCCCCTCAAGAGGAGCTCCTACAATGAACATAGATAAATGGTAATTACACCTGCCAGCGTTCGGCAATAGGTGGCATCACTCCTCATCACAACTGACTAAAGCTCAATTTAACTATCAAACTGCAGTAAACCATATAAGTCAGAAACCAGCTGCGCAGTTGCTGCTAGAGCAGAAGCGCACAGCCAAGGGTTCGCCTAAAGCTGCCACATTCTGTTACGGTGGGCTCAAACCGCTCTTTCCGCAGCGTGTCCATCACAAACCACTTTTACCTGTCCTATTGGACGGGAGGTAAGGGGGACACCTGCGGTGTCCAAGTCCAAGATGGTTAAACTTGTTTTATCCCCTATGTAAGTCCAGTTTTTGAGATGTAGCATTGAGGTGCGGTCAGAATCCAGATGTCGTCAAAGTTGCTTTCACTCATGATGGTCTCTAGCCTCACATCGATTGCCAGAAGTTCGCTCCAGAAAATAGAGCAGAAGTCTGGGTTACGTTGTTTAACGTAGTATTTGTCCCGAGGGGTTTCAATGTAGATTCCACTGCCTGCCAGATTGTCAGCCAACGGTATTGTGACTGGTACGTGCGCCATATTTGACCAAGCTGTACCAAACGCAAGATACTGGATACAACGAATGAGGAAAAATAGCAAAAGGTAGAAAAGCAAGCGGGGTTAAAGAGAAAGGGAGTACATAACGCTACGGTATCTCGGTCATTTCACTACGGTATTCTAAATGGTGTACCTCGCCATATTTGGTCAAGCAGTGCCAAATGCGAGATCCTAGATACGACGAATGAAGGAAAACATCAGAAGTGTAGAAGAACAAGAGGAGAAAAAAACAAAGGGACACATCACTAGGGTACCTCGGGTATGTCATTGGTGCAAGCGCCATATTTGGCAAAGTTTCGCCAAACACAAGATGCTCGATACGGCGAACGAGGGAAAACAGAAAAAGGTAGAAGAGCAAACGGGACAAAACGAACGAGTGGACTGATCAATTAGGTACACCGGATTTGGGATGCCCATCTTCACTTCACAGATTAACCCTTATGAGGGAACCAAACAGAATGAATTATATTGAAGTCATCTCTCTCTCGTTTACACAAAATAAAATAACTTTTGAGAGGAGAAGTTTTAACTGCAGTCTGACATCCACGAATTGCAAAGCATTTCCTTCGACTCCGCAAATCGACAAGAAAAGGGATTTCGCTTGCTCTTTTCCTCTGCTACAATCGAATGTCTAACATTGTCAAAGTATTTCCGAAAAGCATAACCGCGGTTTCGTCGTCCTTCTCTTTACTTCTTTTGAGAAACCCTTTTTCTTGGAGATGTGCGAGAAAAATCAATGCGAGATAAAAGGCTGTGGGAAGTTCGGCACATGCGAAGGCCGCACGCGAGTGGAGAAAGTTCTTGCCAAAAGCTATCAAAACTTTAAAACCACTCATTTGGACACGAGTTGGAGTTCAGAGCACTTTTTTACTCGTACAGAAAGGTTTGCACTATAGAGTTCGGTTGGAAGCTGTGCTAGTAATTTGGAAAACAGGTATCATTTAGGAGCAATTCCGTCACATTTTTTTTATGAATCATTGTATGGTATTACAGTAGCGGAAAGAAATTATAGTACACCTTTACATATATAGTATATTCCGCTATCCAGCCGTCGTGGGCGTCCTTGAAAAAATAACAACGACATTTACCTCGAACTACCAACTAATAGTTAACTTGTAACGACCCACTACAACTTAAAATTGTGACTACGAAATAGTACAACAGCTAGTAACTGACAACTACTACTAGCTACTTTATATCAACTACGAGTTAATTCGTAACTACCTACTAGTTGTAACAGCTAGTAACTAACAACTACTACTAGCTGCTTTATATCAACTACGAGTTAATTCGGAACTACCAACTACTACTAGCTGCTTTATATCAACTAAGAGTTAATTCGTAACTACCAACTAGTTGCAACAGCTACTAACTAACAACTACTACTAGCTGCTTTGTATCAACTACGAGTTACTTCGTAAATACCCATTACCAACTAGAAAGTACCAATAATTATATAACTCGTAGTTGGCAGTCATCGTGTAGTTTGATAGTCACCTTTTCTCAGTGCTTGCGTATGTTTACTTTAACCCTTTCCGTTCCAGAATGGACGGCGTACCCTGGTTGGTAGAGTACGAATAAGTACCGGAGGGTTGCAAGCTCGAAACTCGATCCAATCATGGGGGCTGGTGCAAGTTAAGTCTGCCGTGTCCTCAAATGTTGTCTTGGAGAGTGGAATACGAGCTCAAGTATTGTCCTCGTATCTTTCCTTTCGGGATGGATCCCAGACCGTTCACGCCGACCAACCGGTATAGTGGTTAAGGTGTTAGCCTCTAGATCGGAAAGGTTCCTGATTCGAATCCGGGTCCGGGCAGGGATGTTTGTAAGCGTATGGTGTAGAGGCGGCTGGTGTACCTTAAATCTATCGTGGCCGAAAGTCCTCACGTTGGGTTGGTGTGGAAGTTTGGAGAGTGGGGTGCCAGCTCAGGTGTTGCTTCGTCATCTGAACGTGGCTCAAAATGATGAGGTGTTATCCTCGGATCTTTCCCTTAAGGGACTGATCCAGGACCGTCGTCAATAGCCCGTTGTGTTGTTCTAGTACGACGTTAACTAAAATTATCATTACCATTACCATAACCCAGACCGTCCACAATAGCCCACTATGATGTTTCATTGCAACGTAAATTCAACTACCTGCCAAGCTAACAATCTAACACAATCCATATAAACTAAGCGTTCACTTGACGTTCCTCCCCATTCCATTTAACCGTTTGATGTCACAGAACGGAAATTCGGTCACACAAATCAATCCTAATCGGAAGCTGCTATAAATATAAAAGTTTTCTGATATATATTCCGGGGCAGATTCCATAAACATGAATGCAGTGAGCCCTGCGTCGGTGGCTATTGACATCCATCGCTCCAAACGGTCACTTTCGTGGAGAAAAGACCGTAAGAATAATGCATAAGAATGAGCATTCGGGGGACGAAGATCTGACAGGAGGGTGAGAGGTTTTGCTTTACCATAAACTAGCTTTCCCGACACTTCAGAAAGTTGTAAAAATGCTTTCCTGAGTGAATGGTTAGTTAAAAGGCGTTATAATATGACTACTAACTGGACACGATTGTCTTACACTTTTAGCATTGCGTATGACATCTGTAAGTTATGCGGCATCGAGAAAAAATAGACAGGATCCACCATCTCCATTGTCCTGTTATTATCTGCTGAGGATGATTTCTAATCGGTAGGAAGAAACCTGAATAGGTCTCAATAGATCTGTTCCAGCTTGTGAAGCTATGTTTAGTGCTTTTTGCTCTGATTCTGTCCTGTTGAGTCTTTTTTGCTGTTGTTTTGTATTTTAGCAACCTGTCTTTGGTCGGTTTAATTAACCTTTTCGATGTGGCGCTTAGATTTTTCCAATCGTCTCACAGAACGATTCTTTCGCCTGCATGTCCAACCCTCCCCTCCCCTACCTAATAACCTAACTTGAGCGATAGAGCCTTGAGTGGCACATTTCCGACAGACGCTTTCCTTTCATAGCATTGTGCGGCTTATCGTTTGGCGTGAGATAGGTATCACCTGAGCGATCTTCTGCCTTCCCCCAAAGCGTTCACACCTCACGATCGACAGGGTAAGGTACCGAACAAAAGGAGAAACCCTCTGGAAGGTCAGGCGCTGGCAGCTCGTAAAGGATGATCCCTGCCAGAGGTCACTAAAAAGAGGGGGTAGCATCCAAAGTACACAGATCTATACCATGCCGCTGGTGCAAACGAAATTTTAGTGGTAACAATTGTCTATCTGCCGCAGCGTAAAGCTTAATGTCGCCCAGGAGCAACACAACGGACTATTTGCGACGGTCCGGGATCAAACCCAAATGGAAAAATCCTTAGATTGGATTGGACGCCGTAGGCGGATACTGTTTCACCTTTTTGGCTTTCAGCTGTATAGTCCGCCTTACGGAGGAGATTAGGGAGAGCCGAGCTGTGAAGGGTAAAACATGTAAGCATAAAAGTACATAATGACTAAAGAAAAGGATGCCGACCAACCGGTCTGGAGGTTAAGATGTTAGCCTCTAGATCGGAAGGTTCCTGGTTCGAATCCGGGTCAGTGCATGGATGTTTGTAAGCGTATGGTGTAGAAGCAGCTGGTGTACCTTAAATCTGTCGTGTCCAGAAGTCCTCACGTTGGGTTGGTGTGGAAGTTTGGAGAGTGGGGTGCCAACTCAGGTGTCGCCTCGTCATCTGACCGTGCTTCAAAATAACGTGTTGTTCCCGGTCCTTTCCCTTAAGGGATTGATCCCGGACCGTCGTCAATAGCCAGTTGTGTTGCTATAGTACGATGTTAAAAATGGCCAATGACCAAATAAAAGGATAATTTGTAAAAAATTGACTAAGAACAAAAAAAAAAAAAAAACATAAACAATAAACAGAAATCAAGCAAAATAAACATAGGGAATCGTATTCAGAAGGGTAAAAAAAAAATTTTAATCCTAAATCCAAAACGTTTAAGGACTACCCAAAGACATATACTAGTCTCGGAAGAAAAAGTCAAGTTATTTTCAGAATTTTCGACTTCTCAGCTCTCACAAATGTAATCAATGTTGGAGCTAAGATATTCCCTCACTTTAAGGATTATGTGGTTGCAGTGTCTATTCTTGGCAGTATTTTTGCACCAATGAATATACTTGGACAACCCCACGTAATCTTGAACCACAGTCAGATGACGAAGTCAAGCCAGAGCTGGCACCCAACTCTAAAAACTTCCACACCACGCCGACGCGAGGAGCTTTGAGGCCACGACATATTTAATGGACGAATGTTACTTCCAAGACGACAACGCTCCTTGTCACGTTGCAGCCTCTGTCGAGCAGTGGTATCAAGATATGGATGTAAAACTCAGAGTCCCGACCTAAACCACATAGAACATTTGTGGGACGAGTTAGAGCGACGCTTACGAACCATGACACCACGACCGAAATATACAGCTGAGCTGGCAACATTCTTGCAGCAGGAGTGCATACAAATACCCAAAACTGTGTATCAAAACCTTGTTGAAAGTATGCCCAGAAGGGTTACTAGTGCAATTGCAGCACGTGGGGGACCACCCACTTATAAAAGCATGTATTCTTTTCCATATACCATCACATCTTGCTGTCCGGTCCATTATAGTAGGGTAGTGTACATCTTACTGTCGTTTAACTCTTTGAAATATTGACAACGATTTTATGATCTTTCACAAAACGCATATTTTATTAGTATTTATGTTACACTAAATGACCGTTTAGAGGCAGGAGGTACACTGTAGCACTGTAACGTTCTCATATCACTGGAGAAGAACAGTTCAAGCCACATTGCTCGCATTGTGAACTTCTCAAATATCGAAGCCAGCGCGTTCGATTAAATTCGAACCGAACACTTTCTCCAGAAATACCCACCCACTTGTTGGATTCAATCGAATCGCGCCATTTCGACAATCCGCACGAAGTGCTTCAAATTTCCTCGATTCGTTCGAATGAACCGAAGATCGAATTCCGGGCAAAAAAGAGAAGAACAAATGGGATACGGATGGTATAAGCGCTTTTCTTTCCTTGAAACTAAGGAAAGTGGGAAAAGCATTTTATAATGTAAACTGCTTAGCAGTGCGTTTAAGTCGAAAGCGCTGTTTCCCCAAAGTGGCGGAAATGTGCTTGCTCGATGCATTCTTACGTAAAAGTTTGAGGGAAAAAAAACTCATCCCTTCACTGCAGTCACAGTTATTGCGTGTGTACTGTTCTTTCGTTGAGTGTGCACCATCGTGTCCCATCTGCTTTAAGAATTTTTTGCTAAAAACTACATTCAAAGTGCAATCCAACTCTCATTTCTCCTCCACAAAGATCGGATCTTTCCCTTAGTTGATTGACCCCGGACCGTCGTCAATAGCCCGTTGTGTTGCTCTAGTACGACATTAATTAAAAATACCTTTCCTTGCCTCCACAAAGAAAGTCGTAATTTTGCTTCAAACGACTGGACTCTGCTCTAAAGAAGACGAAACATCCCTAAACCAGAGTTCGATCGAATTGAGACAATATGTCTGCTGCACGTCGAGATATGAAGAAAGGACCAAAATATAATCTCTATAGGTGGGTAGGTAATAATTGAAATCACATCGAACTGAGCTATTGGTGCCGATCCGAGATCAATCTCAAAGAGAAAGATCCCAGGCCGACACCTCATAATTTTGATCCACGGCCAGATGATGAGGTCAACACCTGAGCTGGCACTCCATTCTCTAAACTTCAATATCATGCCAAAGTTAGGACATATATATATATATATATATATATATATATATATATATATATATATACCCCCATGTACACTTGAACCTGTTGAACTCACTGCGACTCTGCTTTCAAGCTCGAGACTAGGTACAACCAACGACCTTCGTCTCGAGCTTGCAAACCCTCGCAGTGAGTTTAGCAGATTCTATGATATATTGTTGTCTTTAATGTCACTCGTCCAAGTGTCTATTTACGAGAAGTATAACGTCCTGCCAGACAAACCTCACCTCTTCCAGGTGTGCCGGTGAGGTTAAAACCTTTCCTTGTCCAGAGACGTCCTAAGATCTGTCTACCATTGAGCATGTATACGATATTCCAGGCCGTCAACTACACCCCCGCCGAAATGTACATGGAACAGCAGTTGTAAAACGGTTAGCATAATTTGCCACAGAACAGTATAAAGGGTTTGTTTGACTCCATGGCACACCGTATATTGGCATGTATCATCGCCAGAAGGGGCTTTACAACTGATTAACTTGAGACCTTTATAATGTAACTCTACAATAATAAAGTGTACTATAGATTCGATATTGCGATCATTTGTCTCTTGATCTTTACCTCTTCACATAAATCCCACATGCTAAGTTTAATTCCGATTAAACACTGGCATCGGGTTCAATTGATTTTTTTTGGAAGAGTGTGAGCATTATATTTTATTATTAAAATTTACTGTTATTATTAAAACAGAAAGATTCGATTTTACAGAACATTCTTGCTATACCCTATAAATATGCTTTGCCCTGCAAAACTCCCTAAACAATTGTTGAACTCACTGGTAAACGTGTCAAATACTAATGCGATTTCTTAGAGAACATTTTCCCAACATTTTATCTATTTTTCTACTCCCAAAAGTGGAAATTCCCTCCTTTTAGCGTTTATACATTGGAATCGAAAATTTCAAGATTGCAAAAGTTTCTAATTTTATTTGAATCTATACGAGCAAAAGTCTGACACAAATGATGCACCTAGTGTAACACTGTAAGCTTTCTCCTAATTAGCATTTCATACCATACCCGCTGAAACTGAAATTATTATAAATCCATTAATTACACGTAGATGTAACGTTGCTAAAAATCTATTTGAAATTTAATTGAGGATTAATACCTAATGATAAGATTTTAGTGTGTATGAATTAATCTGTAAATGTGTAATCTTTAATCTTTAAATTTATAATGGTTTTTAACACAAGCAGTATCGACAATACACAATATGTGGACAAAAGTATTATATTTGGACACTGCAGAAATTCGGAGGAGAATCCTCCGTGGGTGTTATTCCTGATTAGAACTCGGCCCATTGCTTCAAGTACCTGGTACTATGAACGCTGAAGTGTATCTCGACGTTCTGGATTATTCGGCCTTGCCTACATTATGGCAATACTACGGAGGTGATGGTAGTTTCTTCCAATAGGATCGAGCTCCATGTCCTACTGCAAAACGTGTGCTGGATTGGTTTCCTAAAAATGAGGTGAATTTGCTTGACAGGCCTGTTCAGAGTCCCGATCTCAATCCGATCGTACACTTGTGGGACAAACTGAAGCGACGAGTACGACAACGCCACGCACGCCCATGTTTACAACAATCTCTTTCTCACAGCCTTGCAAGAGACGTGGCGAGCTACTCCTTTCCAGACTTACAGAGAACTTGTGGAAAGTATGACCTGACTTATTGTAGCTATAATACAAGCAAAAGGAGAGCCTACCCGTTACTAAGTATAATATTAAAGCACTTTTTCTGAAAAACGTGTAGTGTCCAAATACTTTTGTCCATATAGTGTACGTCGTCCATTAAAATCTGAACAATTTAGCTAATGACGAGATATCTCGTCATCAAGAATGCCGATTGAATTCCGAATGATGATGATATTGACGTGTTTTGATGATTACGAAATCAAGATCAGGTCATTTTTTTTCTAATGACGAGATAACTCGTCCTTGAAGATCTGGTCAGTTTTGCTGATAACCAAGTACTTCATCGAGATAACCACAAGAAGGGTTAACATATGTTGTTGAACGAAATTCAATGAAACTTTAAATTTTCTTGGTCAGATACCATTTAATAACCAAAGCACAAAGTAATACTAATCAATGTTGTTAGTTACTTTGCCCTTTGATACCCAAGCCTACAGACCCAACCTGACATACTAGTTCAGCAGTTTGATAAGCACTGCTTTATAATTACAAGTATTGATATGAACGTAACATTTCAGTACAAATTTCTCCTATAATTTCAGGCTTTAGGAAGAAGTCACGAAAATTCCACTTTTCAATGGTACACGGAACCACCGAGCATCTGCTTCTCAGAGCAACCCCTGTCCTAGGAAATGAGCCTCAAGACATCCTAGTAACCTGAGACTTCAACTCGCACAATCCATCTCAAACGACGTTCCGCAGTCCCTCATCGATAACCCTTCTCATGGGCGATGGAGAACATCGTCTTCCTCCGGGTCCACAACCTCAGCGACATGCGCCCCCTCAACTGGACCCCGACTCCGAACTCTCCCTTCGTCGACTTGGATGACATGGAGCGGGTCCTGGGGCCGCCCTACACCCGCAACCTCCGCATCGCCCTCCTCACCATCATGATCCTGAGCGCCTTCTTCGGAAACCTGGCGGTCATCGTCCTCACCTGCGGCCACCGAATGCGTAGGACGGAGATCCTCTTCCTCAACTTGGCCATCGCCGACCTGCTGGTAGCCGTCTTCACTATGACCTCCCAGCTCATCTGGGAGTGCATGGGTCGAGAGTGGGTCGCCGGGCCCATCTTCTGCCGCATCTTCAAGGTCATCCAGACCTACTCCATGGTCGCCTCCAACTACCTGATTGTTGCGGTAGCCCTGGACCGGTACTGGGCCATCGTCTTTCCCTTGAAGTGTCGGCCCAGCATCAGGAGACTCATCTTCGGTGCCTGGTTGGCGTCGTTGGTGCCGTCTATGCCGACCGCGTACGTGTTCCACGAGCACACCACCCCGTCTGGGAAAGTCTTCTGCGTCGCCAAGTTCTACACCGACGACCTGTCCCTCCTGCACAGGCAAGGATACATGGCATTCATCCTCTTGTCAGTCTTCGTCATGCCCATCTTGGTCATCGTGGTCTTGTACTCCACCATCACCAGTGTGGTGTGGAATCGACCCCGGGCGCTGTCCGACCGCCTGTCATCGGCGGAGTCCCTGGCATCCACGTGCGTCCCCAGGGAGAACGGGGTTCACTCCACCCACGCCCACTACCCAAGCGCGAAGGCCAAGACCCTCAGGATGACCGCTATCGTGGTGGGGTCGTTCATGGCAGTCGTCTTGCCCTATGTGGTCCTGGAGAACATTTCGGCCTTCGGGAACGCGACGAAACTCAACAAGGACGTGGTGGCGATAATCGGGATCTTTTCGGCCGCAAACAGCTGCATCAATCCGTTCGTCTATCTCATTCTGTACGCAAAATACATCCGCCGGCCCAGTAACAACAACGGAGGAGACGGTTGCTGTATGCCCGTGCGGCCCAGGATGGAATCGTCCAGGGTTGTCATGAGCACCAGCGTATGAGTCCTCTGTTTTGAAAATATTTTAACAGTGCTAACTGAAGAAGTTTTTTTTTGCCTAACTACTTATACGTTTGACTGCGCTTAATTGAATCATTTTTACATGTTGGATGGAAGGGATTATAAAAGAATGAGGGCTATGGTATAATTTTTTCATGTGTTCAAGATCATGTCACCAGAACTAGAAGTTACGTGACCTTGGACTACATTTTCGTCTACCGGGGGGGTGGAAACTAGCATTCATCATCTGATTGATCCACGCGAAGGTAGAAGACGTCCATACGTTGATTCATCTTCTGATTGTTCCACGCCTCAAGTAGACTTTGTTGATTTCGCTATTTTTGCCACCAGTCTATACCAAAGCGCATTCTCACACCTACCATGTTATATCATCAATAGAGCAACTTTTCTGTTGCAGTAAAAACGGGAAAAGTTGCACTTATGGAAATAAAGTTGCATTTATTTTTGGTACACTAAATTCTAAAATAAATTATTCGTAAAAAATGAAAAAATTCAAAATATATTGATACTTTTCGTCGTGTACAACAGTATTATACATTCTTAAATACAGAAGAACGTTGAATGGCCGATCCTTGGCCAGTAATTTTTTTAACACTAAAAAACTGCGCAAACCGCAGTCGTATAATGTGCTGTATCGGATAGCAGAAGCGCAAAATCCTTTCGCTCAACATTCAGAGATTTTAAAACATCATCTACAAGGCTAACAGCATATTGATGATCTAGACTCGCCTCGCAAACTCTGCAGTCGATTACGCAAGTTTCCTCTGTATTATCAAAAGTGCCAACCAATGTGTTAAAAGTACATATTGCCATTTATTTCACTTTCGTCTGTTAGGACGAACACCTTCATTCCATGAACTTGTTTGATCCGCAATACTTTGGCGTTTGAAAGATCAGACACACGTGATCGAAGGGTTGGTTCAGAGCGCAAAAAGTGAAATAGTAATTTCATATGAATTAATTTTAAGCTACATTTTAAAAAGTGGCAGGCAGTTGTATTTAAGTAAAAAGTTGCATTTATGCAAAAAGTTGCATTTATGTTGCGGTTATAACTCACTTACAATACACCCCATGTAGGAGGAATTTTGGTTTTAGTACTTTACATGCAGCGTAGAACGTGTGAAAAAAAGTTGCATTTGTTGCAAAAAGTTGCCCTAATCATCAAACGAGACTATAAAATTCTAAATAGGTCAACCAAGCCAATTTTTCAGAGCAGTCACGTAAGTACTGGTCGACTTGTTGGTCACACTTTTTGAAACTCCTCTCAATAGCAATGCTCAATGCACTTATATTTCACGGTTACGAATGAGATATGTTACCTATGATTAGGAATTTTGGTATATCACAGATATTGGATGGTTACGGAAATATCAATCGAAATGTCTCAACGTTGACTCGTCAAACTTCAAGTTGTCCAGGCTCTCTTCGATTGCACTGTCAGCCCCGTAAGCATTTTTTACTAGTACACTACCAATTTAAACCTGTAAGGTGTTCTTTAGTAATCACGTCACTACAAGAGTAGAATTGTGAACCACTTTGCGTTACCCTGGTGCATCACGGAAGGTGGGTTCACGTATTCCCATATATTCAAGCCACAGCCAGTTTATAGAGAAGTCACACATTATCTCAAGACCATGGACGCTCAATATAAGTATACTGAGCATTGATTGACTATTGAGGATCTTCAAAAAAGTGCGATCAACATGTCGACTAGTAATCACGTGAATGCTCTGTGAAAGATACACTTTGTTGGCCGATTTGACAACTTATCACCTTTCAACAGAAGATATGTGTAAATGCGCCTTTGTATAGAGTGGCAACAAAAATGGTGAAATCCCCACAGTCAATTGCATCGCGTGGACCAATGAGAAGATGAATCAATGAATGGTCGTCTTCTCCAGTTCCATTGACCCATCAGATGATGAATGTTCCACACAGTAGACGAGGCAGTTTAAGGGTCACATTCCTACAAGCTTTGGTCACATGAAAAGATTACTATTCTACTACCAGATTGAGCATATTTGTAACACATCAGCAACCTAACCACCAGACAATCGATCGGGTTGATGTTTAGGGTGTTAGCTTCTAGATCGAAATTCTTCACTTAACTTTTATATTTCTTCTATGTTTGAGACGGACAAACATCTATGCCTCACCCCAGATTCGCGAACTTGGAAACTTTTGATCTAGAAGCTAACACCCTAAACATCAACCCGATCGATTGTCTGGTGGTTAGGTTGCTAACGTGTTATAAATATGCTCAATCTGGTTATTCCCACCCTCGCATGAGCCAAGGGACGAGCTGCCTATTGTAACGGAGAGTTGGTCCTCCATTCCAACGTCCGACTCATGAATATAAAACAAAATTTTTCAGTAAATTTATGGATACAAAATGTATTAATGCCTCATCTTTAAGCATGATATACATTTCTTGATCAATCCATTAAAGAGGTTCAATTTTCAGACCTAATTTTCACATTGCTATTTGTTAAACCACATTTCAATGATTCACATTCACCTTGAGAATGTCAGTTTTAATGATGAACTGAAGACTCATGCCAATAAACAGACGGATCACCCAGACCTTTTGAAACAGTTGGCCCTGGAGGTTGTCAATAGCATCCCTTCTGATGCATTGGTCATCTATACGGACGGTAGCAAACTTGAAGACGGTAGAACCGGGAGTGGTGTTTTCATCAACAGCGCTGAGGACGAGGTCAAATGCAGCATCCGAAACCCTGACCATTGTTCAGTCTTTAGATCGGAGATCATAGCAATTGGTGCAGCCCTTAATTATGCACAGTCCACTGATAAAAATTGTGTTTGGATTTTGACTGATAGTAGGAGTGCTATACAGTATTTCAAAAATTGGCCACAAATTTTTGACATCCCAGACCAGGATATTCTGAAGCTTCTCTGCGAGATTGGCCTGAAAACACCAATAAGCCTCCAATGGATTCCATCGCATATCGGGGTGTATGGAAACGAGACAGCCGATGTACTCGCCAAGAATGGCTGTGATCTCCCTATGGACTGTTTGAATCGCCTCACTCCCACTGAGGTCCACTCCCTGGGAAAACAACGTTTGCTTTCCTTGTGGCGCCGTACGCCATCCCACCATTGGTATGCTGGCAATCACCCTGGACTCTCAATCACATGCTGTGGCCCTCGGCCTTTTCAATCGGCCATGGCCAGATTTCGAAGTGGCCATCTTAAAAGTATCAAATTTCAGAACGGGGAGAGAATTTTCCCTCCTTGTTCCTGTTCCCTACCTGCCAGTCCTGATCACCTTCTTCTCTGTCTTGGCGCTTCGTATAAGCAGCTGTTGGTTGATCAGGACTTTTTGCAGGTATATGGGGATCTGGCACGACGGGGCCTTCTGGACCTGGTGTAGGCTTTCCTACACCAGGGGGATGTGCAACAACAACACATTTCAATAGGACACCGTTTTGCCAGCACTGCATAAAACTGTTCTCATGTGTATCACTCTTTTATCCTTATTCTTGCACCCATAAGATCATCAATGTGAAATGCCCTCAATATATAAAATGAAGATAAAATATCAAGTCTAAGAACATTTCCATAAGAAGCTTTTGCTATATATTGCTGCTTAAAAAGTATGTTATTCAAATCTTTATAAAGCTGATTTTTAAAAAATATATATTTACGCTGAACTCTTTGAGTAAACGATATTTAATGAAATGAAATATTGTTAATTTTTCTGTCTGCCTATTTAGAATTCAAACATAGATTACACAAAAATAATATTTAAAAAAATATTATGCATTTGTATGAAATCATTATATATTATTAAAAAGCATTAATGTGTATTTGTTTGAAAGTAATTTCATTCAAGATATGAAGTTCAAAAAATATGTAAAATCATTATCCAACAAGTAATATTTTACTAAAATATTAGAAATTAATCATGTTATATTTATATATAATGTACTCAATAAAAACAGAATTTACAGTACATTTACAGAAAAAAATGCGATATTTAAAACTAACTTTATTATCACGCAATATAATAACATTTGAGAACAATTTTTTTCGTAATTTAATTCATCTTAAACAAAAGAAAAAGAATGTTCCAATACTTTCTTTGAAAACGTATTCTGTAATTGTTCTGATGTCATGTTTGGGTCTTGTGCATGAACGTATTGTATAAGTGGAATTGCAAGATAAAATTCATGCTGTTAACATATGTGTCAACCCTCCTTGTGGATTCGACGAGATATCTCGTCTATCAAGATCTGACAATTTTTTTTTATATTTTACTTATTATTTTTTTTATGAAGACAATTGATGTTGATTTTTTATTATCAAGATCTGATCAGTTTTTTTCTAATTACAAGATATCTCGTCCATCAAAATCTGAGCAGTTTTGCAACTGAAGATATCTCTCGTCGAGACATCCACCAGAAGGGTTAAAACAATAATGTGTCTATTTTTATGTGTAACGTGATAAATGTAACGTGAAGATGTTTTAATTTTAAATGAGTGTTTGGTGTAAAAACAGTGAGCACACTAACTGTAGACTAAGTGAATATACTGACGTCTAACAAAAGTACAAATATATCATCATATTCCTTTCATTCCTGACCAGCCATCGTATCTTGAAAGCTCAGAAGTAATCGAAGGCAAACCACACTATGGTCCAACATCTGTCCTTCAACACCAAATTGGCTGAAACACGCATGCGTACTGACATGTTTTCTATAGACAGACAGAGTACGCATGCGCGTCATATGTTATGCCGCATAGCTGCTCCAGTGTGTGACGACCATCTCACGGGTGTAAAAATCATAGCAATTGCGCATGCGTATAGAGTTGGAAATTTTTAACTACATGTTTGGTTCGGGGGAAAGGTATGCCACATTTGGCAATTTATCGCTTAAAACACGAGGATTTTTTTTAGTTTGCTGCCAGATGTTAAAGTAATAAGTATACGGCCAGTTTAGTATCCTATTTTTATAGTTTAGTATAAGTACGGCTTATTTAACCACTTTACGACCAGTAAATAAATATTAAGTACTATCTATTCTATACTATCTTTCTACGAAAAGTTAATTTGTGTAAGTTCATAATTTAAAAGTTTATTTAAATGCCACAGACATTATGAGTTTCTGAAAAATAAATTATTTTATAATTTGTAATTGTGTGATATACATATTTCCTCTAGTTCTATTAGCTAGATTTTAAAACTTTTCAGGAAAAAAAATATTCTTCTATTTTAAATGTGTAACTACATGTACAGTGTTACACAATTCAAAATTGAAATTTTAAAATAATTTTAGGATAGTAATTGGTAATTATGAGTTAACGTAGGCACTTTACCTTAAAGTACCTTTTTTGTCACAAGAATCGCATTTATTCTGTTCATCCATTCTAAAATGTCAACGACAGATGCTTGGCTTGGCGCGGGGTGAAAATATCTTTGTCTTCGCCAAACAAACCATTCGTAAACAAAGGGTTGCAACAGAAGTCCTAACCGAAATAAATTGACGCATGCGCAATCGCTAAGATTTTTACACCCGTGAGATGGTCGTAGTGTGTGGTCCATCGTGTGTGGCACTGATTACACCAAACTGGGTACATGAAAACTGCTTTCAATCGGATAAAATTCCAGTTGAACGTAAGCAGTTTACTAGCCAAGAGCTTAAGATAGCTTTCGCTAATACGTATAATGTTCTACTAAATACGTAAGCAAGCCGCACAGTGGGAAAACATCGTCTAATGGAATGTATATGTGTATCATACCAATATTTGGTAAGCTTGGCGTTAATATCGGACAGTTTGGAAACCAGAAAAGCTTTTCGATCATGGACAGACATAAGTATTTGAAATCGCTGGTTAGACACGCATTCGTGCAATTCATCAATACTGCCATATATTCAACAAGGTGCTCTCGCATTCATCTGGCTCATGTTTTTCCTTCATATTCGGTGTTAAAATCGAAGTTGCGCAAATAAATACTGCGCGAAAAATACCAAAATATGTATACATGTAAAAACTTTCGTTCACATCTAATCAAGTTGAAAAATGAAACGAAGCTTTTTGATTTTGTACTCAGTACCATCATTCACAATGCTACGCACAAATTGCATGGATACCAAAATCTGAAGTATTCTTTTTACTTTTTAATCTTCTCGTATGCTAAACTCAAAGCGCTTTTAACCCTTTATAATCGTAATTACAATTTTAAATTTATTTATCTGCAGGACAAGTTAAAATTTCCCTTTTTGTCTGGAAAAAGTTCTGATACATCGTGATATTCATATTCAGGCTCCCGGTAGTTGGCAGGTAGATATATAGGCGTCTGAATTTACATAGCTCTGAAGCTTACAACGGGTTATTTGTGACATTCCGGGATTAAATCCGAAGGGAATGATTCGAGGACAACACCTCGCGATTTTGAGACACGGTCAGAGGACGAGGTGAACACCTGAGCTGGCATCTAACTCATAGGAGAATATAAATGTAAAGTGAGCAATGGTAACCTTTTTATGTCCTCAAGATCATGTGACCATACGTAGTGGTAGACATAATAGACTTTGGCCATTTCACCATTTTTGTCACCACTCCACATAAATGCGCCTTCACTCATCCATCCTGTCATAAAGTATTATATCACCAAACGACGTGATACGATGCCAAATCAGTCAACCAGTCCATTTTGCACAGAGCAGTCACGTGACTACCAGTTGTCATATATATATATATATATAATTATCTTCCGTGGCACGCAAAAAAGACGTTATTTGTTATCACGTTTTGGCAACACTATACGATTATTTGTTTACCACGAAGCCTCGCGCCTCAATTGAATTTATAGCGCTATCGGATAAAATTTTATTGAAAAATAAAACGAATATTAGTAGAGCTGTTGCAGCTTACTAACGTCATGATGGGTATTCCATTTCCAAAGCATCGCTCACATTTCGAATCAAAATTTGCTCGAAGTTTTCATTTGAATTCCAAATTGTTCGAGTTATGATTCCAGAGGAACTGTAATTTTTTCTGTAGTACAACAAATTCATATTTGAAAAATATTTTTTTGGAATATCAGATTATGTAAACAATGTCTTCATTGATGCGAGCGCAGCGAACCAATGAGGATTGCATAGCAATCCTCCGGGAGTTGGCGAGCGTTGGGAGGGGAGTTGGCGAGAGTTAGGAGGGGGCGGACCCCTAGTACTTTTTAAAGCTCAATAGCAATGCTCAGCCTACTTGCATCTCAGATCTATGATCCCATTCTCCCAACTTCCACACCACGCAAATGAGACCCGCCAGTTGACAGCAGAGTCACGTGATTTTGAACGAGTCTATTTGTCGAATTAGGGGACTGGTCGTAACGCAAGAAAACAGTTCCCAAAAATTTTCGTCGTTGGCACGGTTACTGGTTTTAAGTTTATCGCTTGGTGTCAAAATCGACAGTAATGAGTGTTGTCGGAGGAAAACCAGACACAGCCATTCATGTTTTTGCATATGGCAGCGTCCTCCTGGCAAAGCTTCACACATTTTCGAAAATTGACTCACCCACTGCCTTCTCATCGGAGCCGCTCAACAAATAAATAGGTTTAATATTACGATATTCTTTTTCGTACGCTGGAGTTAATTAGACCGGAACTTCTACATGGGAGATTAGTAACGGCATAATTAACTTCTGGTCTATCATTAAATTACCGAAGAACAAGCTAAACTAGATTAGATTACAAACCTCACAGTACTCTCCAGACGGGGAATCGAACTCAAGACGTGTTCTGTTGTGCCCAGAGAGCTAACCACTTTGTTCAAAGGCTGGCTTTCATGTCTAAGATTGAAAAATATTTTTTTTATACTTTCGGTTTCCTCCAAATGTTTTTTATTGTCTTGTAAGCGTAAAATGTCACAAGTACTGTGTATAATATATATTTAAAGATATACTCAAAAATATCTTCTATGTATCTCTCTGTCAGCGTGTAAATAGATGTTGTGTATAAATGAAATGTCGTGTAAAGTGATGTGAAAAATATTATTTGTGAATTGTGTATTATTTAAAATACATCATGTTTCTAACCCTTAGCTTCAACATTGTTTTTATTGAGTGATGTGTGATTTCTTACCATCGAAACTTGTGAAAATTCAAAAAAAAATATTGCTATAAAATAATGTAGAGCAATTAAACGCTCAAAGTTAATTATTAAGATCTAAACTATTTTTCTGATGAAAATTTGGTTGTCTCATACTTTGCTAGACAGTTCAAATCTTAAAATTCTAAGCATATATTTTTCATTAATTTTTTTTAACAGATATTTTGTTTTTCTCAAGAATTAAACTGGTATCGTATCCTATCGATTTTCTACAACCATTTGTTCAATAGAAAATTGTTTTAGCGCAAGCCGAATTTTGTCATTCTTACTGTTCTTACTTTGAATATTCTAGGACCTTAAGAGAATGTCGTAAAACATTAAAATAAACGTTCAAATGATGCTAGTAAAACTTACAAAAATCGAAATTCAAATTTACGATTATTAACATAATAGCTATAAAGTAAATTGTTCGGCAATATCAAAAGATATGTTCATTCCAATTCAGTGATTTTAATACAAAACAAGTCATATTTTAAGAAGCACATTGCCATTACTTTTACATTTCACGACCAATCAGTTCTCGTAAAATCGAAATTTCGATAAACCTGTTACCAACTTGGATGGATTGATACTTGGGAATATTATCTGAGTTGTATAATCCCTTGAGTTGTGCAAAAAAAAAGGAGGACTAAAGAGGACATTCCAAACGTTGAATTCTGTACGAGAGGGATTTTCAATCAAAAGAAACTAGATGGGAAAACGGAGATTTTATTTCCCACCAAATTATCTGGCATACCTATTGGGTTTACCTTACAATGTTGTTTATCGTCGTTTTGGCGACATTTTTCGGTTTATCTAATTGGCGTTGATCCATATCACTTGGGAATTCATTCTTCGTAGTTTTAATTGGCTAAAATCGTATTCGAAAACCAAATTTAAGTTGACGTCACATCCGGAATATGTACTAGAAGCATGTTCCACCTCAAAAACGATCAATAGCGCCATTTGCATTCAGAAATTTAGAATTTTTTTTTCCACAGAAAATGCTTCCCCTTACCGATTATTGGAATCGTAAAATAATATAACGTGGAAATTCAGAATGATTCTCAAATCATGTACAATAGAAGGTATCGAAGTTAACTAGACTGAGTAATAACGGATTTTAGATCAATATGTCTTTTTTAAAACAGTAGGTTATATATTTTCTTCTATAGAAATGAAATAGGCTATAAAGAATTTTTAACATGTTTTATTTATACATATTTTTGTATTTTGTATTTCCTTTAAAAATGGAAAAGTAATTTCAGCAAATTTTAAAGTGTTTTAACAAATGAGCCTTTTAAAGCCAAAGTGGTGAAAGTCCATTTTCTGAAAAATCTGAGTTAGTGCTGGTAACAATTTCTTAATGTGGAAAACTGCTTTTAGGAAGGGTGGTGTAACTCCTAATTCCCAAAATAACAGCACAGATGGCAGCACAAGATTATACAATCAATGATGCTCTATGGCTACTATTCAACAAAAAGTCCCTATATCTCGCAACAATGTTTGATGGACTTACACCACTTTGGTTTTAAACGGTTCAAATATAAAATGCGTTAAAGATGGGAATAAAAGACGGAAATATTCACAAAACAATTTACATGTATAATTAGAAGACAGGAAAATGAAACACAAATGACAAATTATTAAACAGAACATGGATACACAACACATCTAACATTATTATAATTAAGTACATTATCATCTGATATAATTTTGAATGATTTCATTAGAAACTGAAAAAAATTATTAATATAATGGTAATCAAGTTATTAAAATTATAAAATTTTTACGTTTATCAAATTTGACAATTTACAAGAGCATTGCTTTAAAACATTTTTCTCATTTGATTTAAATACTAAATTTCGATCGAAACAAATTCTACTCTTAAGATAATCGTTAGCTTATGAGCTACCAATTGAAGAGTTATTTTGTTTAAAAAATATTTTTAAGTCTTCAAATATTTTAATCTTCAATGATTGTGATTTTGGAATCATACTCACAATTAATTGTCTGGTAACGTAATTAAAAAATCGATCCCTCAACATAGTCAATTCAAGTAATCTAGTATTCTTTTCCAATTCAGACCTTTTTGTTCGCTCACTCAAAATCATACGGTTGTGTTACATTGAATACGTTTTCTTAAAATGCGTGAAGACCTTGGCGTCGAATAGTCGCAGCTATTGTTCCTCAATCCAAGATTTTCACATGGACTTGAGTCGGTTTTAGATTTGGAACTTCGCATGCGCTGTCTTTTGAAAGGTGGGTCATCGAGAATAGAACTCGAAACTCTTTTTCTTCTAAGAACTATGCTAAAAACGGGAGATATTTCCTTCGTGGTTCTTTTCTCTTTGGATCTTGTTGATATTCCAGGTCCAGTAAGTTTTGGCGTTTCTTGGGTTACGGGATCACTCTTCAATTGTCTTCGCTTTGCCTGTAGAACCGATCTCGTAACTGGCGAGGAACTAGCATTCGTGCTATTACTCTTCACCCGAGGGCGAATGGAAAGTCTCAACTCGTGCGGTGATTCGTGTTTGCCAACCACGCCATTCGATTTAGGCACACCGTTCTTAACTTCTCTGCCCTGACATTTATTTTGATTGTGATCGGTTGTTTTAGAACTATCAGTACCACTTTTCTTTGGTCTGCCTCGAGCAGCACCAATACAAATGATACCTTCATCCAATGTCATTTTTAAAGGAGTTCCTGATGTCATGGAATCTTCTTGAACAAGAGTAATAACGTCCTCTTGAACAGAAGTCTTTAATGATGAAGACTCTTCAACTTTATTACAACTAAATGTCTTCAAAGAATATTCTTGTTCAGTTTTCGATTTAAGAATATTATGGTGCTTGTTTTTAGAATTACCAGAATCAGTTATCGGCTTATTTGACCAGCCTCGAACAGCACCAACACCAATAACACTTTCCTCCATAGTCCTTTTTAATGGTGTACCTGGCGTGTTCCAATCTTCTTGAGCAATGGTAATGACCTCCTTTTGAACAGAAGCCTTTAATGATGAAGAATCTTCAACTGGATTACAATTAAATGTCTTCGAAGGAAATTCTTGTGTGTTGGTTTCTACATCAGTATTCACTCTACAAGAGGAATCGGTCTCGTATTCTTTTTCTAAATCAGCTATTCTCTCCGGTGATTTCAGTGTCTCGCAATCATCCAGTCCAGTTCTGTCTCTTATTATATCATCAGTCCATTGAGTTTCAACGTCTATCTTGTCCATCTGTTCCTTCTTCAACTCCACTTCAATCGATGTTTGTGTTTCAGCGTCACAATGGACTTCGATGGGAGCTTTACTTTCCAAGTCAGAGGTGTAAATGCTCGTTTTGCAAATACTCCGGACGACTTCGTCTTTCTCCGGAAAATCATTTTTGACAGACGAACCTTGTTTGCGCCGAATCTTCTTCGTCTTCACCTGCACGTTTGTCATGACTTTCTTAATTCGCTTCCGAGGCCGCTTTTTTTCTTTTAGAATCGAGTTGGGAGCTACGCAGAGCGATAGCATTTCCTCTGTGTCTTCTGTGTCGAATATCGACATCATCTTGCTCATGTCAGGAAAGTCTAGGTCAGGTTCTTCGACTATGTAGTTTGTGACGGAGCTCAGCGTCATCTCCTCATGATTTGATCCATCGTTTGAATTAAGCTTATTCATGCATGAATTCCCATCGAAATCTGATGAGTCGTTGTTATAGATATCTGATGTGATAGTGGATGCTTCTTTCCTTCTAACTATGTTGAACAACTCTTCGTCTCTCCCCATAGCATCGACAACGGTTTGATTTAAATTAGGGTATTTGAATGGTACGATTTCTAAGTTTGGATGGTCGGATTGAATCAGACTCTCCTTCGGTAGATTGGCTGGTGACACAACCAACTTCGCACTGGAAGCTTCAGGTAGTGTTCCGATAGGCATTTGGCACTCTTCAACGAAACCTTTTTCAAACTCGAACGTGCCTGACAATACCTGCGATAAAAAATCAGTCAGCAGTTGATTTTGCTGGATGAGAGATGTGATGGATTCCTGAGTCACGACTTGGTCTGAGGTTATCGATGGCAACAGTTCCGAGGAAGTTTCTGCTAAGGAACTACCGAGAGGTTGTTCAACTCCCTCCCCTTTGGATGAGACAATTTGACTTGAGCTATCTGACGTGACAGAAGACGACTGAGTTTGTGCTATTAAGATCAACGATGGGTCGTATTCTGTGACAGAACTTTGAACATTCATATCTTCGACGACTTTAGTCTGATTTAAAGTAGGGGTGGCGCATGGGGCAGACAAAAACTCAGAAGTGTTTCTCACTGTTTGCTGTTCAGAAGTAAAGGCTATTGATGGGTAGAGTAGTTCCAAATTTCGAACGGCTACTTCAGTCTCTCCTTGCAGATTCCCAAGAACTGGATCATTCCGAAGAATCTCGTAACTCTGACTTCCATTCAAAGACATTGGAACAGAAAGGCCAGCCATTTCGTCTAAAAATTCAATAATCGTTTCTTTGTCGATAAAATCCAATTTTCCATCCACACTAGGAGTTTTCAAATAATTACCAGGATTGTGGATATTCTTCTCCAGATCTTCACATTCAGGTTTCATTGCGGTACATCCAGTTGTCATGTCATTACCAGGACTCATCAGAGAACGAGAGAAATCGTGGTGATACTGTGCTTCAGGGTTATAATTCTGAGCAATATCGGTCACCAATCCAAGCTGAGAATAATCGTTAACTTCCGATCCATTCGCTGTACTTTCAATAAAAGACGATCCACTGTAACTTTCGCCTTGATATACATATTCGGGTTCATTGATTTGAGGGGATTTGATCGGGAAGTAATCGATATCGACAGATTCGTTCTCAACGCCATACTGTTCTGAGGATGAGGGACAGAGTTTCCTGGGTTTATCCCTCTTCGGACAAGAACGCTTTTTGAATGCTGAGTTCAAATTACAGCAGTTGTTGTCGTAATCGTGATCGTAAGAGGTCGAACTAAGACGGGGCTTCTCGGCAACGCCTTGGTTCCACTTGTAGTCGAAATTGTGGGATGCTGGAGTCCACTGATGTCTGACCGCTCGAGGAAAATGGTTTGAAGGAGGAGGGTAAAACCTTCTTCTGCGCATGGATCTGGTCCGTGAAAAGCAACGAGGTGCATGATTTGACGTCTGCCCAGGCAGTCGAGGGTTTCCTAAGCATCTCGGAGATTTGCCCCAAAAAGATTCGTCCCATTTTTTGGTTTCGGTTGCGGGCGGTTCCATAGAGATCGGCCATTGGTAATCTTGAACGGAATAAAATTAATGCATAAGAAAGGGGGTAGGTAGTAGGGATGCGACATCGATAGCAAAACATCGATGTTCAAAATTAAAACATCGATGTTGATAATACATCGACCCAAAAACATCGATGTTTTTAAAATTCAGTGTATTTAAACTTTTCCCCCCATTTCATAAAATTGGTTTAGCAACTTGTGGTGCTACATCGACAGCAAAACATGGATGTTCAAAATTAAAACATCGATGTTGATAATACATCGCAACGAAACAATCGATGTTTTAAAAATTCAGTGCATTTAAACTTTTTTCCCCACTTCTTAAAACTGGTTTAGTAACTTGTGATGCGACATCGGTTCCAATACATCGATGTTTTTTTCTAAAACATAAATGTTTAGAAAACATCGACATCGATGTCGCATCCCTACTTTTCAGACCATTTATCCTTGGTCACTTTGGTCTAAAAGTATTTTCAATTTGCTGATTATGAAAATTATGCTACTTGTTTATTTTTTAAATTTTTATAACGGTACTTTTTTCATTTAAAAATAAAACATCGACAACGTAAAAACATCGACAAGTATAAACATCGATGTTACCAAAACATCGACACCAATACATCGATGTCGCATCCCTAGTAGGTAGTTGAATTAACGGCTATTGGCGACGTTCCAGGATCAATCCCGACGGAAATATACGAGGACAGTCCTCGTAATTTTAAACACGGTCATATATATATATATATATATATATATATATATATATATATATATATATATATACACAAGAATTTCCAAAAAAATTTCAATAAAAGTCTTAAAAAATGTTGGTGGATCAGGGCGTCATCAGGGAGGAGCCTGACCGAAACAACATAAAATGGTGTTTTCTACATATGAGCAGCATTAGCAATCTGGATAACAATAATACTGATTTTCTAGACATAAAAATTTATGTTTCATCCGGAAAAGTTGACATTAATGTATATGATAAACGTAGCGATTTTAAATTTACAGTCATTAAATTAATATTTTGGGACTCTAATATCTCTAAAAGAATATACTACAATACGATAGCTGGTCAATTGGTACGTTTCAAAAAAATTTGTAATTCTGATTCAAACTTTTTATTACAATGTAAATATCTAAAAAACACACTTCTCAATAACAAATACCCGTATTCATTCTTTAATAATATTTTTGAAAGATTTATTAATATCAACACCTACACAATATATGAATAATTATTTTTCGTAATTTCCTCAGATACATGGGAATTTCTTTTCAATTTTATTTCACTATTTATGAATATATTTTGGAATAGGGGCTGGGGGGATTTTCATATTATTTATATTTTTATTTTTTCTGCTTTTTTTTGGACTCGTTGCATCGGAAATATGATGTTAGCATATAAGTTATATTGTGTAATTGATGGCATTTGATGGTAATTTTTAGGTTTGTTGTTGTTGATATCCCGGCTGCGGCTTCGGGTTTCATTTCGTTTTGTTCCTGCTCTGTTTTGGTATTTTGTTTTGTTTTTGTTTTACTTGCTTTTTGGTGGTGTTTGGGGGAGTGTATGAGCAATTTTTTCAGCCTAATGCTGCTCATATGTAGAAAACATCATTTTATGTTGTTTGGGTCAGGCTCCTCCCTGATGACGCCTTGGTCCACCAACATTTTTTATCATTTTTTAAGACTTTTGGTGGAGTGGTCGTTCACGGTAAGAAGGCGATTTGTCGCCAAATATGGTAACCTTCACCTTTTGCGGATTTTCTTCACATCTACCGTTTTTGTTATGGCAACCCTATCTGCTGTTACGGAATTCGGCCGCCATCTTGATTTGACGACAAAAATTAGTTGGCGACAAACGTCTTACCGTGAACGACCACTCCATTATATATATATTTATATATATATATATATATATATATATATATATATATATAT